>JADLZL010004415.1:0-369996 GCA_015844335.1 Chrysopogon serrulatus | reverse complement strand
CACCTGAGGGTCATGATCCTCCTCTCGCCGCTCTGACGGACGCGGAGCTCTGCCGCTTCCCGCCTCGCCCCTGGACGGGGCGGGCTGCCGTCGCGCACTGCGCCGCTTCCGGACCGGGTGCTGGTGCTGCCCCCGGGGAGCGCCTCACCGCCGCAGCTTCGGAAGGCCCCCTCGGTGGGAGCGCCCCCGTCCTCCCCCTGCCGTCGCGCCCCTGGCGGAGGCCTGCTGTCGGTGGGGGAGGGGGCGGCTGGGGTGGCTTTCGACGGCGTCAGAGTGCTCGCCCTGTCCGTGCGTGGAGCTGCTGAGGTGGGCGGTTGTTGGGGTGGTGACGCTTGTCTGGGCGCACTGCAACTGCTCGACGTTTTGCGTATACGGGCGGAGCGGCTGAAGCGAGCGACCGACCACGGCGAAGACTGCTCGACGAATTGCGTCTATTGATGAATTACTCCAAGGTACGCCTGTTTTCATCAGTTTTCGCTTGAGTAGTGGCTCCAATTCTTACGGTCCGGGGATACTCCTGCTTTCTGCCGTTACACTGTCTTGGAGCTAAGTCTGCCAAGCTTTGTACCACAATGGTAGAGCAAGGGGAACCTAAATGTGGTTTGGGTTTAACCAGAAGCTTGCAAAGGCGTCTTTCAGCCCCGTACCTTACCGCGACACCAGAGCCACTAGCTGAATCTGGTCGATCGTGGACGGGGTCGAGATTCTGGGCTCTTGACGTTGATAGCAATGAGGATAGTGACGATGAATGTACAGTGAAAAAGGGTGGGGATACTGAGAAAGGATCCTATAAATCTGAAGAGGAATTTATAAGTGATGCAATTCAAACTGGTTTCTCGATCGATGATGTGTTCAGAGCTGAGACTGCGTTAACGGAGAATTTTCATTCTCCTAAATTTCTTTCAAATTGACAGGGAGCAAAGCCATACTAGCCACCCCCGGCCTTTGGCTTCAAGAATCACGGAGGCGGTGGCTGATTTGGCGTTTGCGCGCACGGAGACCTTGGAAGGGGCCGCCGAAAACCACGATCGCGAATTAACCGGCAGTTTGGGGACGTAGTGGTCAAGGATCGGAGGTCCTCTACACCCAAAGATGACAGAGCAAAAAATCTTTGATAGAATGGTGCTCAGAATGATGGGCACATTAATTGCGTCCCCCGAGGATAGGGGAATGGGAGGACACGATCGGTTCCTGTGCGTAGACGGTCTTTGGACTCCCCGAGGCATGCGGGCTGGGAAGGTGTGTGGCCGCCAAGCCAATTATGATGGGATCACACCCAAATTTTTATTCCGACGGAGGGTTTAAGTTCCCCTCGCTTTTCGCGGGGGGAGTGCCGAGGCGTTTGGCGGGCGCAGGGGCGGGTTTAAGCGCTGCTCCGACTTCGGTGTCCGGATCCGCCCCTAGTCGAAAACTTTTTTTGCGCAAGTGCTTGTCCCGGGGCACAAAGTTGAGAGGGAGAGCGAGCCAAGAAGATGACGGGCTACCATGGAGGGCGCGATAGGGAGGAGAAATTTGCTGGCGGGCGCCCTGGGCCCTACCGCCGTGATCGGGGCTCGGGCGGCATAGGGCGAATCTTGGGCGGAAGAGAGATGGGGCGCGGAGGGGGTGCTTCTCGCAGTGATTTCGAGGGGAGCATACCCCGGGTTTGGTGGCTATGGAAGGGGTCGTGGGAGCGTCCTCCCCCACCGGTGCCGGGAGAGGCGAATGGGTGTGGAAGGAAGAAAAGCGCCTTCCCGTAAGCAAGAGAAGGGAAGTGGAGTTAGTGAATCAGCGGAGGCGCATGATTTGGGGGCAGGGTCGGATGGTGATCTTTGCCCAAATGATGAGATCAATGGGAACAAGGAAGGGGAGATCTTTGTCAAGATAGGAGGGCGTTGCTCAGTGTTCAAGAGGGGCCATCAGTCGCGGCCCGCAAGACGGAGGTATATTGTGTGATCTGTGATTCTCATGATCACATGAACCACAAATGTCCTATCCTCAAGGCGCCGAGACACGCGGGCTCATGCTTTGCAGCTACGCAGCTATGGGGTCGGGGTTTTATCATATCCCCCATCCGCCGCCCTAGAACGAAGAAGGATTCCAAGATGGCTCGGGTTTCAAAGGGGTTGGTGGTTCTCTGTGCTGGGATCGCTTGATTGCGCAGCTTAAGGAGGGTTGTGCCAATCAAATGGAGTTGGGAGTCAAGGAGTTGGGGGGGGGAAATTTTCTAACCCAATTCCCTTCTAAGGCCGAACTCAAGCGGTCAATTGCCTATGGTGGAGCAGATGCTAGGAGGAGAGGGTGTGCCCGATGGCACGAGGTTGCTTTGTTTGAAGAATGGCAGGAAAAAGAGGAAGGTTTTCTTCTACCAAAGGTTTGGGTGAGGGTGAGATGCATCGAGAGCCACTTCGTGAGTTTCTCATCTTGTGGGTCGTGGGATCTCTATTAGGCTCTACCCAAACCGTTGATATGGAGACCACAAGGAAGAATGAGTATGGTCGTATCTTGGTGGTCGTGCTTGATCCTAAGTTGATTCCAAGGAAGTTGGATGTAGTTATTGGAGATCATTATTTTGACCTAGAGTTTGAAGTTGAGAAGAGAGGTTTTGATGAGTCGGGAGAGGAGGTAGACATTGAATGGGAGGGTGGAGAAGATGGGGGAGAAGATGAAGGAAAGAAGGGAGAGCCAAACAGGGACGGGCGGAGCGGGCCGAGGACCAAGCCAATGGGAGGGTCAACAAGCGTGCTAAAAGGCACCGGGGGGAGGTGATGGAATGGTGAAGGGGAATGGCTCTAACTCGGAGAAGAGTGCCCCAAATAGTGGACATATTCTTAGTGAGAAGGAGTTTTCGTGAATTCCTAGAATGGAAGGCCAACCAAGTGTTGGATTCTCGCTGTGAAGGAAGTTGTGGAGGAAGTGGCCACGACGTGATGGAAGAAGTAGACACCTTAGGGGGGATTCGGTGGTCCATGACATGGTTACTGAATTCACTCTTTTCGGGCATAAAGTTGTGGAGATGGCGATGGAGGTAGATGAAGCCCGCATCGAGGGACCGGGGAAAGTTTCGAGATGGGTGATGATATGGAAGAGGGAAAGGGCGGTTCCGCCGATGGCTCCTGAGGGTATTGCCGATGCAAAGTGCGTGGAGGCAGCACTAATCTCGAGGTGGTGCAGCCCCCGGCCCGCAGCAAGTCCGCGGGGCTTGCCTTGGTGTGGCGAACACACCTTGGTGCGGGCAGAGCGCTGGCGATCCCAGAACCCCGGAGCTCAATAGAGGTAACATCTTAGATGATCAATCTTGTTTTTTACCTCTATCTTGTGCGATAGATAATCAAGTGGGCTTTGGGCTTAGGGGAGGGAGCTAATTGTGGTAGTGCTTTTGAGGAGAATGTCCTAACTTAGTACAAGGGGACCTAGTTAGCAAAAAAAAAAACATGTTCTTTGGGGGGGAGGGGGAGCTTGTCTTTTTCTCGATTGTGAGTCGCTTGACTCGGAGGATTTTGAGAAAAAGCGCTTGAATGTTTGTGTGGGGACCTTATGGAAGAGATTTTCGATGATGACGGCTATAATTTGAGCAAATGACCTTAAACGGTCCAAAGGAAGCCGGGCGCTAAGTCGTCAAGAAAAAGGGCTTCGAGGAAGTCAAGGTTAGGATTAATAAGATTAGTGTGAAATGAGGGGATTTTTTTGAATAGCGAGGTCTACGGGACTTGGCTAAAACCAAATTTTTGAGTAATGTTTCAAGAGAGCAACGACTAGATTTCATTGCGCTCTTAGAAACCGGTAAAAAGGACTTTTCACAAGCTAAGCTTGATAGATATTGTGCCGGGTAGGAATTTTGTATGGCACCGACCAAACCGCATGGGAGATCGGGTGGCATGCTGTTAGGAGTTAATTTGGATACCCGTGATGTGGGAAGTATTGAGGAGGGAGATTTCTTCATCAAATTTCACCTCGAAAACAGAGAGGATGACTTTCACCGGTGTTTAGTGGTCGCCTATGGGGCGGCCCGGCCAGAATTCAAGGAGAAATTCCTAACTGAATTAGTTCAGGCGTGCAGGGAAGGTCTCCCTTCCTCTCGCTAGTCGGTGGTGATTTTAACATAATTAGAAACCCAAGCGAGAAAAGTAACGATAACTATGATGGTAGATGGACCTTCTTATTTAATGCCGTTATAGATGGTTTAAATT
The DNA here is from genome assembly GCA_015844335.1 of Chrysopogon serrulatus. Taxonomy (NCBI): domain Eukaryota; kingdom Viridiplantae; phylum Streptophyta; class Magnoliopsida; order Poales; family Poaceae; genus Chrysopogon; species Chrysopogon serrulatus. The sequence continues at coordinate 365,827 of JADLZL010004415.1, read as the reverse complement.
TAAGGGAGATTGAATTGTCAGGCAGAAAATTCACTTGGGGTAATTCTAAGAGTGTACCAACTTATGAAAGATTAGGCGTGGTGCTGGCCAGCACGGAGTGGGAGCATAAATTTCCTCTTGTCATGGTTGACGCACTAAACAGGGGAAATCTCGGATCACACTCCCTTGCTTCTTAGCACCGGTGAGAAATTGCACAAAGGGGAGACAACCCGAGTTCAGATTCGAACTCGCTTTGGTTTCTCCGTAAAGATTTCTATGACACGGTTGCAAGGATTTGGAAGAGTGTGGACCATGGCTCTACCCCAATGAAGAAGTGGCAAAATAAGATTAGAAGGTTAAGACAATTTTTGAGAGGGTGGGGCAAAAAATTTGACCGGAAGTTCTAGAAAGGAAAAAGATGAGCTATTTCGGATAGCGGGGGAACTGGATGTAAAAAGTCAATCCTGTGATTCTCGAGCCAACAAGAGTTGGACTTGAAACAAAGTGTGAAGGAAAGAATTACACAGCTTGTTACGGGGAAGAAGAAATCAAATGGTTTCAAAGGGCTAAGACCAAAGGTTTGCTAGAAGGGGATAATAATACAAAATACTTTCATATGGTGGCCAATGGAAAGAGAAGGAAAACAAGAATTTTTCGGTTGGAAACAGGGAGGGGAGGTGATCGAAGGGCGGGAAAAACTTAGAAGTGTTCATAACAAAATATTACAAGGATCTGCTTTGGGTCATCACAAATAAATACCTTCTCTCTTGATGAATCACAAACAAATGATATTCCTCAAATTAGTGAGGAAGAAAATGAGTTGTTGACCGAATTGTTTACGTAAAAAAAGTAAGAGCTGCCATTTTCCAAATGAAGCACAATAGGGCACCAGCCCCCCGATGGCTTCCCTAGAGAGTTCTACCAAGTGTTCTCGGGCTCTAATTAAAGATGACCTAATGGCCATGTTTCGAGAGTTCCATGCCGGTAAGCTACCTCTTTTCAACCTCAACTTCTGCATGCAGTCACCCCGATCCCAAAACAAGTGGATGTCAAGCAAATCCAAAGAATATAGACCGATTTGTATGCTCAATGTGAGCTTTAAGATCTTTACTAAGGTCTTGGCCAATAGGTTATCCTTGGTGGTCGACAAAGTGGTGAGACAATCGCAAAGTGCCTTTATGCCACGAGAGAAACATTTTGGAAGGCGTTGTGGTATTGCATGAAACTATTCATGAGCTGCATAGGAAAAAAAGAAGAGTGGTGTGATACTCAAACTGGATTTTGAAAAGGCTTACGATAAAGTCAATTGGTCTTTTGTACAGCAAACCCCTTAGAATGAAGGGCTTCTCACCTATTTGGTGTAGATGGATGGATTGAAGAGGTTGTGAGTAAGGGAAGTGTGGGGATTAAAGTGAATGATGAAATTGGTAATAACTTCCAGCCAAGAAAGGTCTCGAGCGGGGGGATCCCCTATCGCCTATTCTCTTTAATTTGGTTGCGCACATGCTGGCCATTCTTGTTTCTAGAGCAAAGAATGATGGACAGTTTAGAGGCTTAGTGCCTAATCTTGTCGATGACGGGTGTCCATTTTACAAGACGCAGATGACACGATCTTATTTGTGGAGGATGACTTAGAGGGGCTAGGAATCTAAAACTTGTTTTTGGCTGCCTTGAAAAATGGCGGGCCTAAAATCAATTTTCACAAAAGCGAATTGTTTTGTTTCGGGGGCTAAAGACGTAAGTAAGGAATATGTAGAGCTCTTTGGCTGTATTGAGGGAGTTTTCCCTTCGGATACTTAGGCATTCCAATGCATTACGTAAAGCTTTCAAACAAGCACTTTGGAGCTTATTAGAGGAGCGCTTCGAAAAAAAACTAAGCGGTTGGAAAGGGAAGATCCTTTCCTCCTGGGGAGATTAGTGCCGATCAACTCGTCCCTATCAAGCCTCCCTATGTTCTTGATGTCCTTTTTGTCATCCCTAAAGGGGTGAGGAAAAGACCGGATTACTATAGGTCCGTGTTCTTTTGGCAATGTGATGAGCATAAGAAAAAATACAAAGCTAGCAAAATGGGGTATACTCAGTATGCCAAAATGCATTGGGGGTTGGGAATTTTAGACTTGGAAGTTCGTAACAAATGTTTACTCAAGAAATGGTTGTTCAAACTCTTTAATGAAGATGGCTTATGGCAAACTGTTCTCAAGAAAAAGTATGTCAAGGACAAGTGTTTGTCCCAAATTGAAAAACGCCAGAGATTCACATTTTTGGGCAGGGGCGATGGAAGTTAAGAGTCTGCTGCTCCAATATGGAAGGTTCAAGACTAACAAAGGCCACCAAACGAGGTTTTGGGAAGACTTATGGATTGACCAACAACCGCTAATGCGAAGTTCCCGTGATTTGTACATGATAGTGAGGAAAAAAAGGGGTTTCAAGTAATAGTGTGCTTGGCTCGACGCCGCTAAATATTTCGTTTAGGCGGGGTATTAGTGGGGAAAGACTTAAAAGGTGGTTCGAGCTAGTCTCCTTAGTTCTACCAAAGAGACTAAACAATGACAGGGGATAGATTTATTTGGCAAATTAAAAAGATGGTGTTTTCTCAACACGATCACTGTATAGAGAAATAATGAAAAGGATAATAAATCTGGGAAGGAGGTGTTCTGAAAGCTAGAGTGCCTTTGAAAATTAAAATTTTTCTGTGGTATCTAAAAAGAGGGGTAATTTTAACAAAAGACAATTTACTTGAAAAGAAGGTGGAAGGGAGATTCTAAGTGTAATTTCTGTAGTATGGATGAAAACATACAACATCTTTTTTTCGATTGCCGTGTGGCAAGATCTGTATGGAACACTTTGCTAATCACTTTTAACATTCAACCACCAAAAAGCACTTCTCACCTGTTTGGATCTTGGATAAGGAGATTTGCTCCCGGGCTAAGAAGTCAAATATTAGTGGGAATAGGGGCTATTTGTTGGGTTTTATGGTTAAATAGGAATGATGCAAAGTGTTTCAAAATAAAGGTGCTAACTCCTACTTGCGGGGTGATTTTTAGGGAGACTTTTTGGATCGTGCAATGGTCCCTCCCGTCTAAAGAGGAAGAGAGAAGAACGATAAAAAGATGGCTGCAGACTTCTTGAGGGGGGTGGCACCGCAACTCTTCACCGCCGGAAGAATCAAAAGAGGATCGGAGGGTAGAACCCTTTGTTTTTCTTAGTCTGAGTTTTATGTTTTTCTTGTTGCCTGGTTGCCTTCAGTGGTAAGGTCCCGGAGTTTGGTCGTGTTCCGCCATTTAGTGGAAGTCCGGGCTTCTACCCGTTAGGCCCCTGTTTGTGTTGAGGCTGCTTTTTAGTGGAACTCGGGCTAAGTCCCTTGATTGTAAGTGTTAGCTTTAAGCATTCGCCTGCGGAATGTGAAGGCTGGATGATCTATTCCTTTATCTAAAAAAAAGGAACGACCTGCCGTGCGTGCAAGGTGCTCGTAGTACGAGAGGCCGCTGCCGCTGCTCCTGCTCCGCCGCCGCCGCCGCCGCCGGACATGAGGTGGAGGACGTGAGCCGCCGTCGGGAGCCTGCGGTGGCGAGCACCCTGGACGTCTGGCCGACGGCGGTGGATCGCCGGGCCTCCGTAGGTGACGCGGAAGGAAGGGCGTGGGCGGAGTCCAAAGACGCGCCCGCTGCTGAGTGGTGACCACCGGCAAAGTCCGGGCGCCTGGCCGATACCTGTCGGTCCCGACGTGGCGATGGTCGCCGAGGCGGTTGGTGATGAGCAAGCAGTCCGGCCTGTCCTCCGCGCCCGGGAGGTCGCCCACCCCGAGCGCCCTCACCTGGGTTCCTCTTGGCGCCGACGGTAGCCACGGCATGCCGAAGTCGAGGTTGCCGACGACGAGGGGTCCACCAGATGCGCAGAGGAGGAGAGGCTTGCTGCTGCCGCTGCCGTGCACCTCCCACACCCACCGTTGATCTCCGTGTACGCCGGGCTTTTCCCACCACCGGCCGCCGCTTCCTCGTCGTCTTTGGAGGATTGCTCCTCATCGGACCTCCGGGAACCTGGCTGCCGCCGCCATCTGATCGATCTTGGACCTGCTGAACGATGTCTCCAACAAGCCGGAGTTGATGACGGCAGCGGCGGTGGCGGCCGGAAGGAGAAGCGGCCGGCGGCCGGTGGCCTATTACTTGTAGTATATGTGCTGGGGCTCAAGAGTAGCCCGAGGCCGATGTCCATGGCCATCGGTGCAGCGCAATGCCAAGTGTTGGGAATATGCCCTAGAGGTAATCATAGAGATGATGATATTGTACCAAGATCCATGATATGTAATATGTCCATTAAATATCCATTAAAGACAACTTGTATTGATTGGCAATTATGTGAATTGTTTGTGGAACTCTTTTACTTGTATGGTTATTCTATATTTGTCCCTCGGTCGGAGTTCATGTGAGGACACACATGAATATTAGACTAGCACATGTATTAGTTGATGGCTATGTTTCACAAGCCATGGACATGGAGATGTCAAACTAATAATGTGGGCACATGTATGACATGTAGGTCGGACCGACCCAACAAGAGATTGTCTCTATACACATCATATAATGCTATGTCCTTCGACCGAGATTGTTGTATGTGCTCGAGATGTGTATCGACACAGCAGAAACCGACAAAACGCTACTCCGTTCTTGGGTAGTTATAAAGGAGGTCTTCGGGTTTGTCGAGAAACATGCTATGGGACATAGACAATCAAGATGGGACTTGCCCCTCTCGATGAGAGTGATATCACCGGATCACTCAAGTGATTGGATCAACAAATGCATGGCCGTGCTTGGGTTAAGTGTTAACCCACGAGTTGAACCAAATATCATGAGGCAAGGGAATAACATGTATGTGGTCGTGGTGGTTCGTCTGATATGATCATTTGCGTGCATAATAGGAGTTGTCACGCCTTGCTAGAGGTCGCCTCAACTATTGGGCGAGTAGGAGTACTGCCCATGTCTATGTGTGCGTGAACCCATAGGGTCGCACGCTTTAGGGGACCGGAAGCCTAATTCGGGTTGGACCCGACTAGACAAGGCTTAGGGTTACTAATGGGCCTCCAACTCGGGAGCACATTAGGGACACCTATATAAGTAGAGGGGGGCGCGCCGGGCCATATCCACGCCTTTGACCGCCGCCCGCCCACGCCACGCATGCTCCTCGCGCTCTCGCGGACCTAGCGGCACCCCGGCGCACGCTTCTTCCCCCGTGCACGTGGGGGACACCTTGGAGGTGGACTTTGCATCCGAGCACGAGGACGAACCGCAAGTTGTGGGAGGACTTGTGCGAGTCGACGACCACGCAATATCCGCAACCTATCTCTAGCAAGGACCGGATTATTGAAAAATTTTTGATTTTCTACATCGAGTCGCCTCTTCAAGTTATCTAGACACCAACGTCTTTACATATTTCGCACGCCTATCATCTAGCCATTGTACAAATGGATAAAATAGCTATACCACTACTACACAAAAGATTTTGCAAGGCACTTCAAAAAATGAGCTCGGAGGCGGTTTTAGCAAAAACCGCCTCGGTTAATCGGTTCAACCGAGGCAATGCTCGGCGCAACAACCGCCTCGGTTAATACCTTAACCGAGGCGGTTGCTCTAAGACAACCGCCTCGGTTAATCAATTAACCGAGGCGGTTTTTCTAAGACAACCGCCTCGGTTAATAGACTATTAACCAAGGCGGTTTTTCTAAAACAACCGCCTCGGTTAATAGATGGCTAGTATATATACCAAACTTAGCTATTAGGGTTTCATTCCCACAGCTCCTGCCGACAACTCCTCCTCCCTCCGAGCTCCTCTCTCCCACCGGCGTAGGGCGAGCGGCTCCCTCTCCCTCTCCTCTCCCTCTCCCTCCGAGCTCCTCCTCCTCCTCCTCCCCTCTCCGACGCATGCGGGCGCGGGCGCCTCTCTTCTCTCGATCTCCAGCGGTGGCGGGCAAGATGGGAAGGGCGGATCCAGCCCCCTGCCACGGGCGGATCCGGCGGTGGCGGCGCAAGATGGTGGCCGGATCCGCCCGACGCGGGTGGATCCAGCGGGCGGCGGCACATAGAGAGGCCGGATCCGGCCCCGGCGGGCGGATCCGGCGGTCTCCCCCCCACCGGCGAATGCGTGGGGGCCTCCCTCTCCACTCGATCTCCGGCGACAGGGGAGGCATGGGGAGGCCGGATCCGGCCCGCCATGGGGCGGATCCGACGGTTGCGACGCATGGGGTGACCGATCCGCCCCGGGCGCGGGCGGATCCGGTGGCCTCTCCTCCCACCGGCGCATGCGGGCGCAGGTCTCCTCTCCTCTCGATCGAGCGGGCGCTGGCAAGACGGGTTGGCCGGATCCAGCCCGCGGCGCTGGCGGATCCGCCGCGGGCGCATGGGGTGGCCGGATCCGCCCCGGCGAGGGCGGATCAACGGCGGCGGCGCACCAGAGGCAGGCAGCAGCAGAGTACCTCCACGGTGGCGTCCTGCGCGATCTGGCTAGTGGGCTCGGGAACGGGCTCACCGGCGGGCTCACCAGCGGGCTCGCTGGTGGGCTCAGGATTTTTTTATTTTTTTAATATATTAACCGAGGCGGTTGTCCAACCGCTTGGTTAAGGCCACGATTAACGTGACCTTATGTTCGAGGCGGTTAGGAAAACCGCCTCGCTTAACCAAAAAAAACCGCCTCGGTTAAGTTTTTTGTAGTAGTGTACGAGCAATTACATGAATTCAATAGATCGAAGTAACTAAACTAGACATATAATCAAAGTAGACAATGACTACTACAATTAAGAACATATGAATCTATTTAGAGTAAAGTCTCCCTAATCTCAATAATGAATACAATAAAGTAATTAAGAACTAGATCTATTATCGAACTCTCGCTCCGCATGCACGCCGTCGGGGGCTCTAGATCCCGATGAAGAACTAGATCTCCTCTACTTCTAATCTAGCTAGCTAATCCTATGAACTAGAAGGCTCTTGATCAACTTGAAGGCTTCTTGATGCTTGATGGCTTGAGGCCTTGATGAATAATGAATTGACTCTCTCCAGGGGGTCTACCCACATATTTATAGTCCTGTGGGATGCGCGTGCACCGCAGATCAAACCAATGTAACCAAGGGCCGAGATGCATCAGGAGAGGCGGTGGAGGAACATTCTAGAAGGGGGGCCGTAACCCTAACCCTAGGGCGCCGCCGGCCCCATGGTGGGGCCGGCCGCCCCACTGCCGCTGGCTGGCCCCCATTGCTTCGGTGTCTTCTAGATGTTCCCCGAGTCTTCCCGTGTGATCTCCCGTGATGGATAAGTTTCGTGGTTATTTTGCACTAGAATCCCTCTTTTTCAGCTTTTCTGATCACCCTGGAAAATACAGAATATGCAAAACTCGTGGAATTTGTCAGATAAAAACCCTAGACTAGTGTGTTTTTCATGTTTTCCTTCGGGTATAATGCCCTAGTAAAAGTTGACGTTATCGACCGTCAACAATAAACATGAATCATGTTGTTATTAATCTTAAAGAGACACTTTGCTTTTTGATTAAATGTGGTATATATATGTAAGGACCATCAACACATATGATGTTCTAGCTAATTCAATTGATGAAGTTGTTAGGACTGCTAAGAGCACCATGATAGAAGCTTTTCACCACTATAAAGTGGATGGCCTAGCCTGCTTGGTTGCATTGATTATATGCATTAGATGTGAAAGAATTGTCCAACATTATGGAAAGTATAGTATTGAAGACAAGTTGATGGTCCAACCATGATCATTGAAGTTGTTGCATTGGAGGATTTGTGGATTTTGCATTCTTTTTTTTGGACTAGTAGGCTCTACTAATGACATCAATGTCTTATATAGGACACCACTTTTCGGAGACTATGTATCCTTCATTAGCGACTTCTTTGAAGTGCTATAGAATTCCAGAAGGTAACAAGAAAGTTCATTTTATAAAAACTCAAGAATTGGTGGAGGAGGATGTAGAGAGAGCATTTGGTGTTCTACATGCTCAGTTTTCCATGCCGAGGGGTATTGCTAGATTTTAGGACATGGACACCTTGTATATAGTATGTCATGACAGCTATTGTTATCATGCATAACATGATCATTATTGAAGTTGAGCGAGATACTAATGCCAGCGGGGGCTATGACTATGATCAAGACAGGGAGGAGGTGTCGAGGGAGGTTTACCAAATGGCCATAAATCCACTCACGCTCGATGGGTTTCTCAAGATTCTTGTCGCAAGATTGAGGATAGGCAAGCACATAAGAGACTTCAAGATGATGATGTTGTGGAGTATTTGTGTATGGTTCATGGTGCTAGCTAGGATAATCTATAAATTGTAGTTTTATCATAATTTATTGCTATGTGGTGTGTGTAATAGACAATTTCTATATGCTTATATGAGTTTATGTTTGGACAAAATTGAGTTTGAATTCATATTTGAAATCATGAATTTAAATACAGTTCATTTGTATTGTGTACGGTTTAATATTTATGTTTTATATAAATGTGTTCTAGAAGGATATACATTGAGATAATATCAAAATATGAGAGAAAATGAAATAGTGACTCAAATGTATGGACTTTTTCTGGAGTTATGTGCTAGAAATAGAGCCCTACTCCGTATAAACAAAGTAGAGATCTATTTTAAGGGCCAGTGTTGGAGATACTCCTAGTAGTGTTGGTACAACCAAGTCACAAGCTTACCTTCCATGCACTTCTAATTTCATGCACTTCTAATTTGCACTTCTAATTTCATGCACTTCTAATTTCTAGATCTTATGTTGATGGTAATAATCAAGAATTCATGATGTAGCCAAATGCTTAACAAGCGATCGACTCATATATTATATTGTTTGACTAATAAGAATATGAATAATGCCCATGTATCATTTTACTATTAAATGCAAAAGTAGTACACATCACACAACACATATTATTTGAAGTATTACAAAGCATGAGAAGCGTGAGGTAAAGCAGTAAATCTGGAAGTGTTGGTAGGCTGGTAGCCCTAATGCCTCTGGCCTGTGGGAGAATCACTATTCATCGTCGGCGCTCTTGGGCATTTGGGAGATGACCCTCTGTACTGCAGGCCTGGACATGAGGTCTTCCCACCACGCCTTGACACTAGGGTAGGAGTCTAACACCGACGCATATGGTGTCCTGGTCATGAAGTAGTAGGTGATGGGGAAATGGCTAAGATCAGCCAGGCTGATGAAGTCTCCTGCCAGGTACCTATACTTGGACAGGCGCGCCTCGTAGACGTCCAGCACTTTCTTAGTCTTGTCAAGGCAGTCGGCGATGATCTTCTCGTCGGGGATTCCTCCGCGCATTGGCACGAGGATGTGCTGGTACACGATTGGAGAAACGGCAGGTTTGTACTGGTGCGCTTCCACATCGAGCCAGACGTCCACAGCCGCAGCCTCCTGGAGGTCGCCTTCCCTCAGCAGAGCAACCTCAGCGGTCTTGTATTTGCGAAGCACATGCCTTGAGATTGCCCGGGACTCTGGCACAGGATGGAAGCACACGACGATATGTTGTTAGCTGTGGGTGAGCAACACTTCCTCTTTTTTTAACATAAATCTGGCAGGGTGTCATCTGGCAAGGCCGTGTCATCCTGTCACTGTCAGAGTCTCTTCTGTGCAAGCTAAATGCTAGTACTAGACTAATTGTGAACATTTGTTGATTGTCATGGATTACTATGCACGAATTTTGTCGATATGTTTGTTTAGAAAGTATCCCGTGTCTTACTTTATTAGCAAAGTATAAATGTGTGCTTTGAACTCACCGAAGAGCACCAGGTCACCATCTTGGAATGCTGGAATCTGTCCAAATGGCTGATGAAAGAAGAGCACAAATGTTGTGTCAGTTAAATAATCTGAAAACAAAATATGCTTCTCGCATATATATACTGTACCCAAAGGATTGGCAGGGAACAGCAGAGCTATTAGACAACACTTACATTGCGCGCGAGATGCTCAGGGCTCTTGTGCTCGCCGGCGCTGAAGTCCATGTTCACAAGCTCGTACTCGACGCCGACCTCCTCTAGGCACAGCAGCACGCGCGCGACGTTACCCGACATAGCCATCCCAAATACCTTCACTGGCGCCATGGCTACCTGCAGTCTTATCCTAGCTATCGATGACAAGATGGAGTAAAAACTGAACCCCCTTGGTGGTCTATATGGCCGGAACGAGATGAGTTGTGTAATCCAAACGGTTGCAGGTCCATTTATATAAGGGCGTTCGATGTTCCTCTAGCGATTGTGTAGTTGCTAGCTAGCCAGCTGGAGTCTACTGTAGACATAATTCTTACGACTCCAAGAAGAAGCAAATTCAACAATACAAAGATCGATCGCTCTGACATCACTCAGTATGTAAGCTAGCAATTCAGGGATTATGTCTACCATATGGGCTATCCAACCAAACACTAAATATATTGATTTGATCGTTGAAATTTTTATACCACAAATATATGCTGGTTCATCCTCTGTAATTTTTATTGAATTACAGTTTGACTAATAAGTAACGTGTGAATCTGGATCAGATCGGTTGTGAAACATGAGATATTTCACTCAGCGGGCCCTAGTCTTGATTGACTTGTCTGTGCAACACGGGTCATGCATGATGCCATTGCCATCACCAACCGTTCTGATAGTCGTGGATCCTTTGCTTACATCACTCTCAGTGTTCATTAGGGGAATCTCCATCTTACCTATCAACCGAGGGATGGTAAAACGTTCGACAGATTCTTCCCATAATCCTATTTTTTGTTTGTTTTTTCTTCTTTTGTTTCGTGCTAAGAAAAAACCAAATCTTGGCACAGCTATATATTCTATATTTTCTTTAACACAATGCTTTTGCGTTTGGAACCATTATTCCTTCGCCTAGGCTAACAGGTGGGACAATTATGCTACACATTCCTTTCAACATTTTTACTTAATTAAAAATATGTTTTATTAAACTATATATGTTGACAATCAAAATTGTCCAAAATGCACAATAAACTCCCAACTCCACCACCATGTTGCTATCGTCAAAACAGTTATAAAGCACACTTGGATCATCTTGTTTTTGAGCCGAAACTGGCTTTCACGACTTTCTCAAATGCAAGAATGGATTTCACCCTTTGGTTGAGTTGATCGGAAAAGATATATAGATCGTCTCATTTATAGTCCGAACGAGAACCGGCTTAGCCAAGTTCAAAACCTTAGTTGATTTTGGCTGACCCAAAACAAATCTAAAATGTGTTTTCAAGTGTTTTGTAAGTGGTTTCGATGCCTTCTAGGATAAGGCCACTCGCACCTTATAAATATAAGGTGCACAGCCGATTGAGGTGTCCAACAGACACAATCGATCCAAATTACAATTTACTTTACATCTCATTGCACTTGGCAGGCATTGTCATATCCTTAAATTGAATAGTTACAGCAATGGCATATGCTCAGGATATATAACACAACTACACAAAAAGCATAAAGCTTGAACAACCACAACAATTCATCTAGACAACACATTTTGAAAATCAAAAGTACATATGTTCCCATTGCAAGAAAGCGAATGGATCTTTTGATATGTGCATCAGTGCGTAATAAATGGCGATCATGGAGATTAGGGGGAAGAAACTGTCTTTTCTTCTACCAATTGAATCATTCCTCAGGCTCTATTGTATATTACAAGAGGGAAAGAGAGGAGACTGCAATGAGACCAATAGAGATGAGAAGGATGATCTAGATCCATGGGCCGTCCATGCATGGACCCGACGTGATCGACTGGTGTAATAGAACCGTCCAAATTATAAGAGCACAAGTATAAAAACAATCACCGAAGTGACTAAATTTTCACACTTGAGCCCATATAATCCCGGTAGTCCACTAAAATCACAAAGGACTTCAACCAACCAACATATAAGCCAAGATCGTAATGATTCAACAAAACAAGTCAAATGTTACATCCTTTTCACAAGTAATTCAATATACATCAGAGTGCAAAATAATTAATACAACATAAGTTTAAAAGTAGCGAAAGCAAAATAATTTGAAACTAATATTATTCTTAGTTTAAATACATGCCAGTACCAAGGTCAACTCCAACAAAAGCATTAGAGACAAGAGAGATAAAAAGGATCATGCCCATGATCATACTCCACCGCTATGGTAGGAGCCATCCAATTCTTGCAGAGCCATGATACATCACAACCTCGCAACAAGTGGGAATAAACCCCGAGTACGAGGATGTACTCGGCTAGACTTTACCCGTCATAAACCAGAAATAAAGTGACACCAAGGAGTATGCAAGGCTTTATATAGGTGGGGCTAGTTTGACAACATTTTGCATAAAAGCATATTATATGAGAGTATTATTTTATTATACTAGCAAAAGATTATTATTAATCAACCTTTCATCTAGATTAGCACCGTGCTAAGCAATCACTTGATTATATACAAACATTAATAACCATATCATGTTTATTCCAGCTATCAACATTACCATCATCATGATCATCATCAATATTAGAACCATCATTATTTAGTGAGTTCTACGATGCCGTGCAAGGTCAAGTTCTCACTATCCCGGGAGAGACGGTGATTCGAATCAATTTCAACCGAGCTCGGGGGTATTCCCAACACACACCCAGTGCAGACGGGATCGAGTCGCCTTTAGGTTACTCTTTTCGACACTCAGCGCGGGGCCCGTTCTCGCGTCGGCAAAACCGAAAAGTCGGATAGCCAGGATGTTCAAACCATGCTAACCCAAGGACGACGCCAGGATCAGTTAGACATGTTTGCCCTTGGTCTAGTATGCCGCTATCCCGCGAATTGCCCAACCGCCCCCCGCTTTCCCGTCTTGAGTTGAACTAACGAGCTTCGCGGCCACTTGGCACACAGGGCCGGGCCAACTATGTGTTAGGCTGCGTTCAACATGACCAAGAGTGAAACAACGACTTCAGTCCTTAACCGACTCGGACAGGGTCCACTGTCCCTGCCCGGTCTTCTTTTATTTTAACACTTGGTTCTTTTCCACGATAGCACATATAGCCAACCGTGACCAGAGAAGTAACAACCTATATCTCGCGGATGACAGAGAATCACCCGACTTCTACCGGTCTAAGCATGGCTAAGCATTTATCTCGATTCCTGAACTTAAATAGGATTCAAGGTATAATTTGCTGGACAAGGAGAGGATATATATGCAGCAAGTGTTTCCAACCAACTCCTATAACTTAATGCAATAAACAACATAAAGTACTCAATTGCATTTTATGAAAGGGTGGGAGACTTAGAATGCTCCGGGGCTTGCTCACCATGGTCTTGGGGTGCTCCAACAGTAGCAGCTTGGCCAGGGATGCAGTGAGGAAGGAGATCGAGGTAGGGCTCCTCCATGGCTAGGGTTTGGAGGAGATGAACTTGGGGCTGTCCTCCTCTTCTCCAGCGAGGGTGAGGGCGTGGGGAAGGGTAGCAGCGGCCAGGTCGCCATCATCCTCCAAAAAAGGGCTGGACGTCCTCCTCCCTTTCCTCTTCTTCCTCACCTTCTCCTCTCTTTTCCCCCTGCTCCTCCCTTTCTCTGCTGGCCGAAATCATAGATGGGAGAAGGAGGGGGCTGCTGCACTTGCTGGCGATGGAGGGAAGAGGAGCAGCAGCCAGCCTGCCCTTCATGGAGGAGAGTAGGGCGCCATGAGCAGGGGAGGTGGAGGAGGAGTGGAGGTGGTGCTGCTGTGTTTGAGCTGGTGGAGAGAAGAAGAAGTGGCATGGGGAAGAAAGGAGGTGCTGGTGGTGGTGTTTTATAGGAGGAGAGAAGGAATGGGTGACCAAAGATGAATTTCAGCAAGGATATCTGACTTGCAGTCCATTTTTGAGTAAATTCTACACATTTTCAAGACTTGACCTTTAAATAAAGTTTGTTCCTTATAAAGTTTCCTACAACTTTGATTAAGAGTGCTCAGCCATGCAAAGTTTCTAGGTTACACATTTTAATCAGTCAAACAAATCAGTCCTAGAGAGTCACCTAGGTCAAACCATGACTTAGAAGCTTAATTAGATAAAATGATCAACATAAACATTATTCCATTAGGTATCCTAAGTATAGTTAAACTATTTGCAAAGTTCAAAAGACAATCATACATGTCATGACATTATATTAGCAAGCACTCCCAAACATCAAATGGCAACTAGGTAGCAAAACACAAAGAAGGGCATAATTACTTGACATGCTTATGCTTATGTGATGATGGAATGATGCTCATGACATATAATGTAAGTTGATTAGTGCAAACTAACACCTGGGGTGTTACAGCCCTCCCCCCTTAAAGGAATCTCGTCCCGAGATTTAGGACGAAAGACTTTTCAAGGGAAGAGAAATGTATCACTTACTCACAACTACGGCAAAAGCACTTAGTTGCTCAAACTCCATTAGGACAGTAAGCATAACTAGTTGTATTGAGGTTTCAACAATGAAGCACCAAAAGTGGTAGCTCTATTTATCAACCTTATCCAACACAAGGTTATGCTCATCGTACTTTGGAGGGTGAGAATGAGTTTTAGTAACAGGACAACTTTCCAAACTTTCATGTCATTGGGGAGTGAACTCTTGTCGGAGGAATTTTTCCTTCATTGACTTTCATGAAGTATTTGTTACTTTGGGAGGAATCCAAGCTAGCATAGTAGATTGTTCTTTGTATATGGAGAGCACCTTGATTTATGAACTAATTACTCACAGGTATCTACTTTGATAGGAGAATGTAGCATAGGACATATGAAATTGCACTAGATCGCAAACTTTAGAAGAATAGTTAATGCAGCGGTCCTACGTTAGTTCACGAAGTTTGAAAAGCAGTCCTTTATCAAAATGGCTTGAGTACAACCTTCCAAGAAGCATTAGATCAAGGATAGGATAGCATTCTCTGAGGTGTTGGAAAAACTGACTGACCAAAAGACAAGGTCTACGATGGTGGTGATGGCTCATCACTCAGATACTATTAGTGGAAAACTATATAAGGTTCCATGTGTGCAATTCTCTTTCTCTGATAGCAACACTGTAGCACCTAGGTCTATGAAGTAAATGGTGATAGCTAACTTTGTTGGCTTCCACATTCTCGATGGTCCTTTGTTAAGGAAACCATTTACATCCAGGTGGTAACAGTTATTTGTGTTGAATCGGATGCAACCTCTTGGGTAAAAACATAAAGAGGGTACCAAGGACAAGTTAGCATTGAGACCTATAGCTGAAGAAAGACAACAGTGAGGTTTGGAGGGAAACTAAGGTTGTAAGCATTCACCAAACTAGAGAAATAGTTCGCTACCAAGCAAATTGGGTACAAATTGTACTTCACAAAGACAGTTGCACAAAGGGGTTGATTGACTTGCAATTGTATCATAACTGATTTGAATGAATTACTTTTGACATTAAGACATCGTCTGTTAGGATCAAGCAACACTCAAAATATAATTCTATTTATTTTGTCAAACACTTCTCAAATGATCTTTGATTGCACTCATGGCAGTCTACAGCTTAGAACACCTTGACTGCTCGAGGATAAGGGACTGGTACTGAGTACTCTTCAAGTTGATAAAGTATCTTCTTCTATCTATGTGATTGTTCAAGATGGAATTGGTGTGTTTATTGCAAGGGTTAAGAGTGAGGGTGACTCAAGCATTTCTGGCTAGTCAGCAGATCAATTCCTTGTGTAACATTGTTCTATGAGACATAGCCTTTATAGTTACCAAAGAGTCATTATCTAGTTGGAGATTTATCCTTCCTTTGAGTAACTAATAAGTTGTCTCTCAACACTAAAGAGCTCTAAGGCTTCAACTTCTACAACAAGAACTTGTAGTTGATTCTATTACCGACAATCACCATCAACGGCCGTAGAAAAGGGGTCATAACATGAGAGGGTTGATTTTAATTGCAAGTATAGCCTTCAAGTGACTCTGAAGAATTAGCAGGAAGGCATCAGCACTAGGTGACTTGTAAAGAACGTACATGTCCATTGGTCTTTCGTTGTCTGATAACTAATCCAACTTTAAGTGTTGTGAGTCCTTTTTAACCCATTAGATGGTACCAGTGATGTAGGATAGGGTTACCATTGTTTCCAAAGAGGGTCAAGCAAAGTATTTGGTCTAGCCTCTCTTGCAACCCATTAACGTTTTATGTCAATGACTTGTTCTTCAAAGGTCATCCTCTTTGCGACTTCAGAAGGAAGCACTACAACACCAAGCTTGATAAGGGCCTTAGCATGGAATAAAGAGATAACCAAGGAAAAGCTCACAATGGGACAACTTATCGGTGTGGTTCTGTAATGGATCATGACTAAAACCATGATACTCACGCGTGCTGAGCAGCATAACCGTATGGTTGCAATCCATAGGTTGCCCTCAGTTTCGTCGTGGCACCATTAATTCTTGATCATAACCTCATTACTAAGCCTACAACCAACGAGAAATCTCATGGAGCACAATTAGGTTGTGGATATATGGATCTTCTGATAAATTATAAGAAGATAACCAAGGGAAAGATCACAAGGATATATCTCTGAGGTATAATTTCTGTAATGGATTATGACTAGCAACCTCAATACCAGTGTGTGCCGAGCAGCACAACCTTGTGTGTGCACCCACAGGAGGCTCTCAGTATCATCACGGCACCATAGAATGCTAACCATAACACCATTACTGATCTTACACCCAACAGGAAATAATCTCAAATGGCACAGACTTTATCACAAGAATAAACACCATTTAGAGGAGGGATAGCGAGCAAAAATAGTCATAAGATTTAGAGTCAACAAAGGTATGATTCAAGATCAAAACAACATCAGGGAACATGGATTAAATGTTGGAGATAACTGAGCAGGAGATTCTTGCTTTATTTCCACGCACACCTTGCATCCACCAAGGAACTATTAAGTAAACGATTAACATGGGACTCGGTCATGGTAAGTAAGATCGAGATCAAGATCGATAATTCTTTTTGAGACTTGGAAAGGTTGGTGATGAATGGAACAAACTCTAAGGGCAAAGCCGATATAATGAAGGATGTTGGACAAACAAAGATCTTGCAAAGATCGAGATGAATTGATTAAACTTCCAAGATATCAACTTGACATACCAATTAGAGATTGAATTGATATGGCAACTACATGATTTTCAAGTGAAAGATTTCAAGATCCAATAGTAAGGGATTAACGTCGCACCAGATCATCAAAAGGATAGGCAACTGTGAGGTCCAACTTAGATTTTTGTTATGGTCTCTACAACTAGCAAAAGCAACCAAGGTCAAGGGCTGGCCTTTAGCAAGATATTAATAGGGCTGGTCAATCACGCAAGGGTCCTCACCCCTAGGAAGAAACCACCATGGTCAAGGGATGGCACTAATGAAAGCTCAACTAGTTTGGTCAAACAAACTAGGATCTTCACCAGGGTGCACATCTATGCCATATGCAAACATCAAAGGTCTGGCCTGGGGCTAAAGGTTTGAACATAGACATGGTTACAACTTTTTACAACACAAAACTCAAAGGTTAACAACCATGTCTATAGGCACGGTTCCTAGGATGGAGAACTTAATCGAAGATGACAACCATACAATTATCATGACGAACACAAAGTTCTAAGATGAGCTATTCAACACTCATGTGCTTATCGAGGACAAATAAGGTGACAACCATGGTACTACCTAGATAACAAGCAACCACACAAAAACAGGAGACAGTTTAGAGCAAGCACTTGAGAAACTAAAATAAGGGAGCTTAAGCAATCATTCTAAGCACAAAGCATACACATATAAAGCATTCCTATGTAACAAGGCAACACATTGACCTAATCACAATGATCAATCATGAGGCAAGATATACTACCAAACAGGTGGATAAAGCCAAGTCTTTCAGGTACATGATGATTTGTAGGAAAGGTAGCAAAGAATCTAAAGGATTTTGGTTAAGGCTACACCAAGGACACATATTAACACAGCAAGCACGTGCATTTCAATCAAAACTAGAATTGTAGACATCAAACAAAGGTGATCCTAGACCCTTTTTTTAAGGCCTAGGAAGTTTACCCAAACGGTTACTCATATCAAAAACTATTCCACAAGATATCATGACCAAATATATCAGTATTTTAGTTTTGCACCACTTAGACAGAAAACTGACATAACTTTAGAGATACATAACTAGAGTTTTAGAGATCCAATGAGTGTGATTCTTAACTTGATAGAAAGATTATCAAGTTGTATAAAACTTTCTTATTATCATATTAAGATAATTCTATAGCTAGCAAGGGTAAACAACACAAAGAATACATTCTCTATCTAGGTTTGGACAGATTATGTCTTTCCATTTTACAAACTCATAGCTGGAATTCTAGCCATCCAAAACTGTTGTTCTTTAACAATTTGGAAAGCTTATGAAAAACACTAAAACTTCCTAGTTATCCACAATAGCTAGTTTTGAAGTTAACATGGTCGAATTACACAAAACTTCAGATCTGCCTAGCATGCAATCCGAACCTGACAGAGAACCCTAAAATTCGTAGCTCCCAAACCTGATGGGATAAAATCATGAAATTTATGGACAGTATAGATGACTAAATTTTCTTCAACATTTATATGATAATATTTTCCAGAAAATACCATCTACAACATGAAACACCCCTCCCTAACACAATCATGAAATCTGCAGTTTTCAGCACATCATTGCAAACTTGTTGGGATCGATTCTTAGGCATCTGGACTCCGAATCAAGTGGGGTTTGTTCCTATAGCTTTCTAGCGATGTAAGGAAGCTTCTACACGGATGTGACATGCATGGGTTGTGGTGAGCTCGACCCTATCCATGGTGATGGCGGCTATAGATGAGAGGTGAGGTTCATGGGGGTTCTAATTATTTAAGTAAGATCCAAGTAACTTTGCAAAAACTTGATGAAGCAAAATATGCGCCACTAGGCAAAACTAAAGAACACCAAAGATCAAGTTTGTAACCTCAACTCTTTCTATGAAAACTAAGCAATATTTTTGCTTAGTTAATTGATATGATAAGCATCACAAGACAACATCTACACCCTCATTCACTAACAAGCTTTCACATACATAAAGCAATGGAACTAATGTGAAGATAACTTGAAAGAGAGATCATGATATTATATTCAAATGAGCAGGTATCGACTTCTATCAAGGTGTCACTACATGTTAGTTCTAAAAGATCAGATTTTCAGCCACTACCAACTTGTTATGCAATTTCATTAGAAAGCAAACATACAATGCAGGGCTAAGAAGACAAGGCTAAGCACAACCAACAACAATTATTCCTTTCAATAACATAGAACAAGTATTCTTGTCCACTCCACGCTTGAAAAAAGATAGTAACATTACATCGATCATAAGTTACTTATTATTGGAAACAAAGGTGAGAGGAGCATAGTTATGTATAAAGCAACAACCATGAAGATGCATGCTTCGTCCTATTCGTCCTCACAAAATTGCCAGCCTGAGATGGCAATCACGTTCTATATCGGTGGCATAACACGCACTCTCGATATATAACTAGTCGTCATGCATACTTACTCTACGCATTAGTGTGGTTAGCGTACTGCAGAAAAAAATTTCATTGCAGCCCAACAATTCTCCAATATATAGCACAAACAACAAAATCCAAGGAAAGCAAAACTAAATACTTTCCATATGCATGTCCCCACATACATACTTCAAGTACTACAACTACCCTAAGCAGATATACCCACAATTAAATACCTTCCTAATTGCATGGTTTTGACATGACAATTATTCTAGTACCACAATCTAGCACTTCCCTAGACCGCCGGTTGGACGATCATGCTCTCACATCTCATCTTTCTAATGCACACATATGGCTAATTCATATATGCGGGCTACCTCCACCATTTGACCACAGGGTAGCCGTAGTGCGGTCATCAAACATACATACCTTGGCCTGAGCGTAGATGCAAAATTTAAAACCTCCCAAGTTAGTACATAGATAGCCACCTAAGAGTCCTTATTTGGGCATAAAGGATTTGACCACTGGCATACTTAAGTTTTCAATTTAGATTTGAACACACCTACATATATACATATATATAGCTAATAGTTTTGTCAACTAATCTTTTGCAAACAAAAGCTTTTGTTTTAAATACACAAATGACATGTTTAATGTTGAATCTTGCTCGATGCCAGTATAATGTAACCGTCAAATTATAAGAGCACAAGTATAAAAACAATCACCGAAGTGACTAAATTTTCACACTTGAGCCCATATAATCCCGGTAGTCCACTAAAATCACGAAGGACTTCAACCAACCAACATATAAGCCAAGATCGTAATGATTCAACAAAACAAGTCAAATGTTACATCCTTTTCACAAGTAATTCAATATACATCGAGTGCAAAATAATTAATACAACATAAGTTTAAAAAGTAGCGAAAGCAAAATAATTTGAAACTAATATTATTCTTAGTTTAAATACATGCCAGTTACCAAGGTCAACTCCAACAAAAGCATTAGAGACAAGAGAGATAAGAAGGATCATGCCCATGATCATACTCCACCGCTATGGTAGGAGCCATCCAATTCTTGCAAAGTAGCCATGATACATCACAACCTGCAACAAGTGGGAATAAACCCTGAGTACGAGGATGTACTCAGCTAGACTTACCCGTCATAAACCAGAAATAAAGTGACACCAAGGAGTATGCAAGGCTTTATATAGGTGGGGCTAGTTTGACAACATTTTGCATAAAAGCATATTATATGAGAGCATTATTTTATTATACTAGCAAAGATTATTATTAATCAACCTTTCATCTAGATTAGCACCTGTGCTAAGCAATCACTTGATTATATACAAACATTAATAACCATATCATGTTTATTCCAGCTATCAACATTACCATCATAATGATCATCATCAATATTAGAACCATCATTATTTAGTGAGTTCTACGATGCCAGGCAAGGTCAAGTTCTCACTATCCGGGAGAGACGGTGATTCGAATCAATTTCAAGCGAGCTCGGGGGGTATTCCCAACACACACCCAGTGATCGGATCGAGTCGCCTTAGGTTACTCTTCGTACACTCAGGCGCGGGCCCGGTTCTCGCGTCGGCAAAACCGAAAGTCGGATAGCCAGGATGTTCAAACCATGCTAACCCAAGGACGACGCTAGGATCAGTTAGACATGTTTGCCCTTGGTCTAGTATGCCGCTATCCCGCGAATTGCCCAACCGCCCCCCGCTTTCCCGTCTTGAGTTGAACTAACGAGCTTCTCGGCCACTTGGCACACAGGGCCGGGCCAACTATGTGTTAGGCTGCGTTCAACATGACCAAGAGTGAAACAACGACTTGAGTCCTTAACCGGCTTCGGACGGGGTCCACTTGTCCCTGCTCGGTCTTCTTTTATTTTAACACTTGGTTCTTTTTTTCCACGATAGCACATATAGCCAACCGTGACCGGAGAAGTAACAACCTATATCTCGCGGATGACGGAGAATCACCCGACTTCTACTACGTCTAAGCATGGCTAAGCATTTATCTCGATTCCTGAACTTAAATAGGATTCAAGGTATAATTTGGTTGGACAAGGAGAGGATATATATGCAGCAAGTGTTTCCAACCAACTCCTATAACTTAATGCAATAAACAACATAAAGTACTCAATTGCATTTTATAAAAGGGTGGGAGACTTAGAATGCTCCTGGGGCTTGCTCACCATGGTCTTGGGGTGCTCCAACGGTGAGCGACTTGGCCGGGGATGCGGTGAGGAAGGAGATCGAGGTAGGGCTCCTCCATGGCTAGGGTTTGGAGGAGATGAACTTGGGGCTGTCCTCCTCTTCTCCAAATGAGGGTGAGGGCGTGGGGAAGGGTAGCGGCCAGTCGCCATCATCCTCCGGCAAAGGGCTGGACGTCCTCCCTCCCTTTCCTCTTCTTCCTCACCTTCTCCTCTCTTTTTTCCCCTCCTCCCTTTCTCTGGCCGAAATCATAGATGGGAGAAGGAGGGGGCTGCTTTGCACTTGCTGGCGATGGAGGGGAAGAGGAGCGGCGGCAGCCTGCCCTTCATGGAGGAGGGTAGGGCGCCATGAGCGGGGAGGTGGAGGAGGAGTGGAGGTGGTGCTGCTGTGTTTGAGCTGGTGGAGAGAAGAAGAAGTGGCATGGGGAAGAAAGGAGGTGCTTTGGTGGTGGTGTTTTATAGGAGGAGAGAAGGAATGGGTGACCAAAGATGAATTTCAGCAAGGATATCGACTTGCAGTCCATTTTTGAGTAAATTCTACACATTTTCAAGACTTGACCTTTAAATAAAGTTTGTTCCTTATAAAGTTTCCTACAACTTTGATTAAGAGTGCTCACCATGCAAAGTTTCTAGGTTACACATTTTAATCAGTCAAACAAATCAGTCCTAGAGAGTCACCTAGGTCAAACCATGACTTAGAAGCTTAATTAGATAAAATGATCAACATAAACATTATTCCATTAGGTATCCTAAGTATAGTTAAACTATTTGCAAAGTTCAAAAGACAATCATACATGTCATGACATTATATTAGCAAGCACTCCCAAACATCAAATGGCAACTAGGTAGCAAAACACAAAGAAGGGCATAATTACTTGACATGCTTATGCTTATGTGATGATGGAATGATGCTCATGACATATAATGTAAGTTGATTAGTGCAAACTAACACCTGGGGTGTTACAACTGGCCCATGCTAGGGCTGCCACTCTAGCCCTGTGTCCCTTCCCATACCGGCACGCTTCTCAAGCGGGGCCTCCCACGTTGGTGCGGGCTAGCCGTGCAGGGTCTCCCCATGCCGTACCAAGGTGGGCGTCCACCGTCGGGGTTGAAGGCTATGCACACCGTGGGAGGCCACCATGGTCAGGGCCAGTCAATGCGCTGCCATATTAGAAGAGAGGGAGAGAGAGGAAGGGGAGGAGGGGACAGGAGCAGCGGAGACGGTGTTGTCATCCCGCAAGGAAGCACATGTAAGATAAGGTGGAGTAGATATTTTTGGTTTTGAAACTAGAGTAGAAGCATGAGAAGTTAAAAGAAATGACGAGAAGCCCAAACAGAGCAATTCGACTCTGTGATGCCTAAGTTAAGGTTTGGGCTCGGTCGGTGGGCCTTTTCTTTTCTTTTTCTCGTTTTAAAATCTATTTTCGCAAGCAGACATTTGACCGCTATGGAAAATAGCGATTAACGTAGGCTTTCAATTAGAGATGAATGCCTTAGCCACCTTAGAAAATCCAAAATATCTGCCTAGGAAAACTATACCAGTAGTAGTGGCGGGAGGAGTTGTAGGCTGATCGCGAGGGGAGGGCCGCGGGATGGGGGGAAGCGAGCAAGGAGCAGCGATGTGGAGGGACAGGGACAGGAGGGGGCACGTATGGTGTATGGTAGCTGGTGGCTAGAATTATGGAGGAGCTATTAGTTGGGCTCTAAAGAGAGGGTTACTGAGCTTGGTCCGAGAATATACTCCGAACTACCTTTTAAATCTTCTCATGCCGAAAAGAGACGACAATCTCTACGTTTCGAAAGCTAAGCTCAAGCTATTGCATTTTTTTTATCATGTCATCCTGATTTTACAACCATCGGATCCTTGAACCAGCTTTTCATCTGCCATCAGTCTCAGGCCTCAATAGTTAAGCATCCCCACCCTCCACTGTGTTGAAGCAGAATCGTGGTCAATTGTCGATGGGAAACACTCGCTCTCCTCTCGATCTCTCTCTTTCTCTGAAACTCGTGATGAACTTGCACTCGAACTCAGAAACAAGCAGACACATGAGAATTGGCGCAGCGCACAAAGTTGCTGCTTTTCTGGTTTTCTTTCTCCTTTTATTGGTACTCGATTACAGCGTGGATCAGCTCCTAGCAGAACGCCATCGCCCACGCCCTGCGCGAATGCCGCGCCATCCCATGGCCACAGAACGTGGGCAACGTTGTAGCCGAACAAGCCGCCTTGACTCACACGACGCACACAGCCTGACCGAGTCCACTTCTTTTTTTTTGATAAAAGACATCTTTATTATATTTAGCAGCAATCAGCTGCTATAAGGATAAAAGGATCCCATTGTACAATTTGCAAAGCCCTAGAGATTGGGCAGTTGCTAGGATGGTTACAGTTGGAACAAGAAAAGGGTACATCAGATATATGCATAATATTTGATTTGAAAGCCCTCGTTGCTAACATATGAGCAGTGGAGTTAAGATCTCTCGAGATCTTCCCAACTTTGACATTCAGCTCTTTGGTTTGATTGAGGAAGGATTGAGTAAACGGTTTGATGCTCCATTGCGGTGGGGATGAATGATCCTTCTTGTTCAGAAATTGTACCAAGATTTGGTTATCCATCAGGAAGTAGACATCGTGTACCTACAAGAATTGAACAATAGTAGCTGCTAGGGAAAGAGCAGCTGCCTCAGCCATAAGGACTGATGTGATGCCATTAATTTTGGCCTGTATCATTACTTTTAGATCTCCTTCATTGCTACTTATCAGAACACCCAAGCCAGCATTTCTTTCTTGCTGATTTGGAATGTCTGGATGTGTAGCAGCATCTGTGTAGCATCGAGTACCTGTTAAAGCACGTGGGTTTGAAATCAGGAATAAAGGTGGCTTTGGAGCCATTGTATCTCTCAAAACAGAGAGATCTACGTTGACACATGCTTGGGGCATGGTTGTGTTTCCTGCAATGCAATTATTTGCCTCTATTTGAGGTATTGATTGTATATTTGAAGCAGTTGTATTTGCCTCCTCCATATTGGGGTTCCCTGCAAAAAAAAGACAGGTTTGCAGGATTCCTCAATATTGAGAAATCTGCAGCATGTCGTACTCTAGGCACGGATGGGTTCCCTGCAAAGCAGTGATTCATCTCATTTTGGGAGGATAAGAGAGAGAAAGAATTATTTTGTTGTCTTGTATTCTCCATGCTTGAACTTGCATAAGAAGAGAATCTCCCTGAAATAGGGAGACATGAAGATCTATTCATATCAATGCATCCGTAAGTATGATTGTGATTGCCTAGGCAAGTAGACTGTTTGTCTACTGACAAATGTAATTCAATTGTTGAGTAATTCATATCAATGCATCTGAAGAGAACCTTGGAGCTAGACTTTGTTCCTGCACAATCAGTTAGAGTGCCTTCCAGATCTGCATTCTTGAGTAATTCAATTGTTTTAATATCTGCTGCAACAGCATAGTGGACCTGCATAACAGACCAATGTCTTTTTTGAAAGCGAAGATCATTCCTTGCTTTCCAAATGTACCAGAGAATAGTTACAAACTTTTGGAGTTCAACCTCTGTTGTGTTATGATTAATAATAATAGAGAGGATATTTTGAACTACATCTGGTTCCTGTGGGAGCATAGAAGTACGGAGAGCAGGTTTGGCTGAAAACCAAACTGCTCTGGCAAAGGTACAATGAAAGAAAAGGTGTGCATCATTTTCAATCATGCCATAAGTTTCACAATTCTTATTTATATTGGCTGAGAGGTTACCAGCTCTCTGGCCTGTAGCTAGAGCTCTCCTTATAAGTCTTCAGATAAAAGCTTTAAGATGGGGGTTAATAATCTTGCTTTTCCACACCCTTTTTAAGATAGTAGTGCAATGATCAGATAAACTCCTTGTGCCTTGGTTGGCTATAGGGGAGTCAGAATGGGCAGAAAGGTACTTAAAGGCTTCTTTAGCTGAACAATTGCCTTTAGCCGCAGGACACCATCTAATAATATCGTTGGAATCAGAGTTGACTACAGGAATATTCTTAATGCATTGAGTAGCTTCATTATCAAAGATTCTTGAAATGAGGTCAGTATTCCAAGAATTGGATTGTGGCAGTCATAAATCTTTGATGTTATTAGGGAGGGGCTGCACTGTGGGGGGAAGGTTAATATGGTCATGGATGTGCTCCCAGAAAGGGCACCAAGGAGTTGACCAAATGCTGGAGTGGCCATTGTGGATTTGGAGAGTGCATTGTTTGTGAAGATGATGTTTGATTTGCAAAATGGAAGCCCAGAAAGCTGATTTGACTGTTCTGTTATCAGCAGTCCAGAAACTCTTATAGGGGTAATATTTAGATTTTATGACTGCAGATAGGAAGCTGTTCTGATCTGTGGCAAGCTTCCAAGCTGTATTGATAATGAGGCTTTGGTTGATTCAGAAGCAGTCTCTGACACCTAAGCCCCCTTCTGTTTTAGGTTTGCAAATATCCTGCCAAGATCTGAAATAGAAAGGGGAGGTTGAATTTTCCTCTTGTACCCCAGCCCACCAAAACTTTCTTAGGATAGAAGTGATTTTGGCAATGAAATTTTTCGAGAAGAGGATGGTAGCCATGTAGTAGATAGGAATGGAGGATAGGACAGAATTGATGTATGTGAGTCTGCCAGCGTGATTAAGTTTGTTTGCTTTGATAGTGGTTAATTTAGACTTGAATTTGGTAAGGATAAAATTGTATGCTTTGTTCCTATCAGAGTGATTGAAAATGAGAGGATGACCAAGGTAAATGGAGTTAGGAGAAAGGTCTGCTACTGGGAAGATACTTTTGACCTCCGCTTTGCTTTGCATATCAACATTTTTACTAAAGAGAATGTGAGATTTGGAGATTTGGGGTTTGTCCAGATGCATTACAGAAGGATTGAAGGATGTTTTGAATTTTGGATGCTTCATTGATGTTTGCTTGACCACAAATGATGAGATCATCTGCAAAAAGGAGAGAATGTATCCTGGGACAGTTAGGGCCAAGAGTGACTCCTTGAAGGTTATTATTGTCGAGATTGGTTTGGAGTAAGATAGAGAGTTCATTAACTGCCAAAACAAAGAGATAGGGCGAAAGAGGACAGCCTTGTCTAATGCCTCTCTGAGGATTGAAGGCAGGAGAGGGTTCCCCATTGATAAGGACTGATAATGATGTTGTAGAGATACATTGGAAAACAAGATTGATGAAATGGTCAGCAAAGCCTTGTCTTTTCATCGCTCTGACAATGAAGTGCCATTCTATCCTATCAAAAGCTTTGGCTAGATCAATCTTAAGAAGGAAAGCTTTTTGCTTCCAGGATTTTAGATGGAAAGAGTGAACGATTTCTTGGGCTATTATAATATTGGAGGCTATGTGTCTCCCTTGGACAAAAGCATTTTGGGAAGGATGGATAATATTTGGGAGGTGGTGTTTGATTCTTTCAGCCAAGGATTTGGCAATGATTTTATATGTGACATTACAAAGGCTGATGGGTCTGAAATCTTTGGGAGTAACCGGGTTGGTGATTTTGGGAATCAGGACAATATGAGAATTATTAATGTTTGGATGCAAGTGTCCAGATCGATAGAAAGAGTTGACAAGATGAACAATGTCATTACTGATCCAAGACCAAGAAGATTTATAGAAGGCAGCGTTTAAGCCATTAGGCCCTGGAGCAGCATTATTTCTCATAGCCTTAATGATGCTATAGAGCTCCTCTTTGTCAGGGATAGAGTTGGTGAAAAGATCAGAGGCAATAGAATCATTGATATTATTAATAACATGGTTATCAGATTCTGCCTCAGCATTTTGATCACTTGAGCTTGAGGAGAAGAGGTCAATGAAATAACTATTAATAGTGTGAGAGAGTTGTTGGGGGGTTGTTGAAAAAGAGCCATCTGAATTTTGGAGATGGTGATAATATTTCGCTTGCCTGACCGAGTCCACTTCATCTAGCTACAAACTAGGAAACACCAAACTGACTAAGGCCTCGTTCGTTTTGGCCGGAATGGCCCGTTCCGCTGCCCAATCCGCGGGGAATGCCTCTGGCCCGTTTCAAAACCATGCTTTGGTTAGAATGTTGTTCGGTTTGTCCTGGCCCGGAAAGGAAACTGGCCACGTTTGACCATTCCGCGCTCATCACGGCCCGGAACAAATCCACACCTCCTACCCTCCGGATCAAATCCTGGAGGTGGAGGCGACGCGAGAGCTAGAGAGGAGGCAATCACGGGCACACGCAGTTTTCATTCCTGCTTGAAACGAACGGGTCCTCATGTTGTAGAGTTTTGATTTATGGGCTGGATCCATTGGTGACCAAGTTTGAGTGAACCAGGGGGATTCACTCGATCCGGCCCAGGAACAAAAACAGGCCTGTTTTCAATCTTGCAGAAACGAACGAGGCCTAACAGACTCTGGGAATGACATGTTACAGACAACATACTGCACCCTTTGCTTGCCCTGCCGCTAACGTCCCTCTCCATCTGGCTAGGCTTCGCCTTGCCCTGGTTCGCGCTGCGCAAACTGGAGCTCCGAGGTCTAAGGGACTCTCCTGCATTTGGGCGACAGAAGCGGCACGGGATTGCCTCCGTTGTGGGTAAACAATGGGATGAAGGTGATTGTTGCCCAGAAGAGCAGAAGGGAGGGAACAGGAGGAGCATAATGAGATGCATAGTACCGGCTCTTCTCAATCTTGATCGCTTTGGTCATCGACAAAATCCTCTCACATTATCTTCTATGCCTTTGAACGCAATAAATTCAGTTTTATTTTTGGCAGCCTTATGCATCAATGATCAAACTAATTTTAGGAGATTATGTTATGGAATCCCAATTAATAACAACCACATTTCCACTTCTTTAAACACACTACGATATTAGGTCAAACTATCGGTTCTCTAAAATCTTAATCTGGCCATAGGATCATACTTTAGCCACTCTAGCAATGCTGCATTTTTCACTTTTAGTATGATCAGCAAACAGAAACACCAAGAATATAAGGATCAAGAAAAATATAGCGCCGGCACAGGCACACAACATTATGTGTTACTACAAAGATCTGAAACATTTGTTGTACCGTGGCTCGCCGTCGCTTATTCACACATTGGTGCCAAATTGCTATACTTAGAAGCTGGTCAGTGTTGTTGGATGCTCAGAGTGAGTAGGACAACACTGCAAGACGGTCTGACTCTGATCTCTGTCCATACTAAATAATTGCATTCTTACATGAATCTGAAAGTCTACCTTGGTCTTGGTTCTAGAGCTAGGAAATGCGCAGACTTTCAAGGTGGCTGCCTCTGTCGAAAAGAAAAAAAATGATGAAAAAATTATGGCCTGTTATTGTGCCTTCACTTCATGTTATCTCGGGGCCCTGATCTTTCCAGTACCAATACCGATTTGATATGGGTTTGTCTTTGGCTCTTTGCAGCTAAATGACCTGACCTGTGCGCGTGATTTCAACCTTGAAAGCAATATTGGCAACAGTGCTCTCATGGGGTCATGGAATGGAAAGACTGATACAGAGGCATGGTATGTATAATTGCCAGGGTGAGGTTGCAGCGATGGGTAGTGAGTGGAACACTGAATATGTGAACTCTGACAGGCAACACACCCTTGATGCCGTCTAGAATAGCATTAGCAGAACGCAGGGTGGTTGGCCCGGCCCAGCAAGTCAAAGTGGAAGGGAATTATAAAGTGACACCAATCAATTTGGGCTGTAATTATAATTGTATTGCTCCTGCGTTTTCGCTGAGACAAACTTTTTTTTCTCAAAAAAAAAAAAAAAAGAGAAATATTTTGTTCTTCTAAAAAACACTTGTAAGTCATAGCTCATAGGGCTGTACATTCAAGTTCTTCAAAATTTCAGATTCTCCACTATGCTCGATGACTGATCAGTGGTTATGGTCAATTTTGTTTAACAAAAATGAGTGTTTATCTGAATGCAAATTGGTTTTGGCACCAGTAAATTCTGCCCAGTATCACCATCAAGGTTTCTTCCTACACCTATCGATCCTTCCAAGTGTTTAAACTTTCAGAATACCAAGCTATAAAATCTTGCTCAGACCACTTCATTCAGTTCCGAAAATCCAAAATGACTGTTTATCTGAATATGACATGATTTTTGTACCAATCCATTCTGCCTAATATTAGTCTATTACTAGGCAATACAAAGTACACAGCACGTTTATGAATTTCAGGTGTCAAGAAAGAGTAGCAGAGTACTCTACTAAGATGTCACCAGATCGGTGTAGAGTGGTGTAGTTTCAACTACTGCTAAGCAAATGTATTGTGTTCTACCTTCTACGTGCTTATTACAGAGTGGGAATGTTCTGTGCTGAATTCTGTACAAATTAGACTGTGTGATAAGCTGATGAGATTGAAACAAGTTTATGAACACATGGTCCCACAAAAACACTTTGACCAAATCACATCTTTAGATACCATGATTAGTAACCAATATTCTATCCAATCACATCCTCAGAGTAACCATATTTTTCCTTTATAAAATTCTAAAGCTCCTGAACTCTGCACAAAATCATCAAAAATCACTACTGGTTTTCTCAGAGATGGCGCGGCGTTGTTTGTAGTGTATTTGGAACCAGAAAATGTGAAAATCTCACCGTTGTACCAACTAGCCAATCGAAATCAGAAAATATTTACAAACTTTTCATATCTGCTCAGATGATTTTGTAGTTTCTCCTTAGTTCTCTGTGTTTCCGAGGAAAAAAAATGAAAGAGAAAAGAGTGTCGATAGATACATTCGAACGTTCGACGATAGGGACATTCGAACGTTCCACTGAAAGGCAGCATAATGCAAACAAGACACAACTCTACAAGATTATTGCACAAGCGTGCAGTAATCCAAGGAACACACAACAAACAAAGCGCACACAGAACAACAAAGCTGCCGCTTACATTATTACGATCGAGGAACGCGTATCACACAAATCGATCGATCTCCAACAACTAGCTCAAGCCTTGTTGATGCCGGCGGCAGCAGCCATGGTGGCGCCGAGCTTCTTGATGGACGGCCTCGCCTGGAGCCTCTCCCACCACGCCTTGACGTGCGGGTACGAGTCGAACAGCGACGCGTGCGGCGTCGCCATGAAGTAGAAGGTGAAGGGGAAGTGATTCAGGTCCGCGAAGCTGAAGAAGTCCCCGGCCAGGTAGGCGTGCTTGGACAGGCGCGCCTCGTAGACGTCGAGCACCTTCCTGAGCTTCTCCAGGCTCTCCTCCACGACCTTCTGGTTGGTGGGGGTGCCGCGCGAGACCGGGTAGATGAGGCACTCGTACACGACGGGCGACAGCGCCGGGTGGTACTGGTGCGCCTCCACCTCCGTCCACACGTCCACCATGGCCGCCTCCTTGAGGTCGCCCTCGCGCAGGAGGTCGGCCTCGGCGGACTTGTACTTGCGGAGGATGTACTTTGAGATCGCTCGGGACTCTGAAATCAGACAGATCATACACGATACGGGGAGTCAACAAGACTTCAGAAGTTCAGACTGGAAGATACAAATTATACAAATTAAAGACAGAAAATGGATGGACTGGTAGTGAAAGGCCCGTCTGTACCGAAGAGCACGAGGTCGCCGTCCTGGAACGCCGGGATTTGGCCAAACGGCTGCAAGGGAACATCAGCAGGCAGTGAGTCGGCTGCTTTCTCTACCATTCATTCATTCAATTCATGGAGACGACGGAGAAAGCAGATGCGGTGAAATTAGTTGATGGCAGGCAGGAAACTACTTACGTTTCTGGCGAGGTGCTCGGGACTCTTGTGCTCCTTGGCCTGGAAGTCGAGGTGGACGACCTCGTATTCGGCGCCGACCTCCTCTAGGCACACCAGCACCCGCGCCACGTTCGTCGACCTCGCCGGCCCGAACACCTTCACCGGCGCCATTGTTCTTGCTCTGTGTATGCTCTGCTGCTGCTGCGATCGATGCCAAGGGCGCTCAGATGTGCTTGTCTCGTCTCCTGGGGCGTGGTAGCTGGGGTGTGTGGGTAGTTGCTGCCGCTGCTGCTGGTGCACACAAACAGGCGAGAGGTATTATGTAGGAGTAGTACTTTAATAATCACACTGAACTGACACTGGTGGGCCCGTGGCACTGGCGAGTGGTTGCGTCGAGGTCTCATCACGACGGAGCCAGAAGGCCCGGGTTCGGACGATCGATGACCTGCAAAAGTGCGGTAACGTCAGCAGTGATGCAGGACCTTGCTCGATTGCGATAAACATCGCGTACCCGCACCCACAAAAGTGCGGTAGTGATGGATGACTCCTATTGTTGTTTTTTCTGCCCCCAACTAATCATATATCGTGACAAAGAAGTATTCTATGTTTCAAGTCAAAATTCCATACTTATATAACTAAATAAAGCTGGAGACAAAATAATACTCGGTGAATGTAGGATAGGTGTTGA
Source organism: Chrysopogon serrulatus (assembly GCA_015844335.1). Taxonomy (NCBI): domain Eukaryota; kingdom Viridiplantae; phylum Streptophyta; class Magnoliopsida; order Poales; family Poaceae; genus Chrysopogon; species Chrysopogon serrulatus. Next base: position 333,722 of record JADLZL010004415.1, on the reverse strand, counting down.
GTCTGTCCTTTTCCTTTTTAGGTACAGCATGAATTCCATAACAACTTATATGCCAAATACACATATCGTGTTCCTGTAAGACTTAAATAATAAGATTTATTACAAGCAAACAAGCTGTTATGACCCAAGAAATATGACCAGACATCATTGCCGTCCACCAAGGGAGTTTCAGCCATGATTGAGATTAATTCTTGAAACTGGCCATAGGCTTGAGTTGACAAATGTATAAATGAAGTAGATCAGCCACTGCACTGATATATGATGATCCTTTGCAAAAGAAAAGAGTTCTAGGTAGAGAGAGCTAAGCAACCTGCCATTCCAAATATCTGTCCAAAAGAAATAAGTAGAACCATCTGCAACTGTTACTGCAGCCATACCTTTCTAGGAGGTCAGCAATTTAAGGGCGTCCTTCCACCAAAAGGGGCGCTTAATGTTGTTGAGAGGGAGACGACCATTCTGATAGTGATAATTCCAAACTAATTGAATCCAGGGGACATTCAATTTATTGAAATATTTATATGTAAATGCCTACAAATTTAGAACTCCTAAACCACCACCACATTCCTTTGGAACACATAGTAGAGTCTAAGCAGCTTTTGCAGATCTTTTAGAATTCAAATCAGCTCCTCTCCAATCAGCTCCTCTCCATAAGCAATGTTTCCTGAATTTAAAAAAGTATGTGAACCTATAGGGTCTTGTGTAAATATATGTGTTCACTTTTAGGCAAGGTTTTAAATAGCGGGCTATAACAAATAGCGGCGAGCCTCCAAAACAAGCTATAGCGGGGCTATAGCGGATAATTATACATGGATTTATTTAGCAACAACATGCTCAAAAGGCTATAGCGGCAGCCCAAAAATACTTGAGCCATCTAGGAACGGCGAGAAGGTTGATCCCATCAGCTTATGCATGGACAGTGGAGCCAGGCAAATCTGAGAAGGGCAGCCAAATAGTCAACGTGCAGGCCAGTAGCTGCCGCGAAATGATCAAGTAGGATCTTCAGATTCAACGGATACAAAATGTTCTGGAGTCTGGACACCACGGTGCATGATCAGCAAGAAGATAAATAAAAAACGCGATTACTACATCACGTCAGGCTGAAGGCATCTTCATAAGCTCTACGACCTTCTTCACGCTCGGCCTGTCCATTACCTCAGCGAGCCAAGCCTTGACATGCGGATACGCATCGAGCACTGACGCGTGGGACCCACCGAGCAGACACCTTCATGGCCATTTCTTCCGGGCAGTGTGAGGTGAATGTAGGAGGCTGCTGTTTCGTCAAAAAAAAATGTAGGAGGCTGCTGTGGATCAATGGTAACTCTCACTGGAGACGAAGACGCGCTTTATAGAGATTTCAGAAATGTATGGGTCAACTCCTGGGGGTTTGCGTTCACTAAAAAGAAACTCTTGGTGGACAATATCTTTAGATATCATCATCAAGAAAATTTCGGACAGTGTACCTACTCCCATTGAAGTCAACGTCAACAAAATAATATAGAAAGGGGGGGAGAGATATCGTTTTTAGCACTATGTTGTCGTCACTGATGGATCGTGGCGACTCATCAACAGTTTCTAATTACATGAAGCAAATGAGCTGTTCATTACTAATTATGTATACTAGAGTACTAGACCATCAACACATGTCCCCGCATGAGCAGAACTGCAGAAGTGTTGGAAGTTTGTTTTAAGTACTTCCTCCGTTCCTAAAATAAGTGTCATCGTAGAATCGTAGAATACGTGCTATAAATTTGACTTAATTTATAGAAAATACGTGTAATATTTATATCTCCAAATAATTTAGTTAAAAATTAGATCCAAAAATCTTTTCAATAATACTAATTATAATATTAATCAAAAATATTTATTATTTATTAAAATTGTCGGCATTTATTTATCGAAAAACGAAGCAACACTTATTTAGGGACAGAGGGAGTAGGTGTTTGTATGCTTTGAGCCAGTCCATCATGGGTCAGGCTCCCCCCAGGTATGAAACAGGCTGGGACGAAACAGAACCAATATAATGAACTCGGGAGTGCATGGTTTGTTGCAGTTGGATAGATGATGACGGTGGATTGATGGTATAGAGACATTCGAACTGTGTCATCCAGCTCGCTGGAGTAAGAAAGGACTCAAGAAAGTTCAATCTGTGTAGAATCGACTCGACTCGTAAACATCAATTTGATAAGTACAACAGTAAAGAAGACAATGCTAAAAGCAATATAATATTGATTGAACAGAGGATTCAAGGGCCAAATAAATCAAAACCTCCAGTGCGGAACAAATGGTCCTGGTAGGTCCTCGGTGTCTTATTCAGAGCACCACCCTAAGTATTCCAGATGGTGGAAATCTGCAAGTCCAGATCAGAAGTAATTGCTTGTGTAGAATTTCTTCAGGAAGTCAGAGTTCCCTTGATCTTTTGACCCCAGCTCATGCACCAGGCCCTCTTGGCCGATCACATACTGCCCAATCACATGATGGCGCTGCTTTGCATGTTCAACTATGTTGTTCAGCTCCTCCATCCCGTTGAACAGAAGCATATCAATAACCTAAGAGCAAACAAAATTAGTTAAATAAAAAATCCTGGAGTACCATCCTATTTAAAAATTGAGCCACTCCGACAATTATCTTTGAAAAGACAATTAAAAGCAGTGAACAGTGACATGTGTTGGCATACCGTAACAAACTAGCACAAGCAGAACAGACAAACAAAATATTTTAGGTAGTGCATTCTACTTGGCATTTGGTTAAAACTTAAAAGAAGCAGCATCCATCTGAATATCAAGTGATGGAAGGCTATAAAGGGCAAGACATAGAACCACTCAACTATAGATCCAATGGTACAGCATTGACTGTGACATGGTAAATAATAATTCAAAATGTTGCTCAAATTGGTGTTGGATTCAGGTTGACCACAAAGTGGATGCACTTCAGGGTAGCACTGTGACCATGCAATAAGCTGTACAGATAATACTAGGATATTGCTTTCGGTAATGGTGATTCAATACATTACTTACAGCTTTGCTGCTCCTTCATGTTCACTCCCTTGAAATGATAATGACCTAAATCTAAATGATTTTCAAGTGTTCATCAAGCTGAACTTTTCATCAAGCACTGGGAGGTCTGGGGTCAATTGGATAAAAAAATAAATAATTCCCCTCCCTCATACATAGATCCAGCTGATTTTTTGTTCTCATGGATGTCATTTATAGATGTGGGGTCGGTCCTATACATTATGACCATTTTAACAAACAACATCAAATCATTGTATACAGCTGGGGTTAGATCTATACATTGCAGATGCCCCAAGAGTTTTTGTATGGAAGTAATACGGACACAAGTGGAGACAAAACATAGCATAACAAAATGTATATGGAAGATGAGATGGATTGTATATGTAATTAGGATATAAATTCAAACAGGTGCAAAGAATCATACTCATGGGTATTTTTTGCCCAATATGGTCAAGGTGAACAAAACCAAAGCACCTCTACACTACATAAAGGAAAATACTGGTGGAAACATATCACAAAAATCGGAGGAACCCTCAAGCACACAATTATCTGGCATGTGTGCTGTCATGCTGCACCAATGGCGGATTCCGGTTCATGTCTGCATTCTGTGATAGCTCCCATAAGGCCTTTGCATCGCTACTCATTCCACCATTCTATCTGATATATCTATATATCTATAGTTCTTCCCCAGCTTACTTTATGTCTTTGTGCACGCCATCTGTCCAAATTGTAGGAGCTTGTGCCTTCCACTTCCACTTCCATAGAGGTGACATCATCCTTGGGCTCTTTTCTTCGACTTAGCTGTTCTCTTCCTCCCTCATTGTACAAACATGCTTGCTGCTGTCCAGATTTCTAGAGTCACCAGGCGTGGTCACTGATGCGCGGCAGCGATTGAGTCAACAGTTACATGCCAAAAGCAGCAGCAACGTGACAGCTGCGATGAGCCCATTGCAGCGGCATGCAGGCCATGCTTGCTAACTTCCTGATTTCTAGAGGCACCAAGCATCGTCGCCAATGCGTACCGGCTAGTGAGTCAACAGTTACAAGCCAGTAATATGGCAATGGCAAGGCAGCTGCAAGGAGCCCCTTGAAGACCTTGGGCCCGTGACCATGTGCCAGAGCAGAACGTGTAGCACACAGCTGCAAAAATGATGCTATGCAGTCGGTGTCCATGGACGTTAGTTGCTTCCTCTGCTTTAGACCACTGGCTAGTCGGCCATTTGATATTCTTGACAACAGCCATGAGCTCTGCAAGCAGGGCATAGCTGTTGCTGATTCAGCCGCGGTGGTGCTCAGTGGAGCTGGGGCATAGGCAGGTGAGGTCCGGAAGCAGCAGGTACAGCCGCCATGCAGGGCTGTTTGAATCTAGAGAGATATATGACAACGGAGAGGCATGAGAATGCCTTATAACAACTTTAAAAGTTATGACCTAGAAATGCACTTTGGGAGTTGGACCCTGGTGACACCATCTCACAATTTAAAGGGCTGCCAATGCATTTTACTCATATTTCATTTCCCCACATAAACATAGCATCAGCTATATATATCACATTTACAACATATTACCTCCATCCCAGAAATGATGCAGTTCTAGAATAGTGTTAAATCAATTTTTTAAAATTTGCCAAATTAATATAAAAAAATTGTTTATCATTACTAAACATATATTGTTAGATTCGTCATGTAATATATTTTCGTAATATACCTATTTCGAGTCATAAATATAGAATTGCATCATTTCTGAGACAGAGGTAGTACACATTATAACCTGCAAGTCAATCATGACTATTGATCCCAGAAACACAGATTAATAAGATAATGGAAATTTTCATATTTTGTAAAAATGTCAAACTGGCTTGGGAATGGAATACTTGAATTTTGCCAAGGTCAAAGGTAATTGTATCTCCAATTGTCTGAATTATGCAAGAGATCAACCTTAGTACCATTCCAAAAAGCCAAAAAACAGCAGAATCCAACCCTTAGCACCTCTAGATGGACAACATGGCCCTAAAACTAGCAAACCTAAGATAAAAAGATCGAATGATACAGTATTGAACTTCATTATAAGATGCAGATAATGTCATAGCCTCTTTCTTCAGTACTTCAAGAAATATATCCAGTGTTTCAACTGTTAGACTTAATCTTGTTGTTTATCTTTAGGGTAAGTTGTTCCGTGATGTGATCGTGTCGTGAGTGCATTAGTTAGTTTGATCAGAGTGCATGGCAGCAGTCCGTAGGTGCTCACTGGCTTGACGATGTGCGCCAAGTCAAGTGAAGTGTGGATGCATGGCATGAAGAGTGGATCAACTAGCTAATGGCATGCAGGTGTTTGTGTTGTGGCCATCGACAATTAGTGGAGCTTTTCATGCAAGAATAGTGTCTTGCATGTAGGGTGAAGAGCAAGTAAAAGACAAATTGGATTTGACTACATGGAGGAGCATACATGATCATTATAGGTGGATCATGATGTCTCTAGATTCCTAGGTGTTACTTGGTTGTATAAGTAAATTAGGATTTTACTACTAGCTAGTGCTTAGCTAATAGTGAGTTGTCATTGTGTATGACGGTTTGTAAGGTCCTATAAAAGGACATGTACCCCATAGTCTATGTAACCTTTGTGAGTGAATAAAGTTCATACTATTAGATCCATTGGTTCCTCTCCTTTCATTGAGTGAGCAAGGGAGAGTTGTGTGCGTAAGTAAGTGCCTGGGTCAACAAGTGGTATCAGAGCCAGGTTCATCGTCGCTGGGCTCCACCGCCGGCGATGGGAGAAACTCCACCGGGTACCCAGAGCGGTGACGTGCCGAAGGTTGTTGCTCACGGTGACGACGACAACAAGCTGGTGGTGCAGCAAGTGAAGGAGGCGGGGGTGACACTACGTTACCCCATGCTATCGGAGGGAGAACAACTACGGCGTGTGGGCAGTGAAAATGAAGATCTTCATGCGTGCACAAGGTGTGTGGTCGGCCGTGGAGAGCGAAGGTCCGATTGATGAGAAGATGGACCAAATGGCTCTTGCCGCCATTGTGCAAGCTGTGCCATAGGCTATGGTGATGGCTATTTCCGAGGAAGAGCGTGTCAAGAAGGCCCGAGTACAAACCCTCAAAAGGGAGCTTGCTGGTATGTACATGGGTGATTCCGAGAAAATTAATGATTTTGCTTTGAAGGTTACCACTATTGTGAATGAGATTCGCTCTCTCGGCACAAAAGTGGAAGAAATAACAGTCGTCGAGAAGCTTCTGCATTCAGTCCCCGACAAGTTCGGACCCCTCATCAGCACCATCGAGCAATGGGGGGATGTGGCGACGATGTCGGTGACTGAGACAATTGGGCGCTTGAGGGCATTCGAGGAGTCCTCAAAGGGGCGACGTCGTGACAATGGGGTGGAGCAGCAGTTGTTGGCTGCGTGGGCTGAGCCACGGCTGACACGGGCGGAGTGGGAGGCCAAGGTTGCTGAAGAGAAGAGGAGCAGAGATGGTTCCAGTGGAAGCGGCAACAAGGTTGGTGAGAAGAAGTACCGCGGCAAGTTTGACAAGTCCAAGATCGACTGTCGCAACTGTGGTGAGTTTGGACACTTTGCCGATGAGTGTCCTGGAGTGAAGAAAGTGGTGGAGGGCGTGACGCAACTTGCTATCGAGGATTCGGATGATGAGCCGATGTTGCTGTGAAGATCATGTGGAGGTGCAGAATAAAGTCAACAAGATTAGGGGGGTGATTGTTAGACTTAATCTTGTTGTTTATCTTTAGGGTAAGTTGTTCCATGATGTGATCGTGTCGTGAGTGCATTAGTTAGTTTGATCAGAGTGCATGGCAGCAGTCCGTAGGTGCTCACTGGCTTGACGATGTGCGCCAAGTGAAGTGTGGATGCATGGCATGAAGAGTGGATCAACTAGCTAATGGCATGCAGGTGTTTGTGTTGTGGCCATCAGACAATTAGTGGAGCTCTTCATGCAAGAATAGTGTCTTGCATGTAGGGTGAAGAGCAAGTAAAAGACAAATTGGATTTGACTACATGGAGGAGCATACATGATCATTATAGGTGGATCATGATGTCTCTAGATTCCTAGGTGTTACTTGGTTGTACAAGTAAATTAGGATTTTACTACTAGCTAGTGCTTAGCTAATAGTGAGTTTGTCATTGTGTATGACGGTTTGTAAGGTCCTATAAAAGGACATGTACCCCCATAGTCTATGTAACCTTTGTGAGTGAATAAAGTTCATACTATTAGATCCATTGGTTCCTCTCCTTTCATTGAGTGAGCAAGGGAGAGTTGTGTGCGTAAGTAAGTGCCTGGGTCAACATCAACAACCAGCAAGCTGGCTAGAACTATAAACAGTTTATCCTTAACCCTGCCTAGCAGAACAATAAAAAAATTAAATTTTGGGTTTATGCAAAATTCAGAGGTGTAATAAGCACATAATTGCAGTAAGACAGTAATGACCACCCAAAGTATCAAATTCATGGTTCCTTTAGCAGGATTCATGTTGATGATAGACATGTTGACAGTTACTATGTTGGACAGTGACAGTGATCCATAACGCAATGCTAAGAACATACCCAATCAAACATTTCTGACCATAGCGCACTTAGACAGTATTATAACATTGGGTAGCAGCCTAGCAGGTTACAATACTGTAACTGTCTCCGAATGAAACACTGCAAGTAGGCTCAAGAACTAATCCAAACCGCAGTAAACCGAACATATGTCGGATTCCACTGCACCTCAGATCGGGCAGCGACCAGATCGAAGAAGCAATCAAAGTAAATGTTTCGCCTGGGACCTAGGGATCGAATCGAGAGGGGGAATGAGAAAGAGAACGGGATGGGAGGGGAACCTTGGGGTTGGTGACGTTCTGGTTCTTGCGGATCTGCTTGGCGATGGTGGAGCGGAGCTGGGAGGGGGTGACGACGTCGTCGAGGTTGTAGATCTCCATGATGGTGGGGATGGAGCGGCATGCCTGCTTGAAGAAATCGAAGACGCGGTGCCGCGCCTCCTCCAGCGAGGCCGAGTTCGGAGGCACCTTCACCGCTCGCATCGTGAACGCCATCGCTTCGAATCCCCGGCCGCGCCGCCTCCCGTCGCCGGTGGGTAATCCGCTGGTCAGTGCTGGAGACTGCTGGTGGCTTCGGTTGGAGCTCCGGGAGGGCAAACGACCGGCAGGGGATTTCTCTCGGTGGGAGGAGTAGTTGGGCCGTTTAGGCAGGCCTAGGCCCAATACAATTATACAAACACGAAATGAGTAGGAGTATTGACTTTTCTTTTTATTTTGATATTGTAGTGAAAATGAGGAAGAGAAAAATAGCTTCTTGGTTAAAAAGATGCTGCTTAGCTTCTTGGTCTTTTTTTTTTTATCAAACTTACTTATTTAACTTTAAAATAAATATTTTTGGTTCTTTCCCTTCAGTAGTTTGACAATGTGACGGTGTCAAAAGCAACATGAAAATGACTGTTTTTCTCGTGACGTCGAATGTCTCTTTGTAGGAGCGTACAATAGATGTTTAGACTGCATATTATCAATTATTTTTAAAAATAAGTTGCAATATTTTTTTCAAGCATTAAATTTTTATTTTTCATATTACCAATAATTTAAAAAATAAGGTAATATATATTTATATGAAAAAATATATAAAAAATAGTGCTTTAATGCTTGAAAAAATATTGTACCTTATTTTCAAAAATTATTGTTAATATGAAGTCTGAAGTCTATTGTATGTTGCTGCAAAGAAGCATTTGATATTAGGGATAAAACAGTCATTTCGTGTTGGTTTTAGCACCATTACCTTATCAAACTAATAGAAGGGCTAAGAACCAAAACAAATTTTGTTTTGGGGATAAATAAGAAAGTTTGATAAAAAAAAAAGGCCCAAAATCAATGTAGCATTTTTTTAGGGCCAAAGATCCATTTTTGTCTGTGATAATTAGATTCAAGATGTACTCACTATTTCGAGATGTGATTATCTGTAGAATTATATTAATCGTACTTTGTCCTCATCTATATCTATTCTATATTCTATACTTAATATTAAAAAGGTAAAATTTATCTTCAACCATTTTTAATCCACCTCTCTACCTATCTGGATAGTGGATTCGCCACGCTTCTTTTTCCAAACTATACTCACACGCCATGTCTCTCGTATATGATTGAAATTCATGATCTATACTCATACAAGTTAGGATAACTTGCAGCTAGCGATAATGAATATAGAGTCCGATTTCAATATGTAATGGGTCATGCGCAATGTATCTCATATATGACCTTAAATTATGACCCACGCTAATATGAGTTAGAACAACTCACATCTAGCAATGATATACACAGTTTGATTCCTATATTTATTTTGAGGGCTCCTCATGAAGTTGCGCTAGAAAACAAAAATCAGCATATAAGCATAAGTTAGCACAACTAGTACGTGCCGACAAAAATCAGCATAAGGGGGTTACAGCTGCTAACTACTGAATGCAACTATTTATTTGATATACAGCTCATTGTCGTCATTTCATCCGGCCATGCATTTGGAGCAAATGGAAGCTCCTTATCGATGTGGTGGATTTGAAGCGCCGATGGTTGACTTGTCGCTTGGCCGCATCACATCTTTTCGGCCGATCGCGAGCACTCGCCACACGGTGCAGCTTCCGATCGCGATCGCGATCAGTCGCCACACGGTACAACTCAGGGAGAAAACCTTTAAATACAAATCAAATGACAGGATCCCGCCAAATGAAGCAGCTGGCTGTCCGATCCATGTCATTCAGTACATCATCCTCGACTGGAATCTGCCGCTATAAGTACGTACGTACCGTAGTGAATCGGAGAAACAAGTCAGCTTCTTGTCCAACGCAACCCGGCAACCCCACAAATGGCGGGAAGTGTGAAGCAATATGCCGTTCTGACTTCATGCTTGATGCTCTGGGCGGCTTCGTGCCAGGGCGCTCTTGAGGTCGGCTACTACGACAAGATGTGCCCCCGGGCGGAGGGCATCGTCAGGGCCCATGTGAGGAAGGCCGTGAGAGAAAACGCCGGCGTCGGAGCCGGGCTCATTCGCCTGCTCTTCCACGACTGCTTCGTCGAGGTACGCATGGTTGCTTGCTACAAGTGCACTAGTTTTCAGTTGCATACCTGCGGTATTGGGTTTGCTAAGTTCTCAGTGCGTCTTGCTGGCATATATAAGGGCTGTGACGCTTCCGTGCTGCTCGACCCAACGGCGAAGAACCCGCAGCCCGAGAAGCTGGGGATACCCAACGCAGGCAGCCTGAGGGGTTTCGAGGTGATCGACGCGGCCAAGGACGCCCTTGAGGAGGCCTGCCCCGGGACGGTCTCGTGCGCGGACATCGTCGCCTTCGCCGCGCGCGACGCGTCCTACATGCTCAGCGCCAGCGACTACAGAATCGACTTCGAGATGCCAGCCGGCCGCCTCGACGGCCGCTACTCCAACGCCAACGAGACCCTCGACTTCCTCCCCTCGCCGTTCAGCGACCTCGGCGACCTCGTTACGAAATTCGCCGCCAAGGGGCTGGACGAGGAAGACATGGTCGTGCTCTCCGGCGCCCACTCCGTCGGCCGCGCCCACTGCTCCTCCTTCACGGATCGCGTCGGCAGTGGGTCCGACGACGTCGACGCGTCGTTCAAGAGGTGGCTCCGGAAGAGGTGCCGGACCGACCCAAGCGACACCGACGACGACAGCCCGAAGATGACGGTCAGGCTGGACACGGTGACCGCCGCCGTGCTGGACAGCCAGTACTACACGAACGTGCTCAGGGGCAGGGTGCTGCTAACGTCGGATGCGGTATTGCTGGCTTCGCGGAAGACCGCGAGGATGGTGCGTGGCTTCGCCAACGGGGACGGGCAGTGGGAGAGGAAGTTCGAAACGGCCATGGTGAAGATGGCTGCCATCGACGTGAAGGACGGCACCGACGGCGAGATCAGGAAGAACTGCAGGTTTGTTAATTAAACCAGAGAGAATGTTAAGTCCACAACCCGTCGTGGAGCTAACTGTGCAGTCCAATGGAGATTTGAGTTGATTCAATTTTTCTTTTCTTGACGAGATGTATTTTGAATTGATTCTGGTACTATATTATATAGCTCTGTGTGTTTCTTAATTAAGCGTCTGATCATGAAGGGATATTTGGATCCAATATTCCAATCTTTTGTTTCATGATTAATTAAACTAATTTTGTATATAAAATCTCAAAAAGCAGATACCTAGTACTCTATTCGTTCCCAATATGTTCTTTTAATTTTCTTCCAAGCCAAAATTCTTAAACGTTGGTTGTCTATAAAAATAAAAAAATATACTTACAACAACAAATTAGTTCTGTTACATACACCATGAAAATGTCTTCACAGGGAATTTAAATGGTAGTGTAGACGTTAATATATATTTTTTCTATAAGCTTAACAAATTATTTTTAGAGATGTTGGATGACTTCAAACAAAATTAAAACAACTTATTAACTTTTTGAAATAGAAGGTTTGCTCCAAGGATTCCTGGGGATTTAAATTTGGAACTCTTTTAGATATCCTGCTCGGGTATGTTTGGTTTTAATTATAAAAATGCGGGTGGTCCGTTGTTTTTTCAACAAAGCTTGTCACAGGCATGTGTTTTCAATACATTTTATTATTCCTTTGACTTGTCTAGTGTTTTACGTTGTCCGGTGTTTCTGCCATTATCTGAAGAGTAATGATCAGCAGCCGCCAAATGCAGTGTATTGAGTTTGTTGCTTGCTTGCACCCATCGTGTACATATTGATACCAACAACAACAAACGATAACAAGAAATCCTGCGGACTGCCAACCTTGCCGCAACAAAGTTACATACTAGAAACTTGCTGATTTAGTGCGGTAAGGAAATAAGCCAAGAAACTATATGTGATCTTATTAAAAGGCTTGTCCTTCAGAAGCTTTACTTTCTAACATGCATATTTTAATATAATAATCAGATGGTGATCCTACAAGGAAATTTTTCATAAGTCGAACATATCTGTGTAATTTTTCTTTCTTCTTAGTTTTCTTTCTTGTTTCTTTAAACTGCTCTCATCATTAGTACGGAATTGATTTTTGCTGATAGCTGCTATTTGTTTTGCTTGCGGTTCATAATGTTTAGGCGCCACTCAAAATAATACTATGAATCCAGACCATGAACCACCACTGTAAGTGCATTTTTACTGAGCATTGTTAAGAAAATAGTCTGGTGCACCGCCGGGTCCAGCTGGCCTCTAGCAGCCGCGGGTCCTGGCCAGCTTGCGCTGCGCGGCTCTGATCTCTCCCTGGAGGCAGCCCATGATCCCGGCGCAGCCGTACACCAGATCCCACACTGGGGCCGCCTGGTACCGCGAGGGGTGAGAAAATTGCTATTCTATAACTATAATCGTATGGCTTCGATATTCTGACTCTTAACGTGGATTTCGTTAAAATATGACTCTAAATATTTGCGCTCTATAATACATATGATTTTGTTTGTTTTAATTATTTTTGAAGTCCTAAATACATGTATTTTGAAGTCCTAAAATATATGTATTTAGAACTTCAAAACTAATTACAAGAAACAACATTATATGTATTACGTTAATAAAACATTTACAAATATATTTTAGTGAAATCTATATTAAAAGTCATAGAATAGTGACACCACACGATTATAATCATAGAATAGCAATTTTTTCGCGAGGGGCTCACTTTCGGTCAGTTCCGTCATCAGATGCAAAACATAAACAAAGGGAGAAGGGTAATTTAGACATTTCACGTATCTACAAGTGAGTAACCTAACTGAGAGTAGACGGAAGGCCATAGAAGCAATGAAGTTTCATATCAATGCCATACAACTAAGTTTAGAAAAAAAGAAGCCATATAAGGAAGGACCATTTTTTTTAGGACCAAACAGCTAAACAACTTTTACAAATAACTTGAAATTACTTTTTTAGTTTTTCAAATGATCTCCACTGGATATGATGTGAAGAAAAGTTGTAGGATTAAAAAGATCTAAAACTGAATTTAAAATCATTTAGGGCCCACAAATTACATTTTAAAATTAATGATTTTAAAATTCAATTATATTTTGAACTTTCCAAATGACCTCAGATAGGTAAATGATCAAAAGCAAAGGCGTAGATATCGACGAGATCTAAACCTTTGTGGTTGAATGTTTTTTCCGTTTTAATCTGTTTAAGGCTTTAAATCTTTATTTTAAAATCTGTTGGAGTGAATACCAAGGGAATATTTCTGCTATTCAGTGACAAATGACTTTGAGGTACAGTAAGGGGTGTAGCGCCAGATTTGAGGTGCAAAATTCGATTTGCATATGCTTGGATTTATTGCGAAACTGGTAGAAAACGCTCAGAACTGGGTGCGGAGCTGCCTCGTGCGAGCCTCGTCATAAAAATTTTCCTCAAAATTTTCTTTTGCTATTCTTTTAGTCCAATTTGAAAATTTTGAAAATCATTTTTTTAGTGGCGGTTTTCTTAAGAAAATAACTTGTGTAAATCGATTTACAGTGACAGTTTTATTAATAAGAAAATTGTGAGTGTAAATATTTATCGCGGTGGTTCTCTAGAAGACGTCTGCAAAGTACATGATTTTCAGTGGCCTTTCACACTGGAGGTTAGTAAAAATGTTAATAAAAATATATTTAGAGCCACAGGTACTAATACTCTTGTACTAGTGTACAAGCTTCTCCTGTTTTCAATAAAAGACCAGTAGGAGATCTCCCACTTCTGTTTGCTTTGTGATTTTATATGAAAACAGGAATGAACAGAATTGTTATATCAAAGAATTTTATGGCTTCTATACTAAATAATGTTTGGCGTGCACATAACGAACTAGAAGAAAGATTATATGTTGTTACACATCTAACAGTCCTTGTTTGGCTACACTCATCCGTCTCAGTCCTATGCTACTAATTAAATTTGATGCAATATGGCCAAAACTGATGCAATTAGCTTGTTATTGCATTATTTTTGTGTTTGATGCGAGCCGATGCAACAGATCTCGATGCAATAGTCTATGACCGATGCAAGAGCTACTATTTGCATTGACCATCATTGTCTCTTGAATCAAAATAAGAGTTACAAATGGGTTATTTCAAAATCGTTTTGATGCGAGTCCCTATTGCATTGGCCGTGACTGTTTCTTGCATCACGATAGACAGATGCAAAAAGGTTATTGCATCAGAATAATTTTGATGTATAATACATCTAATAAATATAATGCAACATTAATTTCTATTAGAACGACTAATGTTCGGTGCAATAGATCATATTGTAACAATGTTAGGTTCGGTGCAATCTATGTGTGGAATCTATAACTCCTATATTTTCAAACCCACTCTAGCCTATTCTCTTGATTCTGATTGGTTGAGAGCTCAAAGATGATGTCATCAGAGGAGTTACTCCCACTAAGTCTCTCATTTATTTTCCCTTTTGATATAGAAAAAAAGTCGTAACACCTAAACCAAATATTGTAATTAAAATCTAATTGCACCGTAGTGTTTCTCGCAATAAACTCTTCAAAACAAGATCCCACATGAATATATTTTGATAACTTTTTTATAAAAATTTAAACCGTTTCTAAGAAAAAATCGTTTGTAAGGGAAAATCAAGCAAAACTGTATATCACATGGATTATATGTAGTCCTCCAAAATATGCGTATAGATGAGATTTGCATGATGTACATCTCAAATAATCTATACCATGTTAATAGATACAACCTCCGCAATTGACCTACTACATCCATATATATGTATCTATTAATTCATAGTTTTGACTATTATAAACTTTTTACATTTTTACTTCATACCCAAGAAAGAACGCCAAGGCATACTACTATTTCTAAAATAGGCAACCAGGGACGCTAGAGAGAGGGCAAGCGGAATCTTCAATTCCCTCAACTTCAAAATAGTTGGAAACGAATGCTGTTGGAATAAAAAAAAAGGAAAATTAAGATCTTGCCCTTGTCTAGCAGGCCAATTGCGATTTTGCCATTGTTGTTTCCTTTGTGATTTTATCATTGCTATTTTAAGATAATGAATTGTTTGCCGATACCATATGAAAATAGAATAAAGGAATTAAGAAAATAAAAATCCATAAAAAACATAGGTGAGATGACTAAAAATGCCCTTTATTCTTGTGTCCAGCCCTGTATATCAGCAGGTGCAAAGTGTGCACCTGTTCTGGGCCTCTAAATTCTTAGGGCCTCCAAGTTTAGTACATATATCACCAAGTAGAATTAAATGACCCATATATCACCAAGTAGAATTAAATGACCCATCAGGCCTTGTCTCACATAGGACTGCAAGTTGGCAGCGACGTGTTTGCCGCGATCGGATTCGTCGTCGCGCCACTGCAGCTGCTAGACCTAGACGGATGAAGATATAATTGAAGACTTCATTTCAAAGAATATTAGAAGAATGATATTTTTCAGTAAAACATAAGGTCAGTTTGTTGCTTAAGTACTTTTGTCTTGTTCTAGCATCAAGATTTGATCTGTTCTAATTACTGTAAGAACAACATATATTTAAAACTTTATAATGAAGTAAAATTATGCTTTTGCTATATTATTTTCTTATAGATTCTAGGGCCACATCACGAGTTTTGTTCAGGGTCTTCCAAATCATAGGTACAGCCCTGTCGTCTCATTCTCCAACCTCCCGTATTATCCGCTCTCTTATCATGCGCCGTCTATCTTTGTGCGAGGGCATCTGGCGTCGGCGGTGGCTCTTGGCCGCACGGTTCGGCGTGCATGGGGCGGCAGCGGAGGCTAGCCACAGGGCTCAGTTCTGGTGCAGGCGGCTGCGGTGGCGCCCAACCCCATGTCTCAAGACGCGTAGGTCGGCAGTGGCGCCTGGCCGTGGGACTCGAGACGTGCAAATCTGGCTATGTCACCCAACACTATGCGTGCACCAAGGCCATGTGTGGTGGGCAGGCTACACATCAACCTAACAATAGTTTGGGTTAAGCCCGGTTTTTTAGTTTTATTTTTTGGGCTGTATTGGTTCGGGTTAAAACAGGCTGAGAAGGTTGTTGGCTGGTTTGGTTTGAGCCTATTAAAGTGGGATGATTTGGTTTGGCTGCGAATAATAGAGTTTACAATGAATTTTTATCCTATCTATTCATTTTTTGCTTTTGCTTATGGCTAAATATAAACAATAGTACGAGGTGTTGGTGAATTGGTGGGTTAGAAATATATTTTAATGAGTTGAGCGCACAAGCGGTTTGGTTTGGTGTGGATGATTAAAGTTATGGTCTAATTTGGTTTGGATTTGACTTTAATATACATGCTTTAGATTGGTGCGGGTTTAGTTTAGATCTTGGCCCACTGTCAGCTTTGCCTACACACTGGCGTGGTGGTCGGATGTGGTGTCCCATGAAATGATAACGTGAGTGTATGTACTAACTCCGTCCCAAATCATAGTTCAGTGCAGAATTTTATATATTTTGTTGTGGCTTGTTTTACAAATAAAAGTTTTTTTTAGAGTAACTTAAATTTGACTATGTGATCCCCTTTAAAATCTTCTTGAGGCGCAGAAACACCTCATCATCAGACAACTTGGTAGTGGCCACCATCCGAGATGGATCCTTAGTGCTAGAGTACTCGAAGCCAAGATGCTCTCGAGCCTTCAAAGGCTGTACTCGGCGATGAAGATATCTAGCCACTATAGCAAAGCGACAAAGTCGCTTACGCCGTGTAGCTAATCCTATTAAAGAGCAACTGAAGCAGCGACAACTCAGTAGCGCTAAGCTGCTCCTTCTCGCACCGGTCATTAAGAACAGGCGGGACACCAGAGTAGGTTTCAAGAGCTAGGGCAACTGCACCACCATCAAGGTTGCTAGCATAAAACCACTCGGAGTGCCAGTCCTTCACAGACTCAACAAGATCATAATCAAAAAAATGGCTCGACTTACGCCCCTATCGAAACTGGATCCCACATCCACCAAGGGCATGGAGAGAATCCAAACGGGGCTGCAGCTTAAGACAGAAAAGAAAACAAAATAGATTCAAAGAAGGAGGGATGCCGAGAAAAGTTTCGCAGAAGTGAACAAAGATGGAGAGATGGAGGATCCCATTTAGAGTGAGATCATGAAGAGAGATGCAGAAATAGCGAAGAAAGTTGTGAAGAAAAGTACACGTCGGAAGGCAAAGTTCGGCGCGGATGAAGGAAATGAAGAGGACAATCTCCCCAGGACGGAGGACAGGAACACAATGCTCACCAGGCGCGGACCAACCAGCCAAATCTTTGGACTGGATCATCCCCCACTCCTCCAGCTCAATCAGATGCTTCTCCTAGATAGTCGGAGCCGGGAACGATTTCGCCGTCGCCTTCATCATAGCGAACTCGGGATTCAACAGCTTGTCAACTTCTTCTTCAAGAATAGGCTTGTCAACAACCGCCTTCTTGCTCGCAGTCTTCTTCCTCCCTATGCAACGACCAAACAACGAGAGCTGGAGCAGGAGCAAAAAGAAAGGTTGAGCAACGAGAAGAGATTGGGGATTTTTTCTAGGGTTTCAAGATGTGAACGTAAAGCGAAGGAGAAGAATAGTTACCCCGGACCTCCAATTTATAAGCAAAAAAGGGCCCAGCTTAGGGCCCATTCAACAAAGCAACGGTAAAAAGGCCAACGAATACATGGTGTAATAATGGAAAGGCCCAGTAAAATTTGGGATAACGGTCTCAATCCCTTTACTGGCCAACGGTAAAATGCGGTCTCATTATAAGAAAGAGGAAAACAAAGAGCCCAGCACAATTGAAGCCAGTATTGCAAAAACAAGTCGGCACGAAGGCAGACAACCAGGACATAAATACTAGAACAAGTCAGCACGAAGGAAGACAACTAGATTTTTAAATAACAAGTCGGCACGAAGGCAGACTACCAGCAATCTAAACTCAAACAACTCGAACTCAGATAAGAACTCATGTTTTCATCGAGATACAAGTCTTACAAGACCCATCGAACTCAGAAGAAAACTAAAGCAATAGCTACAAGGAACCTAATAGAATTCTACCATAGAAAACAACTACGTAGAACCCCCAGGCAACCAAGATGATAGTTGTTGTCGAGCAGATCCAAAGTAACCTAGATACATCAACACAGTGCATCCAGATTCACCATCAGTAGCACTGGTTTCTCAAGCATCACATCGGGCCTCTCCAGCCATAAGTTGAATCGCACCCCATGTGAACAAGAGGGTTCCAGCTCTGCATTGGGCGGCTACCGATCTGCACCGGACAGCGGAAGGCCCGTGCGGCTCGGTAGTTTTACTGCACAGGACAGATGTCTGGCAGTGTGGAAAAGAAGAAATGAGACTGCAAAATGACCCAGGAAAGGGTACGTCCCAAGACTTCTTCTACCTACTAGAATGAGCCTCCAACCACAATGCTACTGCGTGACTAGTCTGCCTCTAATCCATATCTAAAGAATTCTTCACCCACTAAGGAGATCATACTAGAGGAAAAAGAAAGAAGCCCGGGGGCTGATCCACCTCACAAACAATCATCTTCATAAGAACAAAAGGCAGCACACTTCAAGGTCCTGGAAACAACCAAGGGAGAAGACCTATTTATAGGACAAGATCGGCGTACATAGACCAAGTTCACCGAAACAAAAAAACACTGACAGAACTTAAAGGAGGATAGTAAAGAGTGCAGTAAAGAAGCATATCCTGAGAATATCCCCTCATAGTAAAAGTGTACAACTTTTACTGCACCAGCTACCAATGCCCAACCATAAAAGAGCAGACATAAAGGACAGTAAAGGACAAATCAGCAAAAAGAGAGTCATGAGCCTTTGTCTGATTCCTCCATAAAAGAACTCAGAAAAAAGCTCATGGGCTACAGCTTCAATCCACTTTCTCATTAAGACCCTCCAAATCTTTGTTTCAAACAACAAGAGGCTCAGGGGCTACATTCAATGAGTGCACCTACAGTGCACAATGAAAAGAAGCACCCAGATAAGACCCAAAAGATCGAAAGCCACCATCCGACTTCTTTTAAGAAAAACAACTTGGTCAAAGGCTCGGGGGCTGCAGGGTATACACCCTCAACTTTTTTCCTATTTTTCTCAAGATTCTTCAGCTATTTATAAATAGCAAGAGGCTTAGGGGCTACACTCAATGAGTGCACCTACAGCACACAACAAAGAGAAAGAAAGTCTTCAAAAAGACCACTTCAAAGCATCACTCAATAAACAAGTCATCTCCCGAGTTCTACTTCGAAATGCTTGGGTGCTTGTCGATGCGGGACCGAGACGGTTCCCTATATACGTGACTGCCGACCAGACGGACCCACAAGACAGAGTCAAGAGGACCGATTCCGAGTAGATGACGTCCTATCCTTGTTAGACAGATAGAAAGTAACTCCTATAATAGGAACAAAACTCTCTTTACTAGTCCAATTAGGATTAGAACCAAAGCTCTGGCTCCTTTCTCTCATAAAAAGGAGTCCGAGCACCCTCATTGTAACACACACAAAAGGCCAAGGCCGAATGGAGTCGAGCTTTTACTCGACGACAAGGGCTTGAACCAGGATAAACCGAGTGTATCTTGAGTGAATTGTCGAGTTCTAGTATTCACCGAGATCCGAAAGTAGCCCCTATTCTTATTCTTCTGAGTTACCACATATGATATTATGGGGAAATAATATAAAGTAACACATAAATTTGTATTTAGGTTATTCACATGCACTATGTGTCGGTGCTAAAACTGGTGGTCCTAGTACCAACGAGTAAATTTGCGTGCGTGCTCCCAACTCCGGATGGTGTGCAAGATGGTCACGAGGGAGACTCGTATTATCTTGCACCAAGATGCTTGTAGGTAGGGGTGTACAAGCAGGTGGAGAGAGGGAGCTGCTCCCAAGTCTCGTGAGGATGAGTGTGTGAGCCTGTGTGCTAAGGAGTTTGCTAGACTCGTGCGTGGTCTTGTGTCTAGACCAACCGACTTGCCTGTAGCTTGATTCCTTTTCTCCCCTTTGGAAGGACCCCCGTCCTCCCCTTTTATAGCCGCAAGGGGAGGAGCGGGCTTTTAGTACAGTGTCTGAATAGGTGAAACTGTGGTGGGCGCCGCCTCTTCCTGGCCGAGAAGGTATGTTATTATTAATTACATAGTGTCGCCGATCAAGGGCGCCGCCGAGGGGTCCTCCAAATGGGAGGTGGTCCGCTTTGACGCGCTCCTCCAAGGAGCCGCCGCGGATCGTCCGGGTCGGACCGGGCCGGGACCTGGAGGACCGGCCGGTCTATGTGCTGGACGACGCCCTGGAGCAAACTCGGTGGGAGCAGACTGGCAAGTTCATGCAGTCGGCCGAAGACCTGCTTCGTCTGCTCTCGCCGATCTTCTCGAGGGACCTCCCTGACATGTTGAAGGTATTATAAATACTCATGATCGAATCCTTACCTTGACACGGGCACCAAGATAGCTAACCCGGGCCGGTTCGGGTCGCCTCGTGATCCGCGAAGTTGTCCCGGAGAAATCGCAGTTTCTCCGGCTGAGGGCCGGCCTCGACGAGGCACTCCACCTTCAGCGGCAGGAGGCAAACCGGCTGCGCACCGAGTTAGCTGCCCGGAACGAGGAGAATGCCGGCCTCCGCCTCCTTGTCTCGGACTCGAAGGTTGAGGCCTCCGAGGCTCGGGGAGCGAACACCCTCTTGTCGAAGGCCCCGAAGGAGCGGTCGTCGGAGCTCGACCAGCCTCCGAGCCGAAAGGAGATGATGAGGACGGCGCTTGTCCAGGCGTCCGACACCATTGGGACCTTGACGGAGAACCCGGTGAACATGGATACCGACCACCACCGCTCTTTGTCAATGATGTCACCATGGTGCGGGCCGAGCTTGGTCAAGCGCCGAATGAGGTCAACGAACTCCATGTGCAAATGGGCGGAGGAGGTGGTGCAAACGGAAGGTAAGTCTTGTTTTTGGGCAATCATATCCTTGCCTTCTTGCTCGAGATTGACCCCCGGCAGATGCGTAAGCCGAGGAGGAAGTCGTCGAGCAAGCGGCGGCCCTTGGTGCGTGCAGCGGCCTACTCCTCCTCGTTGGGCGAGCTCGACGTCCCCGAGGAGAAGGTCCGAGCCGTTTGCACGGTGGTCGAGGCCAAGGAACCCGCCGGCCCGGCGTCCCACCGGGCCGCCTGGGTGGCGTTGCCCAGAGGCAGTGGGAGGCGCGTGTCCGCGCCGCCCTTCAGTCCGCCCCGGGACCGGCGTGTCGCACACCCCCTCGGCGATGACACTCTCTCACTACGACCTCGACCTCCCCAAAATTTCGAGGGGCTTGTCGTCGGCGAGGACGAGGAGGGTCACGAGGGAGAGGTGTTCGCCGAGCTGCTCCAAAGAAGCTGAAGAAGCCATGACTGCGCTGGTCGGGCACTTCCAGACGGCTATCCTCCCCGATGTTGCCGGAAGGGCCGACGCTTATCGACGCCGTGGATGCCGACGCCCGAGAAGGAGGGGGTCGGATGCCCTCAAGAAATTCTGTAATTTGGGCCGAGTGTGCCCATGTAAAAAACTTGATTAGTATTTTGTTTTGTCTGTGTCGACTAAAACTTTGGCCCGTCGAGGCCTTATGATTTGTTGATCGTTTTTGCCTATTTTCTCTGTGCCTTTGAACCTCGCCTTGCATTTTAGATTAGGGCCCTTTGTGAGGGCATTGAGTTTAGAGGTTCGTTCCTTAGTCAAGGGTGGTAAGCGAGGCACACCGTAGCGGCCGGGGCGTGGGAGGCCTTGTAGCTTTGCCGATCCCCGACGTTTGGAGCGATCCCCCACAAAGCATGAAGTTCCTTCGTCCTATGGCGGTAAGTAGGAGTGTTTGTAGCGCATGGGCGTAAGTGACCCCGTGGCTCAACCGCCCTAGGTTTCAAGACGCCTTCCTTAGTTACCCTTTTTCTAAGCGCTCGGGATCTTCAAAGACGAAAGTGTTCAAAAAGAAACGATAAGCAAAAAAGTAGTGTGCTTGCAGAGTGCCTTTCGGGAGGGGGTTCCCCCCCTGTTTAGCCGAGGGAGCCTCGGCTTTGATGGATCGGCCGAGTCTCCCCTTAGACTCGAGGTGGCGTAAGTATAAGTTCAGTCCTCAAATTTCCGAGGGCCTTAGACATGTTTCTCGTTTGCGTAAAATTGTAAAAATGAGAAGTGCTTCCCATTCTTCTTTGAGAAACATGGAGTACAACTATATGTAAAAACTTGAAAGCTTAAGGGTAGAAGCGACGTAGGCGTTGAATGTTCCAAGCGTTGTTGAGGACTTCACCGGCCTCATTGGCGAGCTTGTATGTGCCCAGCTTGAGGACTTCGGCGATGATGAAGGGTCCCTCCCAAGGCGGCGTGAGCTTGTGGCGTCCTCTGTTGTCTTGACGGAGACGGAGCACCGGATCGCCCTTCTTGAGGTCTCGGTCCGACCCGCCGGTCATGGTAGCGTCGGAGGGACCGCCGGTATCTTGCCGAGTGTAAGAGGGCAGTGTCCCTAGCTTCCTCAAGCATGTCCAGCGAGTCCTCTCGAGCTACTTGGTTGCGGGCCTCGTTGTAGGCTTTGAGCCTCGGGGATCCGAACTCCAAGTCGGTAGGCAAAATGGCCTCGGGCCGCATTACACCGGGAAGAAGGGCGTAAACCCCGAGTCCGGCTCGTCGCCGCCCCGAGGCTCCAGAGGACCGAGGGGAGCTCGTCGAGCCATCTTTGTCGAACTTGTTGAGCTTGTTGAAAATCCGAGGCTTGAGCCCTTGCAATATCATCCCGTTGGCCCGCCCACTTGACCGCTCGTCTCAGGGTGCGCCACCGAGGACCGACGATGCGTATCTGGTGCTCGCCGCAGAAGTCTCGGAACTTTGCCCCGTGAGCTGGGTGCCATGGTCGGTGATGATGGAGTTCGGGACTCCAAAGCGGTGGGTGATATCGGTGAAGAAGAGCACCGCCTCGGCGGACCGGATGTTGGTGATGGGCGCCCTCGATCCACTTGGAGAACTTGTCTATGGCAACAAGCGGATGAGTGAAGCCCCCGGGCGCCTTCTTGAGGGGTCCTACCAGTCCAAACCCCACACGGCGAAGGGCGATGTGATCGGGATGGTCCAGAGTGCCCGAGCCGGTGGGTGCGTCGACGAGCGTAAAATCGGCATCCTTCGCAGTGCGCACTACCTCGATGGCGTCGGCGACAGCGGTTGCTTTGTAGAATCCCTCGCCGGAAAGCGGCTGCCGACGAGGGAGCGGGGAGCGGCGTGGGCCACACACCCCGGTGTGGATTTTGCGAACCAGGGGCAAGGCTATCCTCGACCGTGGACGCATCGGGCTGCAGGACCCCCGAGGGGCTTCGGCTTGTAGAGGTCGTCCTCGATGACGACGAAGGACTTTGCTCTTCTCGCGATGGCCTGGCCTGATTGAAGTCCTCGGGGAGGGTTCCCGGATGATCCAATCGAGGTATGGCTTTCTCCAGTCGGCTTGGGGTCGGCTTCCTGATCCTCCCCGTCGATCTCCATGACCTTGGGGTTTGACGCCGAGGGGCGCCTCGGAGACCGAGGGGCCTCGATCGCAAGGGGGCCTCGGACATCTCCCGGCCCCCGAGGGGGGTCGGAGCGATTCTCCGTGGCCTCCTCCTGCTCGTTGAGTGTGATGGAGGGGAGCCACGAGGTCTTTGGTGAAGACGCGTCGGGGGAACCGGGCTCTTCCAAATGGGCGATCTTGGCGAGTTCGTCGGCGGCCTCGTTGTACCTGTGGACGATGTGGTTGAGCTCGAGGCCCTCGAACTTGTCTTCCGAGGCGCGCACCGCCTTGCAAGACGCTGGTCCATCTTGGGGTCGTGGCAGCTTGAGTCCTTCATGACCTGGTCGATGACGAGTCATGCGAGTCCCCTGACATCAAGGCGCTTGATGCAGTTCGATGGCGATCTTCAACCCGTTGAGTAGGCCCTCGTACTCCGCCATGTTGTTTGACGCCGGGAAGTGGAGGCGGATTACGTGTCGCATGTGCACCCCGAGGGGGAGACGAAGAGGAGGCCACGCCGGCTCCGGTGTTCATCGAGGGACCCATCGGTACATCGTCCAAAGACTCACCTTGAGCCGGGGCGGCGGTAGCTGAGTGTCGGTCCACTCGGCGAGGAAGTCAGCCAAGACTTGAGATTTGATGGCCTTCCTTGGCGCGTAGGAGGGGTTTCTCCCATGAGCTCAACGGACCACTTGGCGACCCGCCCGAGACTTCCCGATTTTGGAGGATCTCCCCAACGGGAAGGAGGAGACCACCGTCACGGGGTGGGCATCGAAGTAGTGCCGGAGCTTGCGTCGGGTCAGGACCACCGCGTAGAGTAGTTTTTGGATCTGCGGGTAGCGGATCTTGGTCTCGGACAACACCTCGCTGATGAAGTAGACTGGCCTCTGGACCGGCAGGGTGTGGCCCTCCTCCTGCCTCTCGACGACGATGGCCGCACTGACCACCTGCGTCGTTGCGGCAACGTACAGGAGGAGGGGCTCTCCTTCGGCTGGCGGGACGAGGATTGGGGCGCTGGTGAGGGCGGCTTTGAGCTTGTCGAGGGCCTCCTGGGCCTCGGAGGTCTAGGAGAAGCGCTCGGACTTTCTCAGGAGGCGATACAGGGGCAGGCCCTTCTCGCCGAGCCGTGAGATGAAGCGACTTCGAAGACGCCCGGACAGCCCATGACTCGCTGCACGCCCTTCAGGTCCTTGATCGGCCCCATGCTCGTTACCGCAGTTACCTTCTCCGGGTTGGGCTCGATGCCGCGCTTGGAGACGATGAACCCGAGGAGCATGCCTTCGGGGACCCCGAAGACGCACTTCTCGGGGTTGAGCTTGACGCTCTTGGCCTTGAGACACTGAAAAGCGACCTCAAGGTCAGAGATGAGGTCGTCGGCCTCCTTGGTCTTGACCACGATGTCGTCGACGTAGGCCTCTACGGTTTCGCCGATGTGGTCACCGAAAACACCCAGCATGCACCGCTGATACGTGGCCCCTGCGTTCCTGAGCTCGAAGGGCATCGTCACGTAGCAGTACATACCGAAAGGGGTGATGAAGGAAGTCGCGAGATGGTCGGACTCCTTCATCTTGATTTGGTGGTAGCCGGAATAGGCATCAAGGAAAGATAAGAGTTCACACCCCGAAGTGGAGTCGACTATCTGATCGATACGTGGTAAGGGAAAAGGGACTTTCGGACATGCTTTATTTAGACTAGTATAATCTACACACATCCTCCATTTCCCACTCTTTTTCCTAACCAAGATGCGATTAGATAACCACTCGGGGTGGAACACCTCCTTGATGAACCCGGGCCGCCAAAAGCTTGTTCACCTCCTCGCCAATGGCCCCGGCGCTTCTCCTCGTCAAATCGGGCGCAGACGCTGCTTCACCGGCTTGGACCCGGCCCGATGTCAAGGGGTTGCTCGGCGACTTCCCTCGGAATGCCCGGCATGTCCGAGGGACTCCACGCAAAGATGTCGACGTTTGCGCGGAGGAAGTCGACGAGCACAACTTCCTATTTCGGGTCGAGGGAGGCGCAGATCTTCACCGCCTTGCCAGATGGAGAGGCGGGGTCCAGCGGGACCTCCTTCACTCCGTCGGACGGCTCGAATGCGCCGGCGTGACGCTTGGTGTCGAGGGCCTCGGAGATCGCCACGACCTCAGGCTTTCGGCTCGGCCTCGGCGACGTCGCAGGTTGAACGCGTGCTCGTAGGAGGAGCCGACGGTGATGACGCCATTGGGGCCCGGCATCTTGAGGAGAAGGTAAGTGTAGTTGGGGACGGCCATGAACTTCGCATACGCGGGACGTCCGAGGATTCCGTGATAGGTTCCTCGAAAGTCAACCACGTCGAAGGTGATGACCTCCTTGCGAAAGTTCGACGGCGTCCCAAAGCAGACCGGGAGGTCGATCAGCCCGAGGGGCCAGGCGCGTTTACCCGGCACTATGCCCTGAAAGGGAGAGCTGCTGGGCCGAAGCTGTGAGCGCTCTATCCCCAACAAGCTGAGGGTTTCGGAGTAGAGGATGTTAAGGGCACTTCCGCCATCCATCAGCACCTTGGTGAGCCGCACGTTGCCGACAATGGGGTCGACCACGAGCGGGTACCGCCCCCCCAGCTTTGGCACGTAGAGCGGGTGGTCGTCGATGCCGGGTGATGGCGCCGCGGCACCACGCAGTACTGCGGAGTGGTGGGGTATACCGAGAATATCTCTCGACGTTCGCGCTTGATCTGGCGCGGGGTGAGGTTCGCTGGCAGTCCCCCGATGACCATGAAGACGTCATGGACCTCAGGGAACTCCTCGCCTTTGTTTTCCCCCTCCTTCTTCTTCTTGTCCTCAGGCGGGGGAAGCTTCTGATAGAAGCGACAGGCCAAGTCGCACTCCCCCATAGTGTGCTTGACGGAGAATTTGTGGAAAGGGCAGGACTTTTTGAGCATGTCGTCAAAAGCCCCGGGCCCCGGGGGGCCTCGGGGGGCCTTGCGGTCGGCCGTGGCGACGATGTCGTCTTCGGATTCCGCCTCCCTTTTGCCCTTCTTCCCTTTGCAGTTGTTCTTCTTGTTCTTCCTGGGGTTGCGGGGTGCCTCCCCCTTGGCATCGTCTTCCTTCCGCTTCCCTTTGTTGCTGTTGTTGCGGAAAATCGCCCCCACCGCCTCCTCGCCGGAGGCGAAGTTCGTCGCTACTTCGAACAGCTCGTTGGCGGTGGTTGGCATCTTCCGTCCCAACTCATGGACGAGCTCCTTGCAGGTCGTGGGCTTTGTCAAGGAACGCTACGATGATGGCGGTGCCGGCCACGTTGGGCAGCTCCGCACTTTTTTCGAGAAGCGCTGATGAAGTCCCGTAGCGTCTCGTCGGGCTTCTGGCGGCAGCTGCGGAGATCCCACGAGTTCCCCGGGCGCACGTACGTGCCCTGGAAATTCCCCACAAAAACCCTGACTAGTTCGGACCAGTCGCGGATCGTGTGGGCGGGAAGATGCTCCAGCCAAGCGCGCGCCGAATCACCCAAGTGAAGCGGGAGGTTGCGGATGATAAGCCGGTCATCGTCCGCGCCGCCAAGCTGGCATGCCAGGCGGTAGTCGTTGAGCCAAACCTCGGGGTTCGTTTCTCCCGAGTATTTGGCAAGGTTGGCTGTCGGAACCGAAAGGGAACCGTGCGTTGCGGATCTCCCGGCTGAAGGCGCGGGGCCCCGGGGGATCGGCATCATCACGGTCCTCGTCGCTATCGCGCCTGCCACCTCTGCGTGGTTGGCGGTCGCGCCCGGCCCGTGCTCCGGCTTCCTTCGCGGCGTTGTTGATGACGTTGCGTGCGTCACCATCGTCGATGCTTGCCGCGGTTGTCCCGAAGACGCCGCGGATCGACCTCCGCAATGGGTCTTGATGGACCGAGGCTTCGCCGCGCGCGCTGGCGCTCTCCGTCCCTCCTCGCCCCGGTGCCCGGCGTCGGGAGGCCGAAGCCAGCCCGCTTTGGACAGCAGCGAGCCTCGAGATAGTCTCGCAGATCATCTCGAATCCGTCGCCCCC
Organism: Chrysopogon serrulatus; assembly: GCA_015844335.1. NCBI lineage: Eukaryota > Viridiplantae > Streptophyta > Magnoliopsida > Poales > Poaceae > Chrysopogon > Chrysopogon serrulatus. The sequence goes on along the minus strand of JADLZL010004415.1, from coordinate 306,279 downwards.
CGGTGGATGGTTCTCGCACGCCCGGATGAGGAGGGCAGCCGCCGCGACGTTATGACTCGCACGTGGGAAGATGGGGGACGCTCTCCACCCTCGTCGTTGACGATCCTTCGCTGACGCCACGCGTGCCGACGAAAGGCCGGGCTAGGATTGCGCGCCGCCTGGTGGCACGCTCGTACGCTTCTATCTCCTGTCGTAATAGCGACGGTCGCGCCGAGCCTGTCCCCAAGCTCCCGAATCCGCTCGATAGCAGGACGTTGTGGTCTCGAGGGGTAGCCGGTGGTTGCCGGCCCCGGAGGGGCCGTCTGACGCCGGAGTCTGTGGGCCCCCGGCCCGGAGGCCGACGCGCTAGGGTCTCAGGTGCTGCGCCCGCCGGAGTCGCTCCCGCGGGGCGGGTCTGGGGATCACGGCCCTGGTCGCCGCCGTCGTTGCCGTTGCCGCCACGCCGAAGTTCACGATCTCCACGTGAAAGCATTCACGAAGTTGGATCGCATATGTCGTCCGGGAGTCGGAGTCGGGTAGCCGAAAGCGAAGGCGTGCTCGGATGAACCCCCTGGGCCCGTATCCTCGAGGCAGCGCCGGATCGGGTGGGTAGCGTGTGCCGGAGTAGCGCCGCCGCTCTCCCCGCCTGATCGTACTCCTCGTAGGCATGGATGGATCCGCCGGGGTGTCCGCGCCGGGTGCTCGGAGCGCCGCCGACGGGCGGGGACGCCTCCTCCGGGCTCCCCCGGCGGGAGACCAACGCCGTAATGTGGCAGCAGCGTTAGCCATGCCAAACGGCCGGGCGACGGCGGGCTGAAGGTCCCCACGGGCGGGTATCGGCCCAGCCGCAGCGCCGCTAGATCTTCCCCGACCGCCAATATTAGGGTGCGTCCCACCGAGTGCGGCGGGAGCGAGCGCCGTGGCGCCTCCTGCGCCGGGCCGGTGTTGGGTCCGCCGGGGACTCGTCGGAAGGCCCCCGAACTCCGGCCGGGAGGAGTTCCATGTCGCATCGACTCCACCGACACGAACTCAAGCTCACCGAACCGATCGGTCCCCGCCGCAGCGGCCGGAGGGAAAGGAGTTGGGGCTGAGAAATCGCCCCGAAGCGTCGTCACGTCTGCAGGCCATCCGAGGTTTTGGCGGGAAAGGAGGCGAAACACGCACTTCTCCCCTACCTGGCGCGCCAACTGTCGGTGCTAAAACTGGCGGTCCTAGTACCAACGAGTAAATTTGCGTGCGTGCTCCCAACTCCGGATGGTGTGCAAGATGGTCACGAGGGAGACTCGTATTATCTTGCACCAAGATGCTTGTAGGTAGGGGTGTACAAGCAGGTGGAGAGAGGGAGCTGCTCCCAAGTCTCGTGAGGATGAGTGTGTGAGTCTGTGTGCTAAGGAGTTTGCTAGACTCGTGCGTGGTCTTGTGTCTAGACCAACCGACTTGCCTGTAGCTTGATTCCTTTTCTCCCCTTTGGAAGGACCCCCGTCCTCCCCTTTTATAGCCGCAAGGGGAGGAGCGGGCTTTTAGTATAGTGTCTGAATAGGTGAAACTGTGGTGGGCGCCGCCTCTTCCCGGCCGAGGCCTCGGAGCTTCTCCTCTGCCTTGTTTCGAGGCCCCGGTGTGGGCGGCGGCCTTGTCTTGCACGGCGCCGTGCTGCCGATTGCGGGCGCCGTTCCGTGGAGTCGGCTCCTCGATCCTGGCAACGGGGGCGTCATGGTGAACGTGGTCCGGCGCCGGGGCTGCTTTAAGCTTTGACTCATCTCCGGTCCGGCTCCGAGGGCCGTGGCATTGTTGTCGTATACGGCGTGGCCGGTGTAGAGATACACTTTGCATGGAAGCCATCTCCGCCTGCCCAGGCTCTGATACCTGTGGTGTACAAAGGGCCGGGGCTCCGGAAGATCCGCCTCCGTACAAGGTTGACGCCGCGGCGCCGGCTCGGGCGCGCGGCGCTGTATCGACTTCCGGGGACGGACCCGCCATAAAGGTTAGTCATCATGGTGCCCTACAATGGCAGGCATGGCCGTCACTGTAGAGGTAGCGTAATCATGAACGCGGGCGTAGGGTTGTGACGGGACGGCTCCCATCCCCTGCTTGGCGCCGGTCGACAGTGCACTGGGAAGGCGGGCGGTGGTTATACGTCAAGTCTGGTGGTCGCTTGACCGGGAGGTGCGGTGTCCCATCCGAGGCCCTAGCACAGGGGCTCGGACGGACGGGAGGCGGAGCTCGTCCAAGGCGTTCCTCAGAGGGTTCGGGCAAGACGGAACGTTAGCGTCCCGGCCCGAGGCCTCAAATGGTAGGGGGCCTCGGATGGGACGGTAGGCGCCCGTCCGAGGCCTCAGCGTAGGGGCTCGGACGGGACGGAGTAGGCGCCGTCCGAGGCCCCAGCCGCATGGGGCTCGGACGGGACAGTAAACAAGCGCCCATCCAAGGCCCCAGCGTAGGGGGCTCCTGGACGGGACGGTAGGCAAGCGCACATCCGAGGCCTCAGCGTAGGGGGCTCGGACGGGACGGAAGGTAGCGCCCGTCCGAGGCCTCAGCCGTAGGGGGGGCTCGACGGGCAGAAAAGTTAGCGCCACCGTGGGCCCAAGCTAAGGGGCTTGGTCGAGATCTAGCCGGCAACAGTCTTTGGGCCACGGGCAGCCATGCTTAGTTACCATGTAGCCTACCTTTGCGTTTGTTGGGCCTAACTGTTTGGAGGGCCCTTATTTTGGTCCCCGACACTATGTAATTAATAATAACATAAAGTATCCACAATGTAAAATATCTATGTTGTTTATTATAAAAAGATCAAAAAGTAATTATATAATGATTTTAATTGTTCACTTATGTTATTATTAGTATGGAAAGAAATAACTTAGTTATAATTTTTGTTAACTTAATAATAATGTCACTGAATTACTTTGAGTTATACACTAATGATCCTGACAAATTAGGTGATAATGACCTGTGGAGTTAAGTTATCAATAAAGTCTATATGAAAAAAATTCAAACCTCCACAATTATGAAAGATAATTAAACTAATCTAATAATATTTTTTATAAATTACCCATCCCTATCATTATGAAAGATAATGCTTTGACCCCTAAGTTTTCATTAAAATTACCTATACATGGCATTATGAAAGATAATGTAAAGTAATATATACATATATAATTTACCTAAATTACCCACCCCAACTGTTACAAAAAATTAACAAACAAATCTAAAATATACATGTAAATGATAATATAAGCTAATACAAAAAATAATCCAACATCCATAAGTTAAAACTTACATTAGTATAAATAATTTTTATTACCTTATCTAATGTGGAAATATATCCTTAGCAAACCACGTAATTATGACACTTAAAGTTCACTTTAAGTTATTATATGAACACTCATGACAATAAATTTTGTAAGTCATGTCTTGATAAATATTTATACATTTTGATTCAAATGTTATTTCAAACAAATATTAGTAACTTAATTTCAAGAATTATTTGTTTAATAAAAGAATACTAATATGATACAATAGATTCAATATTTTAAATGTCGTGGTGCATGTTGAAACAACTATTGGCATTGTCAAAACTAAGAGGGTAGCCTAGAACCTTGAGCATAAACCATAAAATAAACATGAAAATTTTGAATAAATGGTACAATAGGAACTAGAATTTCAAATTAATTCATGTAAAAAAATATTACAACCACTTGACCAAAGCTAAAGGTTAAAGTACAGATTTTTCACGATATCACGTAAAGGGATGAAATAAGAGTTTATACAATTTAAGTTTATTTATGTTTAAACTAAATACATAGGTCCCTAAAAAAAGATAATTGTAGAAATAAAAAATATAGATCCTAAAATTCTTATAAAAATTTAAATATTTTGCCATCCAATCGGTAGACTATAGTCACCATTGTAAACGTTTTTGACTAAGGAATTTATAAGCTTATAATTTAGAGAAAAGAATCAAAATTTAGCTGCATGTCAATGAACTGTAGCTAAAATAATCATAGTTTAAGTAAATATTTCAACTAAATATATATCAGAGATACATAGGGGTGCTATGCAAAGAACAAACCTATAGATATGGATGAAAAGAACATCCAAATCAAATATTTGATAGATTAGTGAAGAGAAAAATATATTTGATACACATAATTTTATTAGTAAGTATCATATGGGTTGATGAACTAGTAATAATAATTATTATATATTTTCTAATATTTAAAATGTAAAATTTCTCACCATCTAATTTTTTATCCGGCTCATCGTATCTTTTGACCCGTATATCCGACCTGCTCTCACTCGGCAGCCACGAGTCCGGTCCAGCCCATTCATTCGGTCTGCTCGCCGGCTCACTCGGCGGTCACGAGTCTGGTCCGACCCATTTATCTGGCCTGCTCGCGCAGCTTAATCGGCAGCCACGAGAAACTCCAACGCCTTTGAAAATGGACAAAAATATATGCAGCCTCAGGAATCAAACTCGTGTGGATCCGGCAATTGGGGACGAGTGAGATGAGTTTGCTCTCCCATTCCCCGATCTGGTCAATTTCTTTAGTTTTTGACTTCTTACTTGTCTTTGCTTCCCACTGAATTGTGTTCTTCGACTACATTTAGCTTAGTATGAAGTTACGATATATTGCGCCTAAATATTTTTGTGATTTGTAATTAAAAAAATGTCAACACTAATTTAATCTGATACATGTAAGGTATATGTCATATTATGGACAACATGATAACTTATGTTATGATGTCACACATCATACAATAAAATCATATATTTAAATTTTAATGGAAATATTGAATAAAACAAAAACAAATATATAATATATATTATATCATTGTTTTCTATGTATATTTGTTTTATCCCATTGTAACGCACGGGTTATAAAAAATAAATAATAACAACGTAACCAAATTCTTATTTCTTTTTAGTTTGTTTCCCATAAATGCTAAAACACAAATCAAAAGAGAAATAATTAATACCTTTAAACTCTTGACCCATTCTGTGAAATAAATATTTTTACCTTCAAATCGTTCATACAATTTCGGATAAGAATAAAGCTTTTCTTATTAGAACATGGTTCATACAACTCTAATGTATCTGCCACTTAGATAATAGAGATGTATGTTGTCATAATCATTAGACAAGACAATACTTGACATATCAACAACTAGCTCCTTGTTCATTTTAAAAAATAAAATATTGTCAATATTAAATTTTATATTAGATACTATGAATGTCATGATCAAAATGAAATTGTAGTTTCAAAATTTTATATAGAAGGATAAAATAGAATGGCTATAAAGCCTGTTCTCATTTTCCATAAATAAATATCCAGTAGCTTATTTTCTAGCATTCCCGTATGTTTTTTCTTTTTTTCTATTGCTTTTTTCTCCCGTTGCAATGCACGGCATATTTCCTAGTATATATATTATTATACTATAAAAGAGCGAAGGAATTAGAAATTGGTGCTTACCTTGATCTCTCCTACCCACCTTAGTTTTTGTCCCTTAGATTTACTTTAAAATTAGATCCAACGGATCTAAATCACCCACTATATTCTAACGAGCGGATCCAACCTATAAACATATAAACATTTACGCGTGTTTCTCTCTTGAGCCTACACTTCCCTAGCATTTTTCTTTCACCCGCAATTTTCCTACCCACACACGATACCCGGCCCTTCCTATTCCGATGAAAAAAGAATCTAAAAGAAGTCCACCGCTTCTCCTATTCACGTGAAAATAAAAACTCCTTTTCAACTTGCCGTGGCACGGTGCCAGGTCTCTCGCTGCCCTCACAGAGGCTCACCACGATCACAACGGCGACGGTGGCCCCCGGCGCGGCGCAGCAAAACGTGAGGCCCCATGGCGCCAGCCCCCGGCTGGCAACTCAAGCGGCAGCCTCGGCGCAGGTGGCAAACCGGCAAGACATGGAATCAGAGCAAATCTGTTATTTTCTTTATCTTCCTCTGGTGTTTCGAGTTATGTTGCTGCTACTACTCTTTCGTTTGAACTGAACATTATTAGCTTATAATGTCCTAACTAATTCATCTATGATGTGTAGATCATAGTATCAACACATGCATTGTAGATTACAAGGTTGCGGCCTGCAACTGCAATGGGTATTGTCATTTAAATGTTCTATTTTAAGGGCGCTGTTAAGGTATCCTTTTACCTTATAAGAGGTAGGATCTCAAATAAATCTCTCTAGCCAACAGTAAGGATGTAGTCCATTTGTATGATATAAATTCAGATGGTAGCTATGATGTTTCGAAGGTGTGTGATGCTGCTTCTATCATAATTATTTTTTGTTGATGAGTTGGCTCAATCATGGAGAGCTTTCAACAACATATCATTTACATGTGAGTACAAGTATATCCATTGCTCACTGTCTCCCTAAAATATTTTTCTGACTAGAGCTACTTAAATAACTATATGGCTATTTTAACATGAAATTATTTCTAAAAACATGAAATTATTTAGTTTCTTCCTTGGCTTGCTCTGAATTATTATATTTTTTATTGGCATGGTTTACATTTGTAAACTTGTTAGGATGAGTCAATTGTTGACATTGATATATGTTGGATGCAAACAACTACCAAAGCAACTTGCGATCTCCATGTAAGTAGTTTGTTTTTATTTCAATCCGAGCAGCACTGCATGCTAAAGACTAAAGAGGCACACACCACACAGCCAACAACCCAACAGGTAAGTAGTTTGTTTTTTTTATTTCAATAATAATTCAACTCATTGGATTTTATTGTTTTGGTCAACCATCGTGCTTATAGTAATTGGCAAGATCTACTATCAAATCAACCAATACTAAAAATTATGAAAGTTTTTAAGAAAGCGATACAAATAATTTATATTTAACAAAACTTATAGAACTTATAGATATAAGAACTTACAAATATAAGTAAACTAGGATAGATACATGCGTGCCGCAAGCGCGTGATATTGAATAAAGTCAAGAAGTTAATTAATTAATTAATTATATTAGGATTATGATTTATATTAAACTATATATGAATAAATTCACTGTATCAAAATGTTTTTACTGCACGTGTGTGTGGCACGTGCATATTTACTAGTTTTATAGAAAAAATAAAATATAAATAGACACATAACATTCCTATCCATATTTCCTATTATTTTTAATACCTTTTTTCCTCAGATTATAATGTATGGGCATATTTGATAGCCGCGATTAAAAAGGCAAAATTTCTCTTCACCTATTCTTTGGTCCATCCTTCCGTTCGATCGTATATAACCATGCACATACGAGTTGAAATAGTTTGTTTCTAGCAGGATATGGAGTCCAATTCCAACACATGTTAAATTGTACATTGTCTAGAAAGGTACAAACCTTTCCCGATGTGGACTTACATCCCATTTCTATTCCAGAGCTGCCCTGGGCTTTCGTCCAAACATTTTCGTGTGCAAGCCCTCAAAAAGTCTAATTCCAGACGAGTACGCCTAATTGGCATCGAGTCCAATATGACAAGCAACTATATAAACTTAGAAAAAAATAAACCTTGAAGCAAATAAAAACACAGTAAAAGATGTAAAAAGGTCGTAACGTCACCATGAGGTTGCTACGTGAGCGCCTTTGTGGCTTTTCTTTGACACGGTCGTGCAGGCAGACACATGTTAGCCGGCAGGAGGCAGTCGTGGAGGCACAAACACCATGATTCAAATTGGCGAGAAGGAAGCTCCATCCCTAGCTGGTAGGAAGGAAATCGGGTACTCACTCACATGCGCTACGTGCTATATACACATGCGCTACGTGCTATATACATAATGTGATTTAAGTCAAAATGAGGGTCGGCGATTTGATTTTGAACCAGAAACCAATAGGATGATCCTCATTCGATTCAGCATAGGAATCAAGGAAAACCTGATTCGGCATAGAAATCAAGGGAAACTTGACAAACATGGAGATGTGGCATCCCGCATGTAGTTGGCCTCCCAAACCCGTACGTACATGTATGCAGTTACCGATGCCGACCCTTGCAGCTACCCAGCCGTCCTAGACGTCTTGATATTTTTCTGCTGAGGCATGTTTTGCTAGTTTATTTTAAAGACAAATCTTGCATCATGCTCTTCGGCCTATCAATTCACCACATCTTTGGCCTCCCATTTTGCCACGTCGCTGGAATTTATCAGCCCTTGATCCACGGGCTGACATCCATCGAGCCGTCCGCGCATCCATTCTCTCTGCCGCAGCTCCTCTCTGGCTCTCTCCATCTTTCGGGAAACCTCTATCATGGCGACGGCGCCGAGGCCGCACGGTTAACGGCGAGGCAGCCATGGCGGGGCGTAGCGCAGCAGGGCAACGTGCCCCTCGCCTCCCTTTCCTTGGCGTAATAATTGAGGGCAACAAAAAGACGACCGGACTCATGAGTGGCTCAAGCACCTCAATGGTGTCCTCCACTGGCAAGAGACGCATAGGAGACCGAGGCGTTTACTACTATAGTGTCTGCCTCCACAGAGCAACATCGCCTCGGATTGTATGCGATCCTAAAGACCGGGGCAGCTAGACACGGCCACAGCAGTGAACCAACCACATCACAGCAATAGGTCCCTGGTGTCAGCGACGACATTCCAGGCAAGCAGCCAGGAAGGGGCCCTGCAGCTGGGCCATCCATCCCACGACCGCAGAGAATCCGCGGCCCAATCCAAAGATGTCCATCCCGGCTGGGTCGGTCATGCTCGAGTCGCAAGCGTAGCTTCGGCTGGCCGTCACCATCTGCGCAAGGTTATTATAAAGCGTGCAACCTCTGCCTTTGTATCGCTATGAATGATTTGAACTCAAACTCACCTCTATGAAGAACACAATATTTCTCCGAATTCTATCCCCTGCTATCTCTATTTCCCAATCCTCTTCTATCTAATACTGTGTTGCAAATAGAATTGGTATCAGAGACTCACGATCCTCGGATTCCACCAGAAATTTCTGTGGCAGAACCTTCTAAATTATATGGCCCACAAGCACCTGTCATTGCCCCAAAGGCCTCCGACGGCTATGCTTGCGTACCACATAACTTAAAACGTTCCGTCGGGTGAAACTCCGATGAAACCACAAATAACCAGGATCGCATTCTCGCAGATACATTGCAACATTACAACAGTTTTATACAAAATACAACAGAGTAGCGGAAGACTTACATAACCATAATTTACATCGTTAGTTCTCAAACTTATACAAACCAGTGCTTAAGTTAGTACAAGCCTAGTGGAGTACCATTAAGTAACATATTACAAGCCAAACAACGAAAGTGCCTTGCCCAGAGGCCAAACAACATACTCCTCATCAGACACTTCAACGACCGTCATGCAGCAAGGGCCATAGCACACATGCTTATGCGGTTCACCTGCAATAGGGGTAGAACAAACCCTGAGTACAAAAGTACTCCGCAAGTGTTGACGGTCACTAAGTGCAAATTTTATACCTCAACAATGGCTCTTGAAGAGGCAATAGTAGACCGATAGGGGTTATATCTGACAAATTCCACGAGTTTTGGTGATTTGTGAAATTTCCGGTGATTTTCCAGAAAAGGCTAAAAGAAGGATTTTAATGCAAATTTACCACAAAAACTTAACCGCGACGCAACTACATCGCCAGAGGTTCAGGAAGACTCGAAGACACCCGAAGAAGCGGGGCCCGCAGCCGCCACCGGGTGGGGCCGGCCCGGCCCCACCATGGGGCCGGCCGGCGCCCTAGGGTTCTTGGCGGCGCCCCCCTTCCGAAGCTTCCTCCCGACGCCTAGGGTTTTCATCTCCACCGTTGGCTACGTCGGTTTGATCTGCTGCGGCCTTGCGCGTGCACTCCACTGGGCTATAAAAGGAGGGGTAGACCCCCTCAACACACCAATTCATTCCTCCCGCTTCATTTGTCAAGAGTAGTCGGGTTAGGGTTTCTAGAGATTAGAAGTAGAGCTCTAGTTCTTCAAGTTCTTAGTTTAGTCGTCTAGTAAGATTCAAGTAGAGATCGGGCCCCGCTTGGGATTCCGTGATCTGTCTTCTAGAGTTTGGTAATTTTATCTTGTATTTCATTATGACTTTGCTCTACTTTAATATATTGCTACTTATTCAGTTCTTAGTTTATTCTAGTTGCACATTCGATATAGTTGTAGTTTATGATGATTATTGTTATATGATCGTAAAAGCGTCCCGATTCAATACTCGAGTGGGTCGTGGTGCGCATTATGTCGACGTGGTGTCTAGATATATTGCGTACCTACCTGAGGCACCCCGATATGCCGAGTCGTGTGGTAGTCCACGCAGTGACAATTTGCGTTGGTTCCTCTGTAGTCCATCCCCGTGCGTAGGACTAGCCGAGCATGGTCGCGAAGGAGGTGACCTTTGTGTCTTAATATCCTCATTAGTTGATGCTCCTTATGATGTCTTCTGATTTTATTGCACTATAGATGAAAATATGTAGCATGCGTAGGCTGTAGACTTTATATTAGTAATTACATATGTTTTCTTATTTCTAATTGAACCTTTAGATTGTTTTACTACATTAGAGAGTCTCTATATTCTAGCTCTGGAATACCATTTATCTTAATTACTCATTTATCATTTATCGTTACTGTTGACTAGTTATTGCTAAGGCATTGGTGTAATAGGTTATGACAGGGTTTATTCATCTCTCCTTAATAGTTACCCACTCCTAATAAGTAGAATGCTGCTTTATCCTTTTGGCATAAAAATAAATCAACGATACTCGGAATACTTCCTCTGGGTGAAATGCTACAACGGGAGAATTATCTGTGCGCTTGCGGATATATTCTAATTAGAGTCATTGCGTGTAGATTATTTTTATCCTTGGTTTTTGGTATCATGTTAGGGATGACAACTTAACTTGAAGTGATGTTAGAAATACCAACAGCAAGACTTAACCGACGATAGAAAGGGGTGAAGACTCAGGAATGCTGGCTAATGGGTATCAAGGTAAAAGCTTAACAAGATCAAGCACTCTTTTGCATAAAAGCCTTAGTTGAATATTTTAATCTTCATTAATTATTATTCCTACCTTCTAGGTGATCCTAGTCTAAATCAAACACTTCTCAAACATATATCCATTTATGATCCATCATTCCATTCCACTTCCATTCTTACTACGAATGCTAGTGCAAGGATCAAGCTTCCTTTACCATGAAGGAACGACGATTCGAACCGCTTTTATACCCAGCTGGGGATTTCTAACCACACGACATATGCGGGACTCTAACCCCCCATATATCAACCCAACACTCGGATTCTCTATGTCCAGACCAGGTCCTATGCCACCCGAGAGCACAGTACACCACCGCCCTACGCCGTCCTTGACGGTTAACCCGCAGGGTGGGTACACGCTACTCCCGCCATCTCTCCACTCCCAATGCACGGTTGTCTGTTCTCGGTATAGATTGGCCCAGCGGAGCTTACCACAAGGGCATGTGATTAGTACTAACAAACTGATCCAAGGACCAATATCGGATGGTCCTTAACCGACTCCAACGGGACAAGCACGACTGGGCATCCCAATCGGCTTCTACCACAAACAAAGCCGTGTCCCGTCGGTCTCAATTTCGTCCCATACTCATTAGAGACATGCTCCTCGGAGCCATACTCACCAGAGCCATGCTCATCAGAGCCATCAATTGTTCTCATCATTGAAACATTCTTTGAAAACCTATCTTTAAATAAGCAGGGCTAAGCATCACTAAGCATTTATAATAAAAACAGATATCAAGGATGATATATCAATATTAAGGAAGGTAAATGCATCAATATAGGATAGCACTCAACTCCTATTCACCTAATACATCATTTCATAAGCATGGAAGTTATAAAAGCTTTATAAAACACAAGGAAGGGTTGAATGCATCCGGGGCTTGCCTGGGTTGACAAAGAACTCGGGCCCTGACGAAGAACCAACAGGGTCGGAGCCCACTCCTTCAAACTACTCAGCCTCAGCAACGACGGGGTCGGATCAACAACAACTTCTTCGGACCCCTCAACTATACGGAGATAACATATGATCATGATGTACAGTTAAAGTAACATGATAATGCGACGGAAATGCATCGAGTTACTAAGCGACACTAAACAACTTCTCCCCCTTAATGGTGCTAACAGGGTCTTAACAAAGATCTGCATCAAGTCACCCCGATGGACTGCTATCGGGAGAGTGATAAGATCTGCATACCACCCCTTAAACTAACGGCGATAGAGTTCTCTAGTAAGATCTGCATGCCATCACTTGCAAGGGTGATGGTCTTGCCGATGAGAGCCACCATAGCTCTCCCGACAAGTTGCGGCGACGTCGGACACGCTTAACGCAAATAGTACACGCATCAGGGGGTCATTAGGGTTAGTGACCCGGGGTCATCACTCAATTCAAAATTCACACATTCCTAAAGTGATTAACACCACTAGTTACATTATTAACTATTTTTACAGTTATTAAGAAAGTTTAATTAATAAAGACCTACTTAAAGAATTAATTAAGCCTTTATTAATTAAGCTAGAAATTAAACCTTAATGAGACTTTATCTAAATGAGCTACAAATTTTAGGGTAAGTAGGCTTTACCTAATTAATCTTAACCCTAATTTTTCATGATTTTTGGAGACACACAGAAAAACTACAAAAATCATGAAAGATTAAGATTAGCATTAAAGGTTGTATTTTTAATTTCTAGAGACTATACTAAACACATACACTCAATATTTTTATTAAATAGAGAATATTATTTTAAGCACAGAGCAATTTTTAGTTTATTTTTATCAGCCCTCAATAATTATTTACAAAAATGTGAAATCAGCCTTTTAGAAATTAAAAGAAAACAAAATTTTTTCCCCGGCTACAAAGCATCCATCGGTGGCCTTTTGGGCCCATCCGCCCGTGCGCGACTCCGGCGAAGTCGACGGCGCGTAGCTCGCCGCCCGGCGAGGTCGCGGGCGTCGGGAAGGTCACCAACGTGACCCCCGCGAATCGGCGAACCCCGCCGGGGAGCTAGACGAGCCGTGCTAGGGCATGGAGAAAGCACGGCGACGGCAATGGCGGGCGGCGGCGTGGCGGCGGTGATCAAGCTCGTCGGAGCTTCTCCGATGACGCTAGATGCATCTACATGACCAGCAGCTCAATACGGACCACGACCACGAACGGAATACGACGCCAAGCGGCACTGGGGCACAGCGGTATGCATGGCCTCGACTGCGCGGCGGAGCTCGTCGGGGAGATGGTGTTCTGGCTAAGCGACAGCGACTCAGGCGTAACGAACACCTTGACAAGCTTTAGAAGCTCATCGTGACTTCAAAACACGGTAGCGTCGGGTGTGTGGATGGATGGAGACATGTTGGCCATGGCAGCAGCGATTACGGTGGCGTGGTGATGTTCCGGCAAAGATGGCGATGCTCTGTGGAAAGCAATGAGCCGATGAGAGTTAGTGAACTGAAAGGAAGCCGGTGATGGTGTCGGTTGGGTTGGAGACGCTTGGACAAGCGCTGGTCGTGGTGGAGGGGCTCACGGCGGCGATGACGACCGGAGCGGAGGAAGATGATGTCGTGCGACGAATTCCGATGGCCTCAAGCCATGTTTGGGGTTTCGGTGATGCGCAGGGAGGTTGTGGAGCTGCGAGCGAGGTGGAGGAGATGATTATGAAGTGTGCGGCGCTAATTTTGATGGTGAAGCAACGGCAGTCGACGGCGAGCCAAAAGAAGAGCGCGTTGGCGGCGGCGGCTCGGGCTATTTAAAGGGAACGACGATGAACGAACGGGTGACAACGTAGAGCGGCGCAACCAACACGTCGAGCAGCTGCGTGGCAAGGATGAAGCTTCGGGGCACAACCGACGGCAACGGCGGCAAGCTGCTCCGTGGCGGCGCTGCGTCACTGCGGGTACTGTACCATTGCCGGAACCGACTGAAACCCAAATTTGGACGGCGATTGTTGGCATTTCTAACGTCACTACTAAAAATCAGAGATAAATCCTACCCCTAGCAACAACGTCAGAAATAGTCGGTATATAATTAACTTGTCATTAGCAACTAGCCACCTATTTATCACTATCATTCCTAAGCATGAATTAAGTTGTCATCCTCAATCATATTGCTTAAGAAATAACTATAGATTTACATGTATTCAATATGACTAGGCAGAAATAAAAGATATGAATATAAAGATAAGAATATAAACTAATTGGGTTCCGCAAGCGGACAGATAATTATACCGTTGTAGCATTTTACCTAGGGAAGTCTACCAGGTTGTCGATTTATATTTATACCACTGGGAAGGTCTATATATAGGACTTATAAACTATAACTTATACTATTGATGTGAAAGGTAAACCATAACTAGAATCCTACTCATAACAGGGATAAGTCACACGATAAAAGATATATATGATAAATAATAATAATGATCAGTCATCATAAATAGATAAACATCAGAGCTCTTCTAGTCATAACAATAGCTAGCCATTAGATAAACTCAAGAATAAATACTAAGGTAATTCAATAACTACGTCAATGAATAACTCTAACTAGTGCAACTACATCTAGCAATCATTGTAAGTTAACCCTATATCATTATCACAAGTAAAGAGGCATCAACTAATGAGGGTATTAAGACACAAAGGTCACCTCCTTCGCGACCGTGCCCATGCTAGTCCTACGTACGGAGGGTGGACTACGGAGGAACCAATGCAGCTGTCACCTGCGCGGACTACCACATGTCCCGGCACGTCAGGGTGCACTCACAGATAAAAAAGATATCTAGACACCACGTCTACATATTGTCTACCATCTACCCAAATGGCCGCTTGGATAAACGCTATCTGAGCAATTACATGAATTCAATAAGATCAAACCAACTATCCTAGACATATAATCAAAGTAGACAATGACTATTGCAATTAGGAATATATAAGAGATCAAGAACAATGTTGCCTGAATCATAATATTGAATACAATAAGAGAAAGGTACTAGATCTATACCGAACTCCGCGCTCCAGAAAGACGCTAGGGGCTCCGGATCCCGCTGAAGAACTAGAACTCTTCTACTTCTAATCTAACTAGGCTAAAGCTATGAACTAGAGAGGCTCGATGAACTAGAGAAGGCTCTTGATGGCTAGATCTCCAAATGACTTGATGCCTTTAGGGAGGGGGGTCTACCCCTTTATTTATAGCCCTAAGTGGGATCGACGTGCGCCCGCAGATCAAACCGACGTAACCAAGGGCCAAGATGACTCCTCGTAGGCGGTGGAGGAAGCTTCCGGAAGGGGGGGCCAAAACCCTAGCGGGGGGGCGCCGGGCCCCCAAGGTGGGGCCGGCTGGCCCCACTTTTCCTCCTCTCGGGGTCCCGTTGCTTGGTGTCTTCTAGATGGTTCCCGAGCCCAATCGTGATATTTCCGTGGCGGATAAGTTTTCGTGCTTATTTTGCACTAGAATCCCTCTTTTTCAGCTTTTTCTCAAGATCACCCCGAAAATACAGAATATGCAAAACTCGTGAAATTTGTCGATAAAGCCCTAGACTAGTGTGTTTTCTTGTTTTCATTCGGGTAAAAGCCCTAGTAAAAGTTGACGCTAACGAGTGTCAACAGCGATTTTCTCCCAATTCTTGGTGGTAGATCAAGATGGTCCAATGGAAGTTTTCGTAGAGCTACAACTGCTCTACAGGTTTGCTTATAGGATCAAGAGCTAAATCGAATTGGGTTGGGAGATACAGATCAAGGAACACTAGAAGAATGTCACTGAAACCAAGTTTCAGTAACTGAAACTTCAATTCAGTTAAATACCCCCCTTGCTGCTTTTGCAAATTACTCTGAAAACTTGTACAAAAGTTGAAAATCTCCAGAAATAAAAGTTGCTCAACTTGTCAAGCTCTACGACTTTCATTTAAGAAGTTTTTCCTGAAAATGAATAGATTTTGAATTGCATTGAAATTTTGAAAAGGGGACAAAAACCCTACAAACTGGTTTTTGAAATTACTTCCAATTTTGAATGGAAACTTGAAAAACTTTGAATACCAATGTTGTTCCTCTCATCAAAATCTACAACTTTGCTTTTTAGACCAACCTCAAATTTTGAATAATTTTGAAACTACACAAAAGGGGTAGAAAAGGGCTTTGAAATTAGGGTTTGAAATTGAATTGCTGATTCAAACATTGTGCAACTATTTAGGGCTGAGTTTGTGAAGTTGAGACCCAACCAATGGCACACCTTGCAAGTATGAAACTCATACTTTCAATTGGTACCTTTGTTTGGCAAATTTTACTTGAAAAATTAATTATGGTTAGCTCCTCGAAATTGAAAGTGATAATCTTAACCCACACTTAACCACTAGGGTTATGTGAAGGACAAAGACTCCAAATTCAAATCTTGATTCTTGATTCACCTCCAAGGGTTTATAAAACAAGGTTAGCCTTTGGAGTTGAAGTTAGCCAAACACTTGATCACACCAAGATTAGTTTTACTTGGAAATTTTTATACCCTAGTTTAGCATCTAGGTTTTAAAAAGAAAAGTGATATCACATGCTTAGCTATACTCAAGCAACCTAGATAAGTAAACTTTTGAGTTGTTTCATGTCATGGTTCTCTATTTCATGTATGCTTTGCAATGCATATGATGACATGGCAAGTTTTAGTTGTAGTAACACCAGGGGTGTTACAATTTCCGACACCTTGATCTTGATTCGTAATCCCCGACGGCAGGTTGATCCTGATTTCGCCTTCGTGGTGCGAATCAGGAACCCATAGGACCGTGCCGAGGTTGAATTGATCGGTGAACGAAACTACGGTCTGGATTCCCAGCAAATCCACCACCACCAGTACACCCGCTTCCGCCGCCATCTCGGAGCGATGGATCCCAACATCCAGTTGGTCCTCGACGAGCTCAAGGCCTTCCGCGGCGACTTCACCGACATGCAGTCCAACTTCATCGGCCTGCAGACGTCCCTGACCTCGTGCATCGACAACATCGAGAAGGCGCTGACCGCTCGCTTCACCACCATGGAGCGCGCCGCCCAGGTGTTCGAAGAATGGAAGCCCCAGGTCGACGTCTCGATGGAGAATCTACACCAGGAGATGGGCGTGCTCCACAAGTCCGTGCATGGAGTGGTTCTCGATGCCAGTCCAGCCACACCGGCCGGCATCCTCACCAGTCCGGTGGTGGCTACGGCGACTTCACCTGCCGGCAACCTGGCCGTCGCCCTGATGGGCATCGCGTCGAACACAGTCACCGGGAGTTCAATGGACCGCTCCCGGTCAAGGGTACACAAATCCCTAATTCCCATCTGTTCCGCTCTGCATCTCTTCCAGTGTTCAAACCCATTCACCATCATCATCATCGTTCCCTTGAGAGTCATGTTCACGGGGATCAGGGTCACCAGGGTCATCACCACCTAGGACGTTTGCCTAAGATGAATTGCCTAGGGTTTGAGGGCACAAATCCTAAACTATGGCTTAGTCGCTGTCTAGATCACTTTTCCATGTATTCTGTGGAGGAATCTATGTGGATCAGGGTAGCGAGCATGCATATGACTGGGGTGGCTGAGCGCTGGTTACAGTTTGTACAAACCCGCGTTTGTACCGCAATATGGGTGGAGTTTTCTCAGCTGGCGCTTGAACGTTTTGGCAAGGGTCAACATGAGCTCTTAGTCCGTCAGTTGTTTCATGTTCATCAGTCTAGTTCTGTGGCAGAGTACATTGAGGAATTTTTGGGTATTGTGGAGCAACTCATAGCTTATGGGCAACACACTGATCCTGTGTTCTATGCAATGCATTTTGTGGATGGGTTGTGTGACGACATTCGCATTGCTGTTCATATGCATCGGCCATCTACACTGGATTCTGCTTGTGCTCTCGCGCTGTTGCAAGAGGAGATGGCGGAGTCCAATCGCCGACGGGATGGTCGTAGAACTAACTCGTATGTCAGCAACAAGCAAGTGCCCCAGCCCCCGTTTCCTGCACATCCACCACCCCGACCTGACAAGCCCTCATCGTCGGCATCAACGCCACCCAGTGATGACCGGCGGCCATGGAACTTGGAGTAACGCCTTGCGGCACTGCGCACTTATCGGCGTGCTCGCGGGCTCTGCATCCGTTGTGGTGAGAAATGGTCCAGGGACCACAAGTGCCCTGAGCAACTTTCACTCAATGCACTTCAGGAAGCTTGGGATATGTGCAACAATGAGGATTTCTGGTATGAAGATACTCCATCTGAACCTCAAGACAGTCAATTATTTGTCACTATCTCTACAGCTGCCACTTAGGGGACTGCTGCTCCGCGCACCATTCAGTTCCAAGGCGAATTGCAAGGCCAGCCTGTTCTCATCTTGCTTGATTCAGGGAGCTCACATTCATTTGTCAGTGCTTCTCTGGCTTTTTCACTTCAGGGCGTTTAGGCTATGGGTTCTCCCTTATGGGTGTAAGTAACTAATGGTAATCATATCAATTGTGGCTCAGTAATCTCTGATGCTTGTTGGTCTGTGCAAGAGTGTCAGTTCACCTCCTCACTCAAGGTGTTTCCATTGCTGTCCTTTGATATGATTATTGGGATGGATTGGCTTTCTCAGTTTAGCCCTATGAAGATTCATTGGTAGGAAAAATGGGTTCAGTTGCCTTATGCTAGGTTGTCTGCAGTACTATATGGTGTGGGAACAGTCCTACCAGCCAGGTCGGTGGTACAATTGACAGCTGTTCAAATGGATTTAGCAGCTCAGTCTTCTCTTCCTCCAGAAATAGCTGCATTGATTCAGGAGTTTCAGCCCATCTTTGATACTCCAACTCAACTACCACCATCAAGAGATTGTGATCATACCATTCCTCTGATTACTGGGGCCTCTCCGGTCAACATTCGACCCTAAAGATTTGCCCCTGCTATTAAGGACGAAATTGAACGACAAGTGGAAACCATGCTGAAATCAGGTGTCATCCGCCACAGTGATAGCCAATTCTCTTCACCAGTACTTCTAGTCAAGAAGAAGGATGGGTCCTTTCGCCTTTGCGTGGACTTCCGCCATTTGAATGCCATTACAGTGAAGACGAAGTATCCAGTGCCCATGATCGAGGCATTATTGGATGAATTGTCCAGAGCTAGTTGGTTCTCTTGCTTGGTTTTAACTGCAGGCTACCATCAAATTCTTCTCAAACCAGGTGAAGAAGGCAAGACAGAATTTCAAACTCACACTGGCTATTACGAATTTCGAGTCATGGCATTTGGGTCGTTCGGGGCACCGGCTACCTTCCTTAATGCTATGAACGCCACATTGGCACCCATGCTACGTCGTTGCGCGCTAGTATTCTTTGATGATATACTCAAATATAGCAGTACTTATGAGGAGCACTTATCTCATCTCCGACAGGTCTTTTGTTTACTGTAGCAAGACCATTGGTTGGTCAAACCATCCAAGTGTGAGTTTGCCAAACGAGAACTCAAGTACCTTGGCCACATTATATCAGCAGCTGGTGTAGCTACAGACCCTGACAAGGTTTTAGCAGTCCTCAATTGGCCTCAACCCCGCTCTGCTAAGGAACTTCGCAGCTTCCTCGGGCTGGCTGGCTATTACCATCGCTTTGTGAAGCATTTTGGCATAATTGCGAAGCCTCTAACTGAGTTGCTCAAGAAGGGAAGCATGTTCACTTGGACCCAAGACCATCAGGTTGCTTTTGATACACTCAAGTCGGCCCTAACTTCAGCACCTGTTTTGGCATTGCCCGATTTCACTTTGCCCTTCGTAATTGAAACGGATGCTAGTGGCATCGGCATTGGAGCTGTTCTTATGCAAGCTGGTCATCCTCTGGCTTTCCTGAGCAAAGCACTAGGAGCACGTTCGCAAGGCTTATCTACTTAGGAGAAAGAGTATATGGCAATTGTCATGGCAGTCGATCACTGGCGTAGCTACTTACAGTTGGCCGAGTTCCATATTGTGACTGATCAGCGCAGCTTAATTCAGCTTTTCTCGAACAGCCGCACACACACCCCGGCAAAGAACGCGTCTTCACAAAGTTGCTGGGCTTGCAGTACACTATCCGTTACCGTAAAGGCGTGGATAACCGAGCTGCAGATGCGCTGTCCCACTGTCCTGCCTAGGATGCTCGCTGTGCAACGATCTCCACAGCCTTCCCAGCATGGGTTCAGTCCATCAGCGACTCCTACCAGCAGGATTCTATCGCCCAAGATCTCCTTACTAAACTTGCAGTTGATCCTTCAGTAGTTCCATCCTTTACACTCCAAAATGGCCTACTTCGGTATAAAGGTCGGCTGTGGGTTGGTTATGTGCCCGAGTTACAACAGCAACTCCTGACGGCAATGCATACAAGTCCAGTTGGGGGGCATTCCGGGATTCCAGTCATTCTACGGTGAGCTAAGCAGCTCTTTGCTTGGCGGGGCATGAAAGCAGCAGTTCGAGCCTTCGTTGCTGGCTGTATGGTGTGTCAACAGGCCAAGCCCAACCATTCCCGGTTGCCAGGACTACTTCAGCCACTGGGAGTACCTGATCGAGCATGGAAGATCATTTCTATGGACTTCATCGAAGGCCTTCCACAGTAACATCGCTTCAACGCTATTCTGGTGGTAGTGGATACTTTCTCCAAATATGCTCATTTCGTGGGACTGCGTCATCCATTCATGGCTGCGAGTGTTGCTTCAGTGTTTATGCAGCAGATCTATCGCCTCCATGGGCTGCCATCGGCCATAGTGTTTGACCGCGACAAGGTATTCACCAGTCGTTTCTGGACTGAACTCTTCAAGTCGACGCAGGTTGAGCTTCGCATGAGTACCGCTTATCATCCTCAGTCGGACGGTCAGGCGGAACGCGTCAATCAATGTCTGGAAACATTCCTTTGATGCTATATTCATGCTTGTCCTTCAAAGTGGAGTGACTGGTTGCATTTGGCAGAGTATTGGTACAACTGCTGCCCCCATTCAGCGCTTGGATGCTCCCCCTTTGAAGCTCTGTATGGGTATGCTCCTGAACACTTCGGTATCTCGGCTGAATCAACATCTGCTACTCACGATTGTGTGTCATGGCTCACTGAGAGGCAGTTGATGACGGACCTGATTCGCCAGCACCTGCTGCGCGCCAAAACCAGGATGATCAAGTCTGCGAATCTCAAACGATCCGAACGATCATTCGATGTAGGGGACTGGGTATTCCTCAAGCTGCAGCCATATGTGCAGTCGACAGAAGCGGTCCGATCCAATCACAAGTTGGCTTTCAAGTTCTTCGGGCCCTATCAGATTATAGATAAAGTGGGTTCGGTGGCTTATCGGTTGGCTCTGCCCAGTTCATCCATGGTGCATCCTGTCTTTCATGTCTCGCAACTCAAAAAGGCAGTGGGGCAGTTTCAGTCAGTCACTGCTGAACCACCATCCAATGCCGTGCAGTGGAGTGTTCCGATGGCTATCCTGCAACGACGTTCAGTAACTGAAGGATCCTCTACCAAGGTACAAGGTTTGGTTCGCTGTCTCACATGCCTGATTCTCTGGCAACTTGGGAAGATCTTGTACCTTTGCAGCAGGCGTTTCCTCGTGCACCTGTTTGGGGACAACCAGGTCGTCAAGAAGGGGGGATGTCAACGATGACATTCCAGGCAAGCAGCCAGGAAGGGGCCCTGCAGCTGGGCCGTCCGTCCCACGACTGCAGAGAATCCGCAGGCCCAATCCAAAGATGTCCGGTCCAGCCTGGGTCCAGGTCATGCTCGAGTCGCAAGCGTAGCTCGCTGGCTTCGTCACCGTCTGCGCATGGTTATAAAGCCGGCAACCTCTGCCTTGTATCGCTATGAATGATTTGAACTCAAACTCACCTCTATGAAGAACACAATATTCCTCCGAATTCTATCCCCTGCTATCTCTATTTCCCAATCCTCTTCTATCTGATACTGTGTTGCTAACACCTGGCAAGGCGTACGTCACTGCAAATGTGTGCCACTGGCATGGCCATTGGGCGAGCGCGGCGTGGCACGAGTGTAGCACTCTGTCGTCATAGTTGATCCAAGTGGATGTCAAAAGCAGCGTTGGGTTTCCTATTAGGAGCTCCCTTTCTGTTTGGTGCAAATGCAGCTATGTTGTTTGAAGAAATGTGCATATCAACTCATGTTTGACTCAACAATCCATAGGAACACCCTGATGCAATTTCCGTGGTATGGCTATAGTTGATGTACAATGCACTGTTGTATTTAATTCATTTATATGACCAGAACAAGTAATTATGCAAATTTTAGAAATGATGAACTTCTGTTGCAGAAGTAATGTTCGGAGTTACTAATCAATGTGGCATTCAAACTTCTAGAATAGCTTGCTGTACATAAGTGATGAGTACTTACTGTCATCCCAGTGTTCTCTATTAAAGCACACATGCAAAGTTAACCTCGATTTCTGTGATTTTTATTCTAATTTTAGATATGATGGCCTGATGAATTTTGTTTATGATGTTCAACTACAACAAATTAAATGGGTTAGCAGGCCTTTGATCAGTACATCTGTAGAAAAACCTGAACTGTGGATTTATTTAATGTGAAATTATGATTTTGATTTGGTTGTACAAATTAGAAATTTTTGGGTATGATAGATGGATTAACCTGATCTGTTTTGCATATCAGTAACCATATAGTTAATGGAGAGAGAGAGCATGCAGTAATATTGTTGTCATGGCTCCTCTGTTCCATAACTGAACAAAACACAAAAAGCTAATATGTTTAGAATCTGCTTTGGCTCATTGTGTGCTGCTGATTTGGTGCAGATGTGCTGCTCGATCCGGCCGCCTCAAACGGAGAAGACGGCCACATGGCAGGAGCACTTTAGGAGGGAGCTGCTGCTGCTGCTGCTACTTCTACAACCATTCTGGTCTATGGAGCAGCGAAGAGAAAAACAGTGACCGGGAGTAAAAGAGAGAAATGGCTTCCTTGTCCTTGTATTCGCTGCTAGCGGAGTCCACCTGCCGTGGATTGCATGGAGCAGCTGTCAAGGTGCCAAATGCTCAAATTCTTGAATTCATTTTACTCTCTGAATAAATTACCTTTCCCAAATTTGACAAATATGTATAGTGAGATTTAGATGCATAATTTTGACTGAATGCAGAACTGGTATCGGTTTTGAGTTTTCAATTTCAAAACAGACTAAATTATTTGTGTACCAGGCTACCCGCTCATCTGCAAGCATTATTATTTCTGTACCAGGCTACTAGCTCATCTGCAAGCATTATTATTGTTTAGCATAATTATATTATGTAAGCACTGCTATTACACACAAAATCCGGTTATGTGTTCTATGTGCACTGTATATGAATGATTAATTCACATGCACATCTCAAGAAGATCTGAACAGAGTATATACCTATGATCGTCAAAACGCTAACAACAAGGTCAGCTACATACCTGTGGACTCTAAAATGTAAATCATCTTTAGTAATCCACGCATTTATGAATATGAGTGTTCTATCAAGTTCTTTTCTATTAGAAGAAATTTATTTCCTTTTGTAGGGTTCACCTATTCCAAAAGTTGGATATGCTAAGTTAAATGTTTCTTCGTTGTATCTTTACAGCAGTAATAAAATACCATTCCCATGTTGAGCTATGCCAACAAATCAAGGTCAGCATAACTATTGTAGAGTTGACATACAGCTATGAAGTTGCACGATATTAATGAGAGCAATGCATATGAATCCATACTAATTTGGCGATCAGGTCTTCGCAGTAATCGCAGTAATGTTCTAATGCAAAATGCTGTTGCATTCTTCTCCAATGACAACAACTTAGTTTAACTTCAAAATCATCATATATCTAATCTCGTAGCTCAAGTGAACTCAATAAGGAGGGTGCGGAAAAGTGCGAGTTTTAATTTCTAGTAAAAAGTTGAAAAACATTCTAACTGCAATTGCACATAAACACGTTGCCTAGTTGTCGCTCGTCGTCATGTAAGTACTATATATCTGTTTGAAAACATATAAATGTCATTTTTCGAGGGAAGTAGTACTATACTTGTCCCACTTGTTGATGTCAATTTCTGCGAAACAACATGGGCTCTCTGTTGGCATGTTGCACGTTTGTACCTATGCTAGCTTGTTTTATTCCATGCTAGTTAATTTACTCAATCCTCTCTCGTGGTTGGTGAATGACGACAGATTTGTTGGTCTAACTTAATCGAGTTCTGCAGAAGGAGAATCATTTCTATTTTTTTATCAAAAAAAGATAATCATTTCTATTCGGCAGTGGGCCAGTTGCCCAGTTGCCCAGTTGCACTGCATTGCATGTTGTCTGAAAAGTACGTACCGGTAGAAAACAATATACGTCGGCTTTACTGGCGTTCCCGAGAAAAACATTTGTAGAGTATTGTTACGAAAGGTGGCACAAGAAAGCTTAATACTGCAAAGCTCGGCTAAGCGCGTGGTTAAAGCACTTTGGCCAGCATGAGAATGAGAACACGGTGTTTGGTTGCTCATAGCCGCCAGTAGTAAAGCTGCCAAACAGTATTTCATAACATGCATGCCATTTGGATATTTCATAACATGCATCGACCTACTCTTCTATCTATAAAGAGCCATCTGGACTGTGCATTAGGACACAACCTAGCTACCTCTTCAGTTCGACCTCAAGACAGTCAACAGTGTAGAGTGTAGAGTGATAGATCAGCTGCCGTTCTTCATTACATTGGTTGCAGCAGCTAAGAGATATAGCCATGGCTACCAGCGTGAGGTTCGGCATAATACTCTCATGTGTCCTGCTTTTGGCGACGGCCACCCATGGTCTCCAGGTGGGTTACTACAAGAAGACGTGTCCCAATGCCGAGGTCCTCGTGAGGGCCGCGGTGAAGAAGTCCGTCCTCGCGAACCCCGGCGTCGGCGCCGGGCTCATCCGCATGCTCTTCCACGACTGCTTCGTCGAGGTACATGCATCTTGAATTGCATCAACGTACGCATGGCATGGGATACTCACGTAGTCACGTGCGCGTACGTGTCTCGTCACTGACCAATGCAAATGCTACTGCTGTGCAGGGTTGTGATGCGTCCGTTCTGCTGGACCCGACGCCGGCGAACCCGCAGCCAGAGAAGCTGGGTCCCCCCAACAACCCCAGCCTGCGCGGCTTCGAGGTGATCGACGCGGCCAAGAGCGCCGTCGAGAAGGCGTGCCCCGGCACGGTCTCCTGCGCCGACATCGTCGCCTTCGCGGGCCGCGACGCGTCCTACCTGCTCAGCAACTCCAAGGTGAGCTTCCACATGCCGGCGGGCAGGCTGGACGGACGCAAGTCCCTCGCCAACGAGACCGGTGTGTTCCTGCCAGGCCCGTCCTCCGACCTCAACAGGCTCGTATCCGCCTTCGCCGGCAAGGGGCTCAGCACCGAGGACATGGTCGTGCTGTCCGGCGCGCACTCCATCGGCCGCTCCCACTGCACCTCCTTCGTCCAGACCCGCCTGAGCACCGCGTCCGACATCGCGACGCCGCTGGCGACGTTGCTCAAGAAGCAGTGCCCCGCCAGCCCGACGACTGCCAACGACCCGACGGTGTCCCAGGACGTGGTCAGCCCGGACGTGCTGGACAACCAGTTCTACAAGAACGTGCTGGCGCACAATGTGCTCTTCCCGTCGGACGCCACGCTGCTGTCGGCGCCCACCACCGCGAGGATGGTGCGTTCCAACGCCAAGTTCGCGGGCTCCTGGGAGAAGAAGTTCGCCAAGGCCATGGTCAAGATGGCCGCCATTGGCGTCAAGACCGGCCGTGACGGGGAGATAAGGAAGAGCTGCAGGCTCGTCAACTAGGAGGAATAAGCCAGAGATTCTTCCCGTTTGCATGTGCGCTGCTGCTTTTGAAGAAAATGTTTTCAAATTATGGCTCGCCCGGCCCCCACGTGAAGTTGGGATATTTTTGGTTTGTCAGTCGCCTTTTGCTTTCGCCGCGACGATGTTGTACTCGTTGAATTGGTTTGACCCTGATCTTGTTATCAGGCCTTCACTGTTCTCGCCGAAGAAATGTAGCAAATTCTCTTTGCCATTTGTTCTTTTTTCTGTGTGAGACACCCAAAAGAGATGGGCATGACAAGACTTACATATTACCTAATGGTCAATGCCGGTTTTTGGGTTTTAGCTAAATGAAAATCACATGTACATCTCAAATGACAACTACACATATATATTTGCCAAAATAAGTGGAGGGAGCAAGTTAAACAGTGGAGTTCTTCTCATTTAGTGATTTTCTCCCTGAAAAAATGGTGTAGACATTGATCCAAGCTGTATGCATATACACCCTACCTCTTAAGAAACTCTAACAAGGCTACAGGCTGCATATAAAATTGACAAAATTAATTCACCACAGGGACTATGCCTTGTTGTCCATATGCTCTTTGTAATAATGTCTGTTTTGCTAAAGATAGGGATGTTTGGTTGTTTTGCACACCAGAATGGAACAAGCATTTGGTTCATTGGCTAGGTGGCCTCTAGGTCTGTGGTAGCAAAGCACTTTTCTTGCTTTTGCAGGAGAGCCATTTTAGCTTGCCTGGTCTAACAAGGTAAGGCCGGTTGGTATGGACAAGGCGAGGTGAACTAGCCACTGAAACTAAACATTCCTACAATGGACAACGACATATAAGTGCCATTACTACAAAAATCTTTACCGCGACTTTTCTAAAACACCTTCCGAGACGGATAGGATTTTAAACCGCCCGGCGGTTACATTAATCTGCCTCACAAAATCGATTTATAGAAACCAACGCCTAAAAACAACAGTCATTAAAAATAATATTTTCAAAGGCGATCATATTAAGGCAACAACCTCCATAATTAGATTTAGGGAGGCGGCAACTGTAAAGGCCCTTCTTTGAAAAAGCCAAGGCCCAATTGACCTAGGCGAGTCCCAATAACTGTCTGCGATATAAATATAACAAGTTAGGATTGATTCACTCGTCTCTCTTCCTTTCTTCAGCCGACTCCTCTCCTCTCTCCCTCAGATGCCCTCTCTTCTTATTCGATCTCTCTCTCTCTCTCTCCCTCCGACTCAGGACGAGGACGCGGCTGCGCGCAGGGCTGGGATGCAGCGGTGGTGGCACTGGGACGTGGCACGTGCGATGCTCGGTCTAGGAGGCCGAGCTCCGTGCTCTGTCCGACGGCCCTCCTCACCCATGCTCAGTCCGGCGGCGGCGGCAGTCTTCTCCCTCAGATCCGGCGGCCCTCCTCCCCCACGCACCGGATATATAGTCCTGGAGGCGTGGATCCGGTGGTGATGCAGCCGGATCTTGTGGCGACGGTGATAAGGACACGCCTACGCTGTCTAAGAATTTGGCCCAATCTTTCACGGTGCTAATTAATGTAAACACAAGTAAATTCAGAAATTGATCTCTACCCAAACAAGAAAAGCTAGTAGCAGGTATTTATGCCAAAAAACGAACACTGATATCCAATCACAGCAGGCCAAAACAGCAGCCACGAGAATACAGTATAGAAGTATTCTAAATAATTCCCTTGTCCAATCAAGCACCACTATAACTCAAGATCTGTTGTTTCTATCACCGAGAATAAATGTGGCTTAAATTAAATATTCAGCCAATAAGTATCAATGACCAGATTGCACAGTAAGTCAAGCAATGTAACAGAACTCAATCAGGCCTCACGTGATTATTAAGTAGGAATTTTCCAGCAACAATTTCTTGATTAATCATGCGATCAATAGCAGCGACAGTAATAATAAGGTTGATAAAAGGATCAGCTTACAAAAGATGCAATCCCAACACTAGATAAATCTTCCACCCGCGGCCACGACGAACCACGATCAAAAGAGATGGAACTCTAGGAATTCCAAGCAACGCGCTCGAACTGTAGCAGCCCGATCACGCACTCCACACAAATCCTCGAAGGATCCAGATCAATCACCCCGACCAACTAGGGTTCTCGAGCGACGGCTCGACCAGAGATAAACTCGGCAAAATAAAATTCAATCTAATCTTTACAGGGCCGGCCCTAGGCCATATATGTGCTCGCAGGCGCAGACACAAGGACTCCTAGTCAAACTTAGTCGAAGACAAGGTTCGACTAGCTCACATGCAGGAACTGGCACGTGACTGCTTGGACCTCAATCTAGCCGGACTTAACTAATCTATATCTATATCTATATCTATATCTATATCTATACCTAATATTTAATAGGCAAAATTTCTGCCATAATTTTCGTCTGGCCCATTCCAATCTAGCCCAACTGTCTTACCACTCACTGGCTTTTGATCCATTCACGGCCCAATAAAATATTTAGGGTTTCGTTTCAGCCCAATCAAGCCCAGCCTAGAGAAAAGATTGGCCTGTGCCTTCTTCACCTCCGCCGCCGCCACTCCCCTTCCTGTTTGCCGGCGACGTCGTCGTCGTCCATGTCCATGGACGACCAAGGCCTCCCATCCAAGCCGCCGCTTCCCATTGATCTTCGGCCTTCCCATGGGACACGGGACAAGAGCACACGCGGGCTCGACGAGGAGCGCGGCCAGCTCAAGTGCCAGTCTCCGTCGCCGTGGTCGTCTTCCCCGATGGACATCAACGACCTCCTCTCCGAGATCGGTCCATATCTCTACAACTAAAAAGATGGAAGCTAATCGGCCTGCCTCCGTAATCGCCCCCCCTAATCCCTCGCGCCCGCACTCCTCCGCCCCGCCGCAGAGGACCAGCGCTTCGGCTACGACCCGCTCAACGCCTTCTACCAGGGCACCGAGGCAGCGAGGCGTCGACGAAGCTCATCCCCGAGTTCCGTGGCAACCCGGTGCTCCAGGGCGATGTCACCGCCCCGAGTTCGTAGGAAGCGTCGGCCGGGAACTTCGCCGTCAACAACGTGGATCTCAACGCCAAGCTCGGGGTCAAGGTGCAGGCGTTCAAGGTCCACGGTCCCAAGGCCAAGATCACCTGCAAGCTCTCCGTCCCCGCACCTGGTGCCGCCAACGCATCGCCGTTCCGACCCGCAGATTGCAAAGTCTGGTTCGATTTTGGTTTCGATCTGTTCAAGCGGAGGAATCGGATCAGCTCAAGCTGCGCCGCGAAATCCACTAAGCGCAACCGAGGAAGCGAGCACTCCGGGGGGACCAGGATGGCGGCGGCCATGGCATGGCATCGCCATGCAGGCGGGTCCTTCCGCCGCCACCGGCGGTGGACTTCGCTTCAGCCCAGGGCAAGCAAGCGCGTTCGCGTGAGGCCCCGCGGCGGGCATCATGAAGGGCTTCTCCCCGGTTTTTGTCTTCCGGGGCGCAATCCGAGCCGGCCTTACGTGGCCTCGCCTCCCTCGCCGTCGTCCTCAACACGCTTGCCATCGACCCGGGCCACCGTTGGAAGGGGCCCTGGCTGTGGTTTGACGAGTCCATGCTTGACTAGCTGCGAGCCCCTCGACAAGGTCAAGACCCGGGCATCACCTTCAGCAAGGTCACCTGCCTCGCGCCTTTGCTCCGGCGCCGACGTCCAATCCTTCCGCGCC
This sequence comes from Chrysopogon serrulatus, assembly GCA_015844335.1. Classification (NCBI taxonomy): domain Eukaryota; kingdom Viridiplantae; phylum Streptophyta; class Magnoliopsida; order Poales; family Poaceae; genus Chrysopogon; species Chrysopogon serrulatus. Next base: position 276,892 of record JADLZL010004415.1, on the reverse strand, counting down.
AACCGGGTTACCATCGACGACCTACGGAGGCATCTCATCCGATGCGTCTCCTCTCAGGACTGCCATCTTATTGCCTCCTACCACAGGAAGGCTTTCAAACAGGTTACGGTTAAATTTCCCATTCCCCTGGCGAATTCCCTTAGTCATGCTCTCCTGATTTACTTGCACGACAGTACTATACTACCCCCAATTAATCTCTCAGTCGATTTCGATTTCGATTGTTCCGCTGTACATTGCCGGCTGCTTTGCTTGCGTTATTAGATTCTGCCTATTAGATCTTCCCGTATGCACATACTATTATGATTTATCAGCATTGTTTTGCATCTTCATTCACATGACTACTTGCTGTTAGTATACACTATTAACTGCTTCATCTTGCAATTGCTTTCACTTTCTTTATTCTACTAGATATTGTGTTTTATGACTTGGGAAAACTATTTGTTGTAATCTACTGTTATCTAGCTATTTTTAAGGACATCACATCTTAAGGTGTTGTGAAAGACCAGGGGCGTTGTCCTCATTCTCACTTGTGCAGGGGCTGGGCTGCCACTAATTGTACTAAGTTGTGCGTTAATGCAGACGACTCCTGGTGTGTATGCTTGTTCAATCTTGCTCGACAAGAAGGCCTGAGTGGCGACAACTCGGGCGGCGGAATTGGCCTGCTATCGTGGAAGTTCAGGGTCGACGCCGCCAGCGTGCTTGACGTCGTTAATCTAAGTAAGTGTAATCGCCATCATCCTTTTGTTTTAGTTCACAGACTAAAAGATTTTCTGTTATAGTTCAGAACATTCAATCAGTCTTGTCCTGTTCAACTGATCTCTTTTCCTTATCTGGAATCTACATATACATCATCAGATCAATGAAAAAGGGTGAAACTCATATGTAAAGTTTCAGGTCCCTGCTCGTCAAGCTTTCAATTCTAAGTTTGTTGTTACCTTGCAGTCTAACTATACAGATAAGTTCTAGCTGCCAGAAGTTTAGTGAACAGAATTCTGGGTGAGGGCTCTTCTTGTGGAAAATTCATCAAATTAACTGCAGTTAAGTGAACACGAAATTAAGGTATGCTTGTGTGCTCAGTAGATGTTTGTGGGAGATTTGTTTGTAATTGGGAGGAGAAATCTTCTTGTGCTACTCACTCATAATTTTAAAAATTTATTCTTCACCATTAAGAAATCATTCGGCACTCCATTTGTTCATCTGTATTGTGGTGATTATTTTCCTTTGGAGACACCATTTGAGATAGTACCATTTAATGGTGTAGGTGGTGACATTTTCTGAAAATAGATAGAGGTTGATCTATATGTGGTTTATATTTCATCTTAGGATGGGATTTTATGTTCTGATTGTCACATGTTTTCACACTATCATATTCACTTAGCTATGCTTCACACGTTTTAATCCATGGTGCGTGCTTTGCTGCTGCTGCTTCTTTGTATGATTTTTGTGGGCCATTGAAATTGCCTTTGATTATTATCGTTGATTTCTATCAATTGGATACAGGACTTGGGATAGACATGTTCAGCCTAGGTCTAAATCTCTGAGATTTTGCTCTATGCTTGTTTCTTCTTTTTCATTGCCCAATCTGATCCATTTGGTTAATTATGGAAAGATACATACTGAATGGCTAGATATGTCATTGCATGATCTGATACATATTGGGGGGATTGCACTGATGGGCAGAGTGTACCGTTACACCACGTTGTGGCAATATGGTTTTGTGTCCTGTCAGGGTTGTTCGGGGAGTCTAGGGAGCCATGTGTGTGTGGTTACTACCTACTTATCGAGACCGCACTAGGTGTGGATGATAAGTTTACTTGGACCTGTTGCTGATTGTTGGGGTGATTTGCAGGTGGCTGCCTGCTGCTGATTGTTGGGGTGATTTGCAGGTGGCTGCACATGCCGTTGTTTGCTACAGTGTCTCCAGAAAAGGTTTTAGGTTTCAGCCTGCAGAAGTGTTATGGTAAGGACTCTGCTTGTGGTTTTTTTGTCATCAAAATCCATGCTTATGTTCTCTTCATGAGTCAAGAAACGATTACCATGGAAATAGAACCATATGACTGTTCACAGGCAACATACATGATGCCTTTTCTCTTTTTCCCTGTAACAATAGCCATTTGTGGAGAGTTTATTTAAATGCCCAAAGCATGGATTTTACAGCCCACTTAAAGCCCAAGAACTTATTTCACCAAGCTATCCTATGTTTTGAACTGTATTTCAGGAATTCAGGATCAAGTTATTTTGGCTTTACCAAAAAGGAGCAATCTAACATGACAGTTTATAAGTTGAAACGACTTATATGCCCGCTATCAGTTTTGTTCACTTATGTAACCTTTTCACTGCATAGTGATTTATTGATTGTCAACTGGTTTATATGTCAATTTGCAATTATTATGTCAAGAGATGTATGTTTTTGAAGTTGACCAAAATGGTGACTGTTGGTGCATACATTATGTCAATCTGCAGTCGTGGAGCACGGATGTCCGGCAGGACGCAATTTTGCTGATATTACCAGTGCTTAACTTAAATAACAAATGGCTTCCGTCTCTGTTGCACGGATAATGCAGCTGTTGTGGTTCTTTGAGGCTAGGTTGCAGATGGCTGATGACGATGGTGGCCGGCGAAAAGGTACAAGTAGAAATGAAACTTGATACTATTGCAGATGTTTATTCATTATAAGTGGTGCCTTTGTTCTTTTAAAAAAAGAAGTGGCTTTTCATTCGGCTAGGATGATGGTGAACTGCATGATGCTAAATCCGACAAGACATTTGATTCATTACATTTGTTGTCTTTGTTGCTTGTAAAAGGCGAAAAGGATGATCATTTTTTGATCATTATATTAAGAATAGAACTGCACTTTCATTTTTTTTTTTCTTCCTGGAGTAATGATGGATAGTCTACCTGTGTAACGGTGCATTTTCATGGGTTGTTGTTTTAGTGATCTTTTATGTTGGTTATATAATAGAGTTTGTTAACCTATAAGGCCACACTTTGCACGAAACTTTACTTTTTTGATTAAATGTCACTTTAATGTTGATATTTAATTGCACAATATTGTTCTCTCATCATGCAACCCGTGTGTTTAGTATAAAAATTTAGTTGTTCCGTAGCAACACACGGGCACGCTACCTAGTTATTAAACAAAAGACTAATATGGAATAATATGGCCTGCACAAAACTCCCGTGTACTATAGACTGAATTAAATATTTTAGCTCCAATAGGCAGCACCAATCATCATTCAACTTGGATTAAAATACGTAGCACCTGATGTGTAGTCCGACTTGATCTCACAAAGCATGAAACCAATCTGCACGAAGTGCTGCTCATATTGCTTGTGCAAATTAACTCTCTAGAAAATTAGCTTGGTTGATATGATAGCAGTACAAGATAAATCCCCTTCCTTCACAATGTTTTGCCTTATATCAAATGAAAATGCACCAAGCTTTATGGAAGAAGGATATTTCATATTGTCAACAGATAAATCATTCGAAGCTGAAATGTTAACTTGAGGAGTCATGGGCTCATCATCCTCCCTTCCTTGAAACAAAGCCATCCTCGACTTTGCCATAATCTCAACTAGCTTCTTTCCATCTGTCTTGCTGTCGTTGTGTTGCACAAAATTAGATAAGGAGCCAAACTGTGCATGAGATTTACGTTACAACAGCCTTGCAAATACTATCTGAAGCTTTACCCAACGAATTATTCATCATAATTGATTCTCCCCTACTAGGGACTTCACAATTACTAGGTGCAATGTTAAATTCCTTGCATGAATCCTCAGCTGCAATATTTTGGGAAGCCATAGGTTTATCATTCTTCTTTTCTTGAAACAAATCTGTCCCCAGCTTTGACAAGTATTTAACATCTTCTATCTTGTCCTCACTCTCTAGTGCAATATTGGAAGCTTTGATTGTAGTCTTGGATGTAACAAAATCATCTTTAATGCTGTAATCGGAACCATCAGAAGAATTGCCCCCAAAATTCCAAATAATCTCAGAGTTAGTTTTAGAAATAGCAGATATCTCTATTGGAATGTTACTGGTGACATCACTAGTAATTTTTGGAGACTCAGCAGTGACACTAGCTGTAATCATTGGAGGAGGAACTGTCACATGACAAGAAGCATCTATAGAAGTGCTAGCAGTTGCATTCTCCCTCGAGGACTCATGAGCAATAATTTTAGAACTCACTGTCATGTCATTCTGTCCCACTTGAAACAAAGCCGTCCTCGGCTTTGGGACAATTTCAGCTGCGTTTTTCTTCACTTTGGAAGGAGCAAATACCTCAGCCTTGATAGCACTATCAGGCATTGGTTTGAGCACATGATGAACTCCCTTGTGCACAAACGAATAAGTATTGTAATGACCATGATGAATAGCATCCAGATCAAATTGCCATGGCCGACCCAATAATAAATGACATGCAGTAATCGGTGCAATGTCACAATCCATAGTATCAACATAATTTCCAATGGAGAATTTTACTCGTGCCTTATGAGTAATTTTGAGTGTACCACTTTGATTCATCCATTGAATATAACGCGGTGTTGGAAGCCGCCGCGTAGACAAAGGCAAAGCATGCACCAAATCTAAACTAATGACATTAGTAAAGCTACCACCATCAATAATTAGCTTGCATACCTTATCTTGAACGTTACATTCTGACTGGAACATATTGGAGTGCTGTCCTTACATAGTAGCAACAGTACCATCACTATGTATTTCCTTAGCCACCATGGATAATCCATTTGATGCATCATCTGTGTCATCAAGTTTCAGCTCAGACTGAGTATCACAAGAGGAATCACAAGGGTGCAGTCCGGACCCTAAAGAAAAATCAGCATTCCTAGGTATAATTGTACACGGTTCAGGTACTACAGCCTTCTGCAACAACTGAGAATCACTATGTTGTATTTCCATGGTACTGTCAACCGCGAGTATAGGCTCTTTCTTTGCCTTTATAGCAGCACCATTCATCTTATATGTGTGTGGACTGATAGCTTCCTTTACATACAACTTAGGAGACGAAAAATTTGTAGTATTTATAGACTTGCCATACGTAACATTAGAACCCGGCTGCTTCTCATAAGAAGTAATATGAACAGCTCGCTGGTTAGAAGAAGGAAGGTACTTATCTCCGGCAACATCAGCAGCCCATGAGGAACGAATAACTGGCTCGTTGGCTAGAGATTTTTTACCATAAGCAGCAGCTACCTTCGTCTTGGACTCGAGCGCAGGAGCCAATCGGCGTCGTAGCACAGCTTTCATATCGTTCCATGTCCAACAAGGGTCATCACCTCTCATGATGTGTGATTTCTGTAATTCTCGCCACCACACAGATAGATTATCAGAAAATGTCTTCTTAGCAAAGAACAGCTGCATGCGTGGTGAAAGCATCTAGGCCCCTAGTGGGTTTCGGTGATTAATGACAACGTAAGATTATTGTGACTAACGTGTGTTTTGCAGAAACAATTTGAGTTAGGTCACGATAATGATGATTGATTGGGCAATCAATGGCATTCATGCCCCGACGATCTAGATCATTTTCGGTTTTCAAAGGATGGACAACAAGGTTAAGGACGGCTAGTCCTAAGTGTCATTTGGCGTTGGAGAGACATTTAGAGTAGCTAGGACTTTGTTTTTACCTTTGGCCATACTATTAAGAGGGGTTTGAATGGGTAACTTGACCTAGGTGAGTCTAGTGAGTTAGGTGTGGTGCACACTTGTTCATTCTAGTCCTAGGCAGCCCTAGAATTGACCCAAAGATCAGTAGAGTCAAAGCCATGCGAGAGGTCGCGAAATCGGACGTGTTTCGAGCCATTTTGGCTTGACCGGACGCTGGCGCGTCCGGTCAGTGTATGTGAGGTGCCCGAGTGACCGGACCCTGCCCTTGGCGATGGATCGACGCTCCGGTGCCATCGGCTTCCGGTCTATGGTGGACCGGACGCTGATCGGCACCCGACCGACGCCGGGTTCGGGCGTCCGGTCACTACTCGAAGAGGTCCGAGAGGGGAAAAATCTGACCGGGCGCGTCCGGTCATGGTGGACCGGACTCGACACGCGTCCGGTCGTGTGTGGCGTCCAGCGGTAGTCAGTTAGCCGTTAACGGAGACAACCCGGACGCGTCCGATCGCCCCGACGGACGGCGTCCGGTCGACCTTAAAAACTGCCTGAAATACCTCTTCGTGTGGGGGGTTTGTGGGGGGTATATATACTCCCTTACCTCATTCAATTGAGGTCTCTTGCTCATTTCAACAATGAAGAACACCTTGTGAGTGCTTGAGAGTGCAAGAGCCCTAGTGAGGTTGAGAGATTTGCTAATCCATTGCTTAGGACCTCATTAGTGGAAAGAGAGTAGCAAGTGTGCATCCACTCATCTCATTAGGCTTGTTTTGGTCAAGTGAGAGTTCTTGCTTATTACTCTTGGTGATCGGCATCACCTAGACGGCTCGGTGGCGATTGGGAGCATGGTGATCATCCGGTGGTGATTATGGATGGCCCATCTCATCTTGTGAGCGGTTTTGGGGGATTCACCGCGTCGGAGTGACGAAGAATCATCCCGTAGAGAGCACTTGGTCCTTTGCGCGGATCAAGGGGGAGCTACACCCTTGCGCGGGTGCTCCAACGAGGACTAGTGGAGAGTGCCGACTCTCCGATACCTCGGGAAAACATCGCCGCGTTCCTCTCCTTCTCTTTACTTTGAGCATTTACATTCTCGCAATTACTTCTTGTATTTACATTGTTAGAATTGCTATGCTAGAGTAGGGTTTGGAACCTAGGGAGCAAAACCTTTGTGTCTAGAAGTCATAGAACACACATTAGGCACTAGGGGTGAAATGGGCTAGCGATAGATTATTACCGCTGCGATTAAAATTTAGAAAAGCCCAATTCACCCCCCCTCTTGGGCATCTTGATCCTTTCAATTGGTATCAGAGCCTCGTGCTCTTGATTTAGGCTTAACCGCCTAGAGAAAAGATGACCGGAGGGAATGGACCTCCTCACATGTTCGAGGGCGATGACTTACCTTATTGGAAGATTCGCATGGAGGCGTATCTTGAGGCCGAAGATCTTAACGCGCTTCGAGCCGCTACTCAAGGTTTTCTAAGACCTAGAGATGCCGCACACCTCACACAAGATGAGGAAACCAATGAGAAGTGGAATGTAAAGGCCAAAAACATCATCTTTAGAGGTCTTTACAAAGATGTGTTCAACCGGGTCCGGAACCACAAAAATGCCCATGATCTTTGGGAAAATATTTGTGCGCTCCATGAGGGAACCAAGAGTGGGCGTGAGGAACGCTATCATCTTGTTATGCAAAAGCTTAATTCATTTGCCATGCTTCCTCATGAGAATGCTAATGAAATGTACTCTCGCTTGAATGTCATTGTAGAGGAGCTCAATGGACTTGGACTCACACAAATGTCACCATCCGATGTTGTGAGAAAGATCTTGTGTGTCCTTCCAATTGACAAGTATGGCCACATTGTCACCGTGCTCCATCAAGGTGATATTTCCACCGCTACACCAACTCAAGTCTTGGGGAAGATCAATGCACATGAGATGTACATGCACATCACTCATAAAGAAAGCTCTTCTTCCGCTAAAAAGAAAGATTTGGCATTCAAGGCCAACCAAGAGAAGAAGAGCAAGGGCAAAGCAATTGAGATTGTTCTTGTAAGCTCAAGTGACGATGAAGATGATGATGCAAACATTGCACTCATGGTGAGGAAGACCACAAAGATGCTTAAGAAGCTTAACAAGAGTGGCGTCAAGTTTGACTCCAAGAAGAAGAAGTTCTTCACAAGTAGCAAGAGGAAGCCTATCTCCGAGATGGATTGCTACAATTGTGGTGAACTTGGCCATCTTGCTCATCAATGTCCGAAGCCCAAGAAAGACAAGCACAAGAACAAGTTCAAGGGCAAGAAGGATAATTCAAGTGATGATGATGATGATGAGAAGAAGAAAGATAAGCCATACAAGAAGAAAGATTGGAAGAAGAACAAGTTCCACAAGAAGAAGGGTGGCAAGGCTTATATCATGGGTGATTGGCTCACCGACATTGAATCATCAAGTGGTGGATCATCCGACGATAGTGATGATGAGAAAGAGAAGGTGGCCGCTCTTGTTATTGGGACTTCACTACCTCCACCGCCTTCACCACCATCATCCCCTACACACCTATGCCTTATGGCCAAAGGTAATCGGAAGGTACAAAACTCTAATGATGATAGTGATGATGATTGTGGTAGTGATAGTGACAATGAATTTGAAGCACCTTCGTATGATGAACTTGTCACCTTGCTTAATGATTACTCTAAAATCATTAGAAAGACAAGAGCTAAAAATGAAAAGCTAAAACTTGAAAATGACTCTCTTCTTGCTAAATATGACATAGCCGAAAAAGCTAGTGAAGAGCTTAGAGAAGAAAATAAAGTTGTGTCATCATCACTCAAGGAGCTCAAACAATCCCTAAAAGAGCTTAGAGCAAAACATGATAAACTTGAGGAAATACACAATGAGCTCAACACTAGATACAACTTGCTTAAGGAAGAGTACACAACTCTCAAAGTTAACCATGATAACCTTGTGCTTTTATATGATCTTTTATCCGATGAGACACATGATGCTACTAACAATGCTGTTAAGATTGATATAGCCACATCATGTGATGACTTGATTGTTGAGAGCATTGAGCAGGGTTCTAGTGGCAAAGGCAAGCAAGTTGTAGTGGCTGAGCATTATGATGACTATGTCAAGATCAAGAATGAGAATGCAAAGCTAAAGCAAGATCTTGAGAAGCTCTCATCCACCAACACCATTGTCATTGAGACTCAAGATTGCAACAATGAGATTGATCAAGAGATTGAGTCACTCAAAGAAGAAGTCAAAAGACTCAAGTTTGAAAAGAGTTGTGCATTTGGTGCTACAAGAGTTGACCATGATGTTGAGAAGCTAAAAGAGGAAAACAAGCAACTCAAGTTGGAGAAGGATCATTTGAAGGTTGGATTGCAAAAGTTCTCTCGAGGCAACTATCTTTAAAGTGAGCTACTCATGAACACCGTCATGAAGATGGATAGAAGTGGTATTGGTTTCTTGGCTCAACAAGAGAAGAAAGTCAAAGCTCAACAACATCACAATCCAAAGCCCAAGCCCAAGAGATGCTTTGAGTGTGGTCAAGAAGGTCACTTTGCTCATGAGTGTGAAACTCCACCACCACAACCCTTGCCCAAGCATGCTAGACCCTTTGCCTTCAATGCTCATTACATCCTTAGAAAGAATGCAAATAGAAGAGTTGAGGTCATGTTCTTAGGTCCTCCCAACAAGAATAGACCTAGACAAATTTGGGTTGCAAAGTCACTCGTTGAGAAAGTCAAGGGCCCCTCTCAAGTTTGGGTCCCTAAACAACAAGCTTGATCTCTCATGTGTGTAGGTGAACTACAAGACCGGTGGAAGTCATTGGGTTATTGATAGTGGTTGCACTCAACATATGACCGGTGATCCTCGTATGTTCACCTCACTAGAAGGAGTTGATAATCAAGAGAAGATTACATTTGGGGACAACTCAAAAGGCAAAGTACAAGGGTTGGGGAAGATTTCTATATCAAATGATCATTCCATATCAAATGTGCTTCTTGTTGCATCATTGAGCTTCAACTTGCTATCCGTTGGTCAATTGTGTGATCTTGGCTTTGAATGCTTATTCACCGAGAAGAAAGTGGTTGTGTCAAAGAAAGATGATCATCAAGTGATTTTCAAGGGCTTTAGATACAACAATCTCTATCTAGTTGATTTCTCCTCTGAAGATGCAAACTTGAAGACTTGCTTATTCACGAAGACATCACTTGGTTGGTTATGGCATAGGAGGCTTGCTCATGTTGGAATGAACACTCTCAAGAAGCTATTGAAGAAGGAAATGGTTAGAGGTTTGAAGGATGTTGTATTTGAGAAGGACAAGCTTTGTAGTGCATGTCAAGCCGGCAAGCAAGTTGCCAACACTCATCCCTCCAAAGCATTCATGTCAACATCCAAAGTGCTTGAACTACTTCACATGGACTTATTTGGACCTACAACCTACAAGAGCTTGGGAGGCAACCTATATTGTCTAGTGATTGTTGATGACTATTCAAGATACACATGGGTATTCTTTCTTCATGACAAGTCCGAAGCCACTCCATCATTCAAGAAGTTTGCCAAGAGAGCTCAAAATGAGTTTGAGACCAAGATCAAGAAGATAAGAAGTGACAATGGGAAAGAGTTCGACAACACAAACATTGAAGAATATTGTGATGAAGTTGGGATCAAGCATGAAGTCTCTTCAACTTACACTCCGCAACAAAATGGTGTAGTAGAGAGAAAGAACCGGACACTAATCACCCTTGCAAGAACTATGCTTGATGAGTACAACACACCGGAGAGGTTTTGGGCCGAAGCTATCAACACCGCATGCTATGCGACCAATAGATTGTTCCCTCACCGGTGGTTCAACAAGACTCCGTATGAGTTGCTCAATGGGAAGAAGCCGGGTATCTCTTTCTTTCGGGTGTTTGGTTGCAAATACTATATCTACAAGAAGCGGCAACACCTAGGGAAGTTTCAAAGACGTTGTGATATTGGCTTTCTTGTTGGTTACTCATTGAAGTCCAAAGCATATCGAGTATTCAACCATGCCACCGGCTTGGTAGAGGAAACATATGATGTGGAGTTCGATGAATCTAACGGCTCCCAAGGAGCACATGAGAATCTTGATGATGTAGGTGATGAACCATTGAGGGAGGCTATGAAGAATATTCCAACCGGAGATATCAAGCCAAAGGAGGATGAAGATGAAGTGCAAGTGATTGACCAACCCTCTTCATCACATGTGCCACAAGATGATGACAAAGATGGGAGAAATCCAAATGAAGACACTCACATCTCCCATGAAGAAAGAGTGGCACAAGCTCAAGAGGTTGATGCTCCACAACCTCCTCCTCAAGTGGTTGATAGAAGGACAACTCCTCTACTCCAAGCACATCCTCAAGATCTCATCATCGGAAGTCCGACAGGGGTGTAATGACTCGCTCCCAAAAATATGCATCATTTATTGAACATCACTCTTTTGTCTCTTGCATTGAGCCTACTAGCATAGATGAAGCTCTTCAAGATCCGGATTGGGTGAATGCCATGCACGAAGAGTTGAACAACTTCACCCGCAACCAAGTATGGACACTTGAAGAGCGACCTAAAGGTGCAAGAGTCATTGGAACAAAGTGGGTGTTCCGCAACAAGCAAGATGATCAAGGTGTAATCGTGAGGAACAAGGCAAGACTAGTGGCAAAGGGGTTCTCTCAAGTTGAAGGCTTGGATTTTGGAGAGACCTTTGCACCGGTTGCAAGACTTGAAGCCATTCGTATCCTCCTTGCATATGCATCTAATCACAACATTAAACTCTTTCAAATGGATGTGAAAAGTGCATTTTTAAATGGCTTCATAAATGAACTAGTCTATGTTGATCAACCTCCCGGGTTTGAAGACCCTAGATATCCTAATCATGTTTATAGGTTGTCCAAGGCATTATATGGGCTAAAGCAAGCCCCAAGAGCTTGGTATGAGCGCCTTCAGGACTTCCTTATTGAGAAGGGCTTCAAGATTGGGACGGTGGACACCACACTATTCACCAAGAAGCTTAATGGAGATATCTTCATTTGCCAAGTCTATGTTGATGATATCATATTTGGCTCAACAAATGAAGACTATTGCAAAGAGTTTGGTGATTTGATGTCGAAGGAATTCGAGATGTCTATGATTGGGGAGCTTACATTCTTTCTTGGTTTTCAAGTGAAGCAAATGAGAGAAGGGAATTTCATCTCTTAAGAAAAGTATACCAAGGATCTTCTAAAGAGGTTTAATATGGATGACTGTAAGCCCATCAAGACTCCAGTGCCATCAAATGGACATCTCGACCTAGATGAGGGAGGTAACCCGGTTGACCAAACTCTCTACCGTTCTATGATTGGTAGTTTGTTATACTTGACCGCATCTAGGCCCGATATCATGTTTAGCGTGTGTATGTGTGCTAGATTCCAAGCTAACCCTAAGGAGGCTCACTTAGTTGCCGTGAAAAGAATCCTTAGGTACCTCAAGCACACACCAAGCATTGGCCTTTGGTATCCCAAAGGTGCTAGTTTTAACCTTGTGGGCTATTCCGATTCGAACTATGACGGCTGCAAAATTGATAGGAAAAGCACATCCGGAGGGTGCCATTTGCTTGGAAGATCACTAGTGTCTTGGTCCTCAAAGAAGCAAAATAGTGTGGCATTGTCAACCGCCGAGGCGGAGTACATAGCCGCGGGAGCTTGTTGTGCACAAATCCTTTACATGATGCAAACCCTTCTAGACTATGGTGTAGTTCTAAAAGGGGTACCTTTGTTGTGTGATAATGAGAGTGCCGTAAAACTTGCTAACAACCCAGTTCAACACTCTCGCACCAAGCACATCGATATCCGTCATCACTTCCTTAGAGATCATGTTGCAAAAGGAGATATATCTTTAGAGGGAGTAAGGACGGAAGATCAATTGGCGGATATCTTCACAAAACCTTTAGATGAAGCACGGTTTTGCAAGTTGAGGAATGAGCTTAATGTTCTTGATCTAAGTAACTTCACTAAAAGATGAGCTTGTGTTGTCGGTTGCATTGCATTTGTAATATAAACATGTTTAATTTGTGTATTGCATATAGAGCTTGACTAACTTGGTTAAGATAACCGCCCCAAAGCGTGTGAAGAAGCTTAACCAAGGAAAAACTTGACAAGCGACTAGATTCAAATTCACGTATTGCATTGCATATGCATGTATGTTTGATTTATCGTTTCTTTTTCGGTTAAGCTTGAGCATCCGCTGTGTTCGTCCACCGATAGGGGGAGCATTTGAAGCTTCTATTGGTTATGAACCCTATTTGGTGGCCATAGGATGTCTCCTCGATCGCTCTTATCGCTTATTTCGCTAAAATGCATATAGCCTAAGGCAAAATATTTTCAAATTTGAGGGTTTGAGAGAGGCATCCCACACCAGTCCCAATTTGGTGTTTATTTGGATCTTACAAAGTTGGGACAAGGTTGGGAAAGTTCGGCGCGAAGAAATCAAAGAAGAAACAAAGACTCGAGGGGAGCACCGGACGCTGCACTGGACGCTGGACCGGACGCTGGACCGGAGTCTGAAACAGCGCGTCCGGTCAGTTCAAAATGAAGATTTGGCACCGGACTGTCCGGTCGTTTGAAGGCAGCGAGCGTCCGGCGTTTGGAGAAGCTCACCGGACTCTGAGGAGCGTCGGTCGGGAAGCAACGTCGCGTCCGGTCAAAATTTGACCGATTTGGAGCTCTACGGTGGCGGCCAGGCGCATCCTTGTTCCAGCGTCCGTCGTCGGAGGGCCGTCGTCGGTCGGACTTTAAACGGCGTAGTGAACCCTTCTTATGACACGCGGGGCCCGCATCCTTTCTCCTTCCTCCTTTCAATCTCCCGCGCGTCGTCGGTTTTCTTCTCGATGTCGAGCGTGAACCGCCGCCGCCGTGTGCCTCACCGCCCCCCCCCGCGCCTCCTCTGCGCGCTCCGCGCATCCGTGCGCCGCCGCCTACGCCATTCGCGCCCACGGGCTCCTGCACGCCGCCAAGCTTGGCGCGCGCCCCCTCTTCTCTGCTGCTTGCCCAAACCCTAGCGCCGCCACCGCCATCGCCAGCGCCGCCGCGTCTCAGCCGTCGGGAAGACCCTGTGCTGCCCAGCCTTGTCTCCGGCATCCCCGTGCGCTGCTTTCCCGGCCGGCGATCATTCACCATTGGTGAGCAACCGCCATGCCCAGCACGTGTTCGATGGAATGCCTACATGAACTTCCTTTGCTGTTCCACTGCAATTCTGAACCCTAGCCTTGCTCTACTCTTTTGCAGTGTCTCTCGCCTCGTTGTGGTGCCCTGCCGTGTCAATCTACTTATCTTCTTCGCAGGTTTTCCGCTTGACCTAAAGTAGTAAGCCCTTCCTCCTCTTCTTATCCTACATTGCTTGCTTCCGGTTAGGGTCTCTTACCTCTCGAAATATTATAATGCTTATCTATATCCTGTCTATTCCGTCTATGCAGCGAGTCGTGGTTCGCTTGGTTGATCAGGTCGATTTGACAGTTGACAGATTGGCAGAGTGCAGTGGAAGTAAACTCGGGGCCAAGCCCGCGAGTACGGAACAGAGGCCAAGCCTCTTGAGTGTCAGTGGTCCTTTGTGCTTGATCAGTGGCAGTGACTCTCAGAGGCAGTGAGTTCTTGATTGACAGTGGTACTCGGCAGTTGTTCTGGTTTGTGTTGACAGTGGATCTTGTTAGTGGCAGTTGTTCTTGCTTGTGGCAGTGGATTCTTGATTTGCAGTAATGCCTCGTTGCAAGAACGTGGGTGGTGGTCCCGCTCCGCCTCCTCCTCCACCTCCTCCTCCACCTCCTCAGGAGAAGGGTAAGGCGAGGGTGGTCACCAAGAAGAAGCGGAAGAGGCAGACCACCGAGACAGAGAGACTTCTGGCGATTGCAGACGCCGCCGCTCTTGCAGAGAGAGGTGGTACCCATGGCAGCTTGAGGATCCGCGAGCCAGACCCAGCTTCAGTGGCTCGTGCACTTCGCACTCCTACTCTTCACGACCCACCCGGCCTTTGTGCGCGGATCGGGGGTGTGCGACAGATTAAGGATCTACCCCCGACCTCGGTAGTGCGGGCGGCCGGTTCAGCTCGAGCGAGCAGCCGGAGAGGCGAGAGGCGGCGGCGAGACCGGCCCGAGAGGACACCGAGGAGCAGCCCGAGAGCCCACCACGTCGTCGTTACGCACGCACTCGCTCTCTCGGTCACCCCTAGAGTTGAGACTTCGGCGTCGTGGTGGGCGTCCTCCTCCTTCCAGCCCCGTGTTCCTGCTCTAGTGATCCACATTGACTTACGGGCGCCAATGCCCATAGAGTTCAGGACCTGCGGTGTGTGGACTTTGACCAGTGGTTTCCACCGCATGACCCCAGAGCAGCAGAGGGTTTCTACTCAGTGCTTTAGGAGGATTTCTTCAGAGCTTACAGTGATCTTGAGATCAGGCCTCACAGAGTGTGTCCACTTGACCGAGTTGTTTCACCGGGTGGAGAGCGGTCGGGGCTTCACTCACTTACCTCCCCGGCTTGGCGGGGACACTGATCGGCTTACAGGAGCGTGCGTGGACTCTTGGGTGCGTGAGTTCTACGCTACTCTTTGGATCGACCCGGGCTACACGTTCATTCACTTCACCTTCCGTGGTCACCGCATGCACTCTCGGTCCTCGTGCTCACGAGCTTCTTGGCACGACACCGTCGAGAGACTCGCCTTCACCGGTCCCCGCTATGGTGACACTGAGCCTCCTCGTCGCCCTCACGGCGGAGAGGACCTGCCTATTGAGAAGGCCCGCCGGATCTTCAGTGAGCCGTTCGGACCGGGCTCGCGCTGTCTACCTAGGGATCTCACCCCTACGGCCCGTGTTCTCGAACGAGGTTATGAGGCGGACTCTTTCCCGCCGAGGATTGGCAACAGGGGAGACGATCACGAGGGTTCAGCAGGTGGCTCGTCTACTTCTTGACTTCACAGAGACTGCTTTTGACATCCGGGATGTCATTGTTTCGAGATGGAGGACACGATCACCGAGGGATTCAAGACGCGTCGCCGCTACCCTTTGCTCACTTGATCCGTGTGATCTTCAAATGTCGATCTCACCCTTCCCACCGAGTCACGCGAGGAGTTCGGGGCCACTACCACCTCTTTCCCTATGTACAACATGACTCACTGGTTGGAGCCCGTCCGGCAACAGGCCCTGAGCACCGGGACAGCCGCCCCACTCAAGCGTGAGACCGAGGAGCAGCGGGGCCCAGGCGGTCGAGGCTCTTGCTCGAGCCGAGCTTACAATGCATGGAGACCGAGCCGGCCGATATAGCCGAGGATCTTCCTACGTACGTTCGGCGGTGACTACGCTCCCACCTCCGAGGATGCATCCTCGTGCTCACGACGCCGAGGCCGGTGGTTCGAGCTCCAAAGGATGTCCCACGCTTCTTGCCATACTTGAGCGACTCTCACAGTCTTCAGATAGGCACGGCCAGAGCTTCGTCGGCTTCACCGGAAGCGGGCGGCCGACAACTGCTGCAGGCACTTCACGCGCGCCCGAAGCGAGCTCGAGCACGTTACTTCATCCGGCTTGAGACTTCGAGGCTCTCTTCCGTCGAACTTCAGCGGCGATCTTTAGACCTCCAGCGTCAGTCGTTTGCCTTCATGGAGCACGTATTTCGGCACACTGGGGTTCCCGCCTTTGAATTCACTTCGACTCAGCTTGGCGGACCTTCCAGCTCTTCACTCTCGGCTCCCACGATTCTGATCCACCGGACTTGAGTCGAGGGAGTGTATGCGCCCGTTCAGCTTCGCCGCCCGGTAGTTTCCTCGGTACTTTGTTTCTCCCCGGGGCGGGTACACACCGATTCGGGACTGGCTTCACTCCACCTCCCTCGTCCTCGGTGCTTGTGACCCCTTGAGCTCTCAGTGCCACCTACAGCAAGATCACTGGCTTCCCCCACTCCGCAGGGCACTCAAGGTCAGTTCCCGTCGATGGAGGCTCCGCTTACTACTACCACCAAGACTCACCCGTCGTCGGTTGCTTCTTCTGAGCCTCCCCTGAGTCAGCCTCCTCCTGTTACTACTTTTTGAGGCTACGATTCACGATTCTTTGCTTCTATTCCAAGTGAGTCGCCTCCTCGATCGGTTCCTACTTGAGGCTCCGATCCACCGAGAGGCGTGGCCGCTCTTACTACGATGGCCGAGGCGTGCTAGTGTCAGTGGCTCCCACTTCTCTTGTGCTACCTTCTGAGCCCCGAGGGGTCAGGCCACTACTTCATTGAGACATAGCGAGGCGGACCCGGTTGGCACGGCAAGAAAGACCAGGCAGAAACTTCACTTCGAGGGGACACGGCTGAGGGTCGGATAGAGGCTCGGCCAGCGACGCTCGAGTCCTCCCAGGACTACACACCTGCGGTTTGAGCTAAGCGCCCGCTCGTCCCGGACCCGACTTCGTCTGCGGCCCCACCTCCTCGGGGAGCCTTAGGTTTTGGTGCTTGGCGCCAAAGGGGGAGAGAGCCAGTATGTGAGATAGGGGGAGCGTGTGAGCGGGAGTCGCTTCTTTTGTTTTGTGATACTCATGCATTCACCATACTTTACCTTTGTGCATCATGAGATACATGCTTTTGGTTACTTTTGGTTGACTTGTGGATATGTGATATATCATGTGACATGTGGTTTACTCATGACTTGTGCTCTCTACTCTTCATATATATATATATATATATGTTATGTCATGTCACATGTTTGATGCTCATTTGCTATGTTTTCATGCATTACCTTTGATAAATGAGCCTCATGTCTCTTGTACTCGCACTTCACTCATATTCCGTTGAGTACATGTTGGCTTGAGTCGTATAAGCTTATCTAACCCGTTTGTTCTTAATGCCAAATAACTTATACGATTCAAGTTTGTTGAAAACCTCAAATTCACTTTCATACTCGAGGTTGTTGTCATCAATCACCAAAAAGGGGGAGATTGAAAGCATCTAGGCCCCTAGTGGGTTTCGGTGATTAATGACAACGTAAGATTATTGTGACTAACGTGTGTTTTGCGTAAACAATTTGAGTTAGGTCACGATAATGATGATTGATTGGGCAATCAATGGCATTCATGCCCCGACGATCTAGATCGTTTTCGGTTTTCAAAGGATGGACAACAAGGTTAAGGGCGGCTAGTCCTAAGTGTCGTTTGGCGTTGGAGAGACATTTAGAGTAGCTAGGACTTTGTTTTTACCTTTGGCCGTACTATTAAGAGGGGTTTGAATGGGTAACTTGACCTAGGTGAGTCTAGTGAGTTAGGTGTGGTGCACACTTGTTCATTCTAGTCCTAGGCAGCCCTAGAATTGACCCAAAGATCAGTAGAGTCAAAGCCATGCGAGAGGTCGCGAAATCAGAAGTGTTTCGAGCCATTTTGGCTTGACCGGACGCTGGCACATAACTGACCGGACGCGTCCGGTCAAGTGTATGTGAGGTGCCCGAGTGACGGACCACTGCCTCGGCAAAGGACCGACGCCCGTGCCATCGGCTTCGCGGTCTATGGTGGACCGGACGCCGATCAAGACCGACCGGACGGACGGGGTCGGGCGTCCGGTCACTACTCGAGAGAGGTCCGAGAGGGGAAAAATCTGACCGGACGCGTCCGTCATGGTGGACCGGACTCGACACGCGTCCGTACGGACGCCGTCCGGCCGACCTTAAACCGCCCCTCGAAATACCTCTTCGTGTGGGTGTTTGTGTGGGGGGGTATATATACTCCCTTACCTCATTCAATTGAGGTCTCTTGCTCATTTCAATAGCTGAAGAACACCTTGTGAGTGCTTGAGAGTGCAAGAGCCCTAGTGAGGTTGAGAGATTTGCTAATCCATTGTTTAGGACCTCATTAGTGGAAAGAGAGTAGCAACTGTGCATCCACTCATCTCAATAGGCTTGTTTTGGTCAAGTGAGAGTTCTTGCTTATTACTCTTGGTGATCGGCATCACCTAGACGGCTCGGTGGCGATTGGGAGCATGGTGATCATCCGGTGGTGATTGTGGATGGCCCATCTCATCTTGTGAGCGGTTTTGGGGGATTCACCGCGTCGGAGTGACGAAGAATCATCCCGTAGAGAGCACTTGGTCCTTGCGCGGATCAAGGGGGAGCTACACCCTTGCGCGGGTGCTCCAACGAGGACTAGTGGAGAGTGCCGACTCTCCGATACCTCGGGAAAACATCGCCGCGTTCCTCTCCTTCTCTTTACTTTGAGCATTTACATTCTCGCAATTACTTCTTGTATTTACATTGCTAGAATTGCTATGCTAGAGTAGGGTTTGGAACCTAGGGAGCAAAACTTTTGTGTCTAGAAGTCATAGAACACACATTAGGCACTAGGGGTGAAATGGGCTAGCGATAGGTTATTACCGCTGCGATTAAAATTTAGAAAAGCCCAATTCACCCCCCCTCTTGGGCATCTTGATCCTTTCACGTAGCACTAGTCCACGACCCCGCAAAAAATCCTCTATAGCATCTTCCCAATTATAGTAACAGTAACTCTCAGTTATTAAATAAAGTTTGGGCACACACTTAATTTCCTTGTTAGCAGGACTATAATCAGCCATTGAATAAACACAAATGCACCACGAACAACCTAGAAGTCGATACCACCTGATATGGACATGCCTACGCTGTCCAAGAATTTGGCCCAATCTTTCATGGTGCTAATTAATGTAAACACAAGTAAATTCAGAAATTGATCTCTGCCCAAACGAGAAAAGCTAGTAGCGGTATTTATGCCAAAAACGAACACTGATATCCAATCACAAAGAAAGCCAAAACAAAGCAGCCACGAGAATATACAAGTATAGAAGTATTCTAAATAATTCCCTTGTCCAATCAAGCACCACTATAACTCAAGATCTGTTGTTTCTATCACCGAGAATAAATGTGGCTCAAATTAAATATTCAGCCAATAAGTATCAATGGCCACATTGCACAGTGAGTCAAGCAAT
The DNA here is from genome assembly GCA_015844335.1 of Chrysopogon serrulatus. Taxonomy (NCBI): domain Eukaryota; kingdom Viridiplantae; phylum Streptophyta; class Magnoliopsida; order Poales; family Poaceae; genus Chrysopogon; species Chrysopogon serrulatus. The sequence goes on along the minus strand of JADLZL010004415.1, from coordinate 257,300 downwards.
GCAACACAACTCAATCAGGCCTCACATGATTATTAAATAGGAATTTTCCAGCAACAATTTTTTGATTAATCACGCGATCAATAGCAACAACAGTAATAATAAGGTTGATAAAAAGATCAGCTTACAAAAGATGCAATCCCAACGCTAGATAAATCTTCCACCCGCGGCCACGACGAACCACGATCGAAGAGAGGGAACTCCGTGAATTCCAAGCAACGCGCTCAATTGTAGCATTTGTAACACCCCTGGTGTTAGTCACTAGCTTAGCAACAAGATTGGACTTAAGCTATATATGTTGAGTAATGATAATGAACTTTCTCTCATGTATCTCACATCACTATCCATCTATAGCGATTCTGACGAAAAAAGTTTCAGAAAGTTTGGAATCAAGAAAAGCCACATGAAATGATAAGTTTTATCCGTGCTTGAAAGGCCTTATCAAGTGCATGAGTATATGGAGATTCAGCCAAGTCATGCAATCTTGCTCAAAGGACTCTAATTGAACTCATGAAGAAAAGTTACAAAGGGTTCATATTGAGCAAATGTCAAGAAAATGCCTAAATTAACCTAAAACCATAGTTTAAAGCTATATCAAGTTGCTGCTTTCATCAAAGTACAACTTGGTCTTATGTTCATATTCTGGGGTTTAACCTTTAATAAAAGTTGAAGTATAAGTTGTGGCCAACAAACTTTATTTAAGGAACCAACTACGATTCAGCTTCTAAATGGGTTAAACAAGAGCCCCAATGTTGAATCAACAAAGAGTTTTCAGCATCTGAAAAATTCTAAGTCCGGAAATCATGGTAATCTTGGTTGACGTCTCGCGTTCTCAAGATTTTGCTAAGCAACTTGAGTTTGTCCAAAAATAAAGGTTGGGGCTAATCCTTTGGGCGTGAGCATGCCAAAAGTTGGGTTCAATTCGAGTAAGTTTGGACTGTCAATTTGGTGATTGAACAAGTCGAAGTTTAACCATAATGACTTGCCGACACAGCCAGATTTGGGTTAAATTAACCCCTAATCCTGATGTCTAATGCTCATGAGCTCTTAACAAATGTTGTAGAGTATCAAGCGCTCAACATTTTTTGCTTTAAGGCCCATAGCCGAATTCCTGCTCCAAATGGCCCAAAAACAGCCCAAACCGAAGTCTAGGTCGGTGCCGGGTGAACGGCGCAGCGGCAGCGTGGTGACTACGCGTCCACCATGCGCGAGCAGCGCCCCCACCTCCCCGACGCTGCCCCCACCTTCCCCGACGCCGTTGGGGGAGCAGCAGAGGCATCTCCCACACTCTCCACTCCTTCCAGCTCGCTCTCCCCGTCGTTTCGCTCTCTCCCTCGCTCGTCCTCGCCGGAACGCGAGCGCAGGGCCTTGTTTGCCACCATTGCCGGCAAGTAGAGCTCCTCGCCGCCGCTCGTTCCTTCCCCTCGGCCTCTCCCAACTCTGGCCGAGCACGGCACCACTCGCCACTCTCCGCCGCACCACCACGCACCTCTTCTCCCCGGGTCGCCATCGCGTCGTTGGTCGTTGCCGCCCGGAGCGTTGGCGCGCCGCAGCTCGGGCCGCTTAGCGCCGCGGGCCATGCCGCCGCCGGGCGGCGCCCAAGGTCCGGGCGCGGTCCTGTGTGGCCATGAGGACGGTGCGGCCCCCGGCCACCACCACCATCCGAGCCGCACGCACGACGTCGGCCTCTGCCGTTCCCACTTCGTTCTCCGTAAGGAAGAAGAAGGGAGTCAATCGCAAATGGAAGCTCTTTTCTGGATTTTTATGTAAAGTCTGCGTGACTCATAGCTACAGTGCCGAACAGTACCATAGAGCTCGAGTTGAATAGCTGAAAGTTCAAGGGTCCCGTTGCAAAGTGTTTGTCTTATATGAATTTCTGTTTTTCTTTATCTTTTCTTCTATGCATTTAAATGGCTGAAACTTTGATAAATCATAGTAAATCATAGAAAAATCGTAAAATAGTAAATGAGGACTTTTTGGAATCCTTTTGAGTAGATCTATCTAGTGGTACAATAATATTACATGTTTTAGTATAAAGTTTGTGCAGTACAAATAGATCCTTGCTACCTAGGGTTTGCTCTCCATTTGATGTGAAATTTTTGTGGTAGCCTTCTGGTGCTATAAGTGTACTGTGATAAAAATTTGGGGTCCATTGGATGCAGTATGATTGAGTTCTTTAGGTATCTTGCTTGATGCCTAGTAAATGGATTTTATTGATTAATAATTGAAATAAAAATGTAAAAAATGGAAAATGTGGTTCCACTACCTTTGCATGATATTATTGTGACCTCTGGATTCTTATTATGGCCATGTGTTTATAGAAAATATTGAGTTTTAGATTTAAGTTGCTCTCACATGCTTAATAGCAATCAGGATTTGTCTTTTTCATAGAGATTGCAATACTTATCCAAATAATATGAAATTTGAACAGTAAACTTTTGGGAGTATATGTGAGCTACTGTAATTTTATTAGAATTTACTGTGTACTTTTGGTTTATGTTCCATATATGCTCCTTATTCCACCTAGTTACATAAATAAATAGAAAAGGGTATGAAAATAATTTATTTAGAGTGGTCATCATGTTTTATAGTATTTAATATATGTTAACTGTTGGTAACTTTGGTTTTGTCTAAATTGATGTTTGAAACATGAGTGAAATATTATTTGCTCTATTATTCCATTTGGAGGTTTTCTGGATAGTTTGTAGGATTTTGATGATTGGACCTAGTAAATAATGTTTTCTGTAAAACTTGTCTATAACAAAGTTGTAGGTAACTTACATATCTATCTTGTGCTAAATTTTCATAGTCACAGCCTTTATAGTTTGTGAGTTATGGCTGTGTATTGTTCAGCTTCAGAAATAGCTGCTTTCTGCAATTATCTGACCAGATTAGAGAAATTGAATTATTTGGCTATGTTAGAGGTTGAATCATACTGAGAAGATTAAAGGTGATTTGTAGGCAATTTCATAAGCTTTCCAGATTGTCTTGTTGCATATCGTTTGAATGTGTATACCTTCAGTTATGATTAAAACATGCCACCACTATTTGCAGTCCAGAAATTGATTGATTCTAGTTATAGTGTTGCTTTGTGTGAAGCTAAGTGTGGCATGTGCCTTGGATGATAGTTAAGTTAGTACAACTGAGACCTTGTGATATTTGATTCAGGTTTGATATACTCATTATCTCCATGTTTGGCTTGATGTGGGTAGCTTGCTCTCTAGATGCTCCTATCATATGGTGTGACTATGCTTGTCTTGTTTGTGTATGTGATGCATCATCTATTGCATTCCCATGTATTCATACACTTGCATCTTGCATCTCATTTAGGTACGCTAGATGAACTACGTGATGGATGAGATATTGGAGCCAAACCCGAAGACGGTGTTTGGTGGACTTATCCTCGAAGATGGAACGGAGATGCTCGCCAAGCAAGTACCATCTAACAACACCGACTTGAGTCATATTCCGTGCAAGCCCCGAGCATTCTAAGTCTCCCACCCTTTTGTAAAATGCAATTGAGTACTTTATATTGTTTATTGCATTAAGTTATAGGAGTTGGTTGGAAACACTTGCTGCATTTATATCCTCTCCTTGTCCAAAAAATTATACCTTGAATCCTATTTAAGTTCGTGAATCGAGATAAACGCTTAGCCATGCTTAGACCGGGTAGAAGTCGGGTGATTCTCTCGTCATCCGCGAGATATAGGTTGTTACTTCTCCGTCACGGTTGGCTATATGTGCTATCGTGGAAAAGAACCAAGTGTTAAAATAAAAGAAGACCGGGCAGGGGACAAGTGGACCCTGCCTCGAGTCGATTAAGGACCGGACGCGTTGTTTCACTCTTGGTCATGTTGAACGCAGCCCAACACATAGTTAGCCCGGCCCCAGTGTGCCAAGTGGCCGCGGCTTCGATCAAGAGCTCAACTCAAGACGGAACGCGGGCGGCGGTTGGGCAATTCGCGGATAGCGGCATACTAGACCAAGGGCAAGCATGTATAACCTGTCCCCGGCGTCGCCCTTGGGTTAGCATGGCTTGAACATCCCGGCTATCCGACTTTCCGGTTTTGCCGACGTGATAACCGGGCCCGAACCTGAAGTTGTACCAAGAGTAACCTAAGACGACCCTCGGCTAGGTCATGTCGGGTGTGTGTTAGGAATACCCTCCCGAGCTCGGTTGAAATCGATTCGAATCGCCGTCTCTCCCTGGATAGTGAGAACTTGACCTTGCCTCGGCATCGTAGAACTCACTAAATAATGATGGTTCTAATTTTGATGATGATCATGATGATGGTAATGTTGATAGCTAGAATAAACCCGATATGGTTATTAATGTTTGTATATAATCAAGTGATTGCTTAGCACATGTGCTAATCTAGATGAAAGGTTGATTAATAATAATCTGCTGCTAGTATAATAAAATAATGCTCTCATATCACTTATGCTTTTATGCAAAATGTTGTCAAGCTGGCCCCACTTATATAAAGCCTTGCATACTCCTTGGTGTCATTTTATTTCTGGTTTTTGACGGGTAAGTCTAGCTGAGTACATTCTCGCACTCGGGGTTTATTCCCACTTGTTGCAGGTTGTGATATATCATGGCTACTGTTGAAGAGTTGGATGGCTCCTACCATAGCGGTGGAGTTTGATCATGGGCATGATCCTTCTTACCTTTCTTGTCTCTAATGCTTTTGTTGGAGTTGACCTTGGTACTGGCATGTATTTAAACTGAGAATAATGTTAGTTTCAAATTACTTTGCTTTCGCTACTTTTAAACTTATGTTGTAATAATTATTTTTGGCACTCTGATGTATATTGAACTACTTATGAAAAGGATGTAACATTTGACTTGTTTTGTTGAATCAAGATGCGATCTTGGCTTATATGTTGGTTGGTTTGAAGTCCTTCGTGATTTCAGTGGACTACCGGGATTATATGGGCTCAAGTGTGAAAATTTAGTCACTTCGGTGATTATTTTTATACTTGTGCTCTTATAATTTAGACGGTTCTGTTACACCTGGTATGAGAGCAAGATTCAACATTAAACATGTCATTTGTGTATTTAAAACAAAAGCTTTTGTTTACAAAAGATTAGTTTTGACAAAACTATTAGCTACATATATATATATATATGTTCAAATCTAAATTTAAAACTTAAGTATGCCAGTAGTCAAATCCTTTATGCCCAAATAAGGACTCTTAGGTGGCTATCTAAGTACTAACTTGGGGGGTTTTAAATTTTGCATCTACGCTCAGGCCAAGGTATGTATGCATGATGACCGCACTACGGCTACCCTGTGGTCAAATGGTGGAGGTAGCCCGCATATATGAATTAGCCATATATGTGCATTAGAAAGATGAGATGTGAGAGCATGATCGTCCAACCGGCGGTCTAGGGAAGTGCTAGATTGTGATACTGGAATAATTGTCATGTCAAAACCATGCAATTATGAAAGTATTTAATTGTGGGTATATCTGCCGGGTAGTTGTGATACTGAAGTGTGTATGTTGGGACATGCATGCGGAAAGTATTTAGTTTATTGCTTTCCTTGGATTTTATTGTTTGTGCTATATTGTGGGAACTGTTGGGCTGCAATGAAATTTTCTGCAGCAGTACGCTAACCACGAATGCGCAGATTAAACATGCATGACGACTAGTTATATATCGAGAGCGCGTGTTATGCCACCGATATAGAACGTGATTGCCACCTTAGGCTGGCAATTCTGTGAGGACAAATAGGACGAAGCATGCATCATCATGATGGTTGCTTTGCACATAACTATGCTCCTCTCACCTTTGTTTTCAATAATAAGTAATTTGTGATTGATGTAATGTTACTATCTTTTCCGTGTGGAGTTAGGCAAGAATGCTTTGTTCTATGCTATTTGAATTGGCATGACCGCAGTTGGTGTGTACTTAGCCTTGATAGAAATAGTTAAGGTTACCAGTTTAAACTTAATGAGTGTTCTCTAGTTTAGCCTAGTGGTGAATATGTGGTCTCATCATGCTCTTGCAAAGATGCTTTCGATCTTACTTAAATAATTAGAGTCTTTCTATTTATCCTATCTTGTGAAGTAAACTAAAACATTGTGATCTAAGGTTTGGAGCTACTAGAATAATAAGATTGTGTGTTCTCTTGTTAATAAAACAAGGAAAAACATTGTTTGGTGTTGTATTGAACTTGTTGGCTGCTAGGACAGTTTCTGTGGTACCAACATTTTATATTTGATAACGGTGTTTTCTGTGAATGTGGTCAACATGAAAGTTGTAGCTAACTTCCTTATCTTTCTTGTCCTAAAAATTCATGATTTTAGGCCTGATGGTTTAGGAGTTATAGATTTTACAACCTTGCTGTCCAGTTCTGTAAATCCTCTGGACAGATCTGAATGTTTAGATTGTTTGACCTATATGCTTATAGAATCATATTTTGGTGTTAATATAAGAAGTGTAGTACTTTTAGTAATCTTTCTAAAATGTCTAAGATCACTATTTTTAGTGGTCTACATCTCTGGTTATGAGCTTGTTAAATGGAATGACAGAATCTGTCCAAATCTGGACAACGCTATCTTCTTTGTATTGTTTGGCCTTGTTAGCTATAGAATTATCTTAAGATGATAATAAGAAAGTTTTAGACACTTAAATACTCTTTGCATAGAGTTAAGAATCATGTTGTTTGGGTCTCTAGAACTCCAGTTACGCTTAAAACATCTACGTGCTGCATTGTTGTCCTAGTTTATGAAAGAGCTGCTTGATAGTGTTTGTGAACCTTATTATCTTGAGTTTGCTCTGTGTGTTTGCTAGCCGGGTGTGAACCATCAAAATACTAGCTTTTGCTGATGGTATCCCATGTGTCTTTAGTGTATCCACGACCAAAATTCTTTGGATCCTTTGCTACAACCTTCTTGCAAATCATCATACACCTAAAAGACTTGGCTTGGCTCTGTCCACCTATTTGGTAGCATATCTTGCTTCCTAATTGCTCTTTGTAAACAGGTCAATATATTGTGTTGTTGTATAAGAGTGCTTGTTTTGTGTCAGATTATGCTTTAAATGGTTGCTTAAGCCTATTTATTGAGTTCTCAAGTGCTTGTTATGCTGTCCTATTTGTGTGGTTACTTGTTGTCTAACTAGTGCCATAATCATAGCCTCGTTTGTCTTTGGTGAGCATATAAGTGCCGAATAGCTCATCTTAGAACAACGCTCCTATCATGATAATCGTCTGGTTGTCGTCTCTGAATAGGTTCTCTTAGGAAACCGAGCCTATAGGCAGAGACCTATACATATGCCACTTTGTTCGAACCTTAAGCCCCCAAATTTTAGACCCTTGATGTTTGTGTATGACGTAGATGTTTTGCGCCTTTGCGGAGATCCTAGTTTGTTTGACCAAACCATTTGAGCTTCCATTAGTACGCTTCCTTGACCATGGTGGTTCCTTCCTAGAGGTGAAGACCCTTGCATGATCTACCAACCCTGTTAATATCTTGCTAAAGGCCAGCCCTTGACCTTGGTTGCTTTTGCTAGTTGTAGAGACCATAAAAAAATCTAAGTTGGACCTCTTAGTTGCCTATCCTTTTGATGATCTGGTGCGACATTAATCCCTCGCTGTTTGATCTTGAAATCTTTCACTTGGAAGTCATGTAATTACTGTATCAATTCAATCTCTAATTGTTCTGTCAAGTTGTTGTCTTGGAAGTTTATTCAATTCATCTCGATGCTCCAAGATCTTTTTATGTCCAACATTCTTCGTTATATCGGCTTTGCCCTTGGAGTTTGTTCCATTCATCTCCAACATTTCTAATTCTTGGGATACTTATCAATCTTGATCTCACGATCTTGTCTACCATGACCGAGTCTTTTATTAATCCCTCATCTAGTAGTTTTCCTTGGTGGACCCAAGGTGTGCGTGAATATAACACACGAATCTCCTACTCAGTAGTCTTTGGTAATTAATCCATATTCTCCGGTGCTATATTTTGATTTTTGAATCACACAATTGTTGACTCCAAATTCTGTGACTACTCTTGTTTGCTATCCCTCCTTTGAATGGTGCTTGTTCTTATGATCAAACCTGTGCCATTGAAATTTTCCTTTTGTGCAAGTTCAATAATGGTGTTACGATTGGCATTCCACGGTGCCGTGACGGAACCTAGAGCTTCCTTGTGACCGGCCGGCACATGGTTGTGTTACTAGGTGTGCACCTTGGTATCGAGTTTTGTTTGGTCATAATCCATTGCGTAAATTATACCGTTGAGATATATCCTTGTGATCTTTCCTTTGGTTATCTTCTCGTAACTTATCAAAAGATCCATATATCCACAACCCAATTATGCTCCATGAGATTTCTCATTGGTTGTAGGCTTAGTAATGAGGTTATGATCAAGAACTAATGGTGCCACGACGAAACTGAGGGCAACCTATGAATTGCAATCATACGGTTATGCTGCTCAGCACGCGTGGGTATCATGGTTTTAGTCATGATCCATTATGGAACCACACCGATAAGTTGTCCTATTGTAAGCTTTTTCCTTGGTTATCCTTCTGTTTCATCCTAATGCCCTCATCAAGCTTAGTGTTGTAGTGCTTTCTTCTGAAGTTGCAAAGAGGATGACCTTTGAAGAGTAGATCACTGACATATATAGAAGCCGCCACTTTATCCTGTCTATGAGTAATGGTAAACAAAGGACTCCACTTAACCCTCCCTTAAGCAGTGGAAACCCTTTAGCAGAGCTTTTGATTTTGTTATTATTGGATAAAAACGGCACACAACACTTGAAGTTGGATTAGTTGTCAGACCAAGGAACCATGTGCTTCTTTACAAGTCATTGGTGCTCATGTCTTCCTGCTAAATCATGTGAGTCACGTATAGGATGAGCTTATAGTGAAAATCAATCCTCTCATGATGTGACCCCTTTTTCTGCTGACTTTGATGGTGATTGTCGGTGTTGGAATCAACTGCAATTGCTTGCTACTGAAGCTGAAGCCTTGAAGCTTTTTAGTGTTGAGAGACAACTGATTAGTTACCAAAAAGAAGGTTAAATATCTAGCTAGGTAATGATTCTTTGGTAGCTATGAAGGCTATGTCTCATAGAACAATGTTATATAAAGGAAATCTGTAGACTAGCTAGCAATGTTTGGTTACTTTCACTTCCAACCCTCACAGTGAGTGCGTCAGTTCCATCTTGGCCAATCACACAGATAGAAGAAAATACTTTGCCAACTTAAGGAGTATTCAGTATTAGTCCCTCATCCTCGAGTAGTCAAGGTGTGCCAAGCTGTCAACTGCTAGAAACATAATGGAACACCATTTGAAAAGTGTCAATCAACATATTTCGGATTTTAAGGCTGTTGCTTGATCCTAAAAGATGAAGCCTCAATGTCAAAAATAGTCCGTTCAGACCAGATATGTTATAGTGCAAGTCAATCAACCTTACCGTACGACTACACCGTGAAGGAAAATGGTACTCAACTTGTTTGGTGGTTTGCTGTTTCCCTAATTTGCCGTATGCTTGCAACCTTTGTTGTCCTCCAAACCCTGATGTTGTCTTTCTTCAATAGTAGTTTCAATGCTAACTATCCTTTTGTACCTTCTTTGTGTTTTTACCCAAGAGGTTGCATCCGATTCAACACAAATAATTGTTACCACTTGGATACAAAGGTTTCCATAATAAGGATCATCATGAACATTGAAGCCAATAGAGTTAACTTTTCAATGACGTGAAAGATTAAAAAAAGTTGTCCTGTTGCTAAAACTCATTCTCATCCTCCGAAGTATGATGAGCATAACCACATGTTGGACGAGGTTGACAAATAGAGCTATCACTTTTGGTGCTTCATTGTTGAACCCTCAATACAACTAGTTGTGCTTATCTCCTTGATGGAGTTTGAGCGACTATGTGCTTTTGTCATAGTTGTGAGTGAGTGAAACACTTCTCTTCCCTTGTGTTCCTTTAAGTCCCGAATCTCGGGACGAGATTCCTTTAAGGGGAGGGGGTCAGAACACCCCTGGTGTTAGTCACTAGCTTAGCAACAAGATTGGACTTAAGCTATATATGTTGAGTAATGATAATGAACTTTCTCTCATGTATCTCACATCACTATCCATCTATAGCGATTCTGAGAAAAAAGTTTAAGTAAAGTTTGGAATCGAAAAAGCCACATGAAATGATAAGTTTTATCCGTGCTTGAAAGGCCTTATCAAGTGCATGAGTATATGGAGATTCAGCCAAGTCATGCAATCTTGCTCAAAGGACTCTAATTGAACTCATGAAGAAAAGTTACAAAGGGTTCATATTGAGCAAATGTCAAGAAAATGCCTAAATTAACCTAAAACCATAGTTTAAAAGCTATATCAAGTTCTTTGCTTTCATCAAAGTACAACTTGGTCTTATGTTCATATTCTGGGGTTTAACCTTTAATAAAAGTTGAAGTATAAGTTGTGGCCAACAAACTTTATTTAAGGAACCAACTACGATTCAGCTTCTAAATGGGTTAAACAAGAGCCCCAATGTTGAATCAACAAAGTTTTCAGCATCTGGAAAATTCTAAGTCCGGAAATCATGGTAATCTTGGTTGACGTCTCGCGTTCTCAAGATTTTGCTAAGCAACTTGAGTTTGTCCAAAAATAAAGGTTGGGGCTAATCCTTTGGGCGTGAGCATGCCAAAAGTTGGGTTCAATTCGAGTAAGTTTGGACTGTCAATTTGGTGATTGAACAAGTCGAAGTTTAACCATAATGACTTGTCGACACACCAGCCAGATTTGGGTTAAATTAACCCCTAATCCTGATGTCTAATGCTCATGAGCTCTTAACAAATGTTGTAGAGTATCAAGCGCTCAACATTTTTTGCTTTAAGGCCCATAGCCGAATTCCTGCTCCAAATGGCCCAAAAACAGCCCAAACCGAGTCTAGGTCGGTGCCGGGTGAGGGGTGAACGGCGTCGCGGCGCGTGGTGACTACGCGTCCACCATGCGCGACAGCCCCCCCCTCCCTCGGACGCGTCCCCTGCCTTCCCGACGCCGTTGGGGAGCAGCGAGAGGCATCTCCCACACTCTCTCCACTCCTTCCGGCTCGCTCTCCCGTCGTTTCGCTCTCTCTCCCTCGCTCGTCCTCGCTGAACGCGAGCGCAGAGCGCCGCCACCATTGCCGGCAAGTAGAGCTCCTCCGCCGCCGCTGTTCCTTCCCCTCAGCCTCTCCCAACTCTAGCCGAGCACGGCACCACTCTCGCCACTCTCCGCCGCACCACCCGCACCTCTTCTGGTCGCCATCGCCGTCGTTGGTCGTTGCCTTGGGCGCCGGCCGTTGGCGCTGCTGATCGGGCCGCTAGCGCCGGGCATGCCGCTGCCGGGCGGCAGCCAAGGCCGGGCGCGGTCCCGGTGTGGCCATGAGGACGGTGCAGCCCGGCCCCGCCACCACTGGCCAGCCCTAAGTCGCACGACGTCGGCCTCTGCCGTTCCCCTGCTTGTTCTCCGTAAGGAAGAAGAAGGGAGTCAATCGCAAATGGAAGCTCTTTTCTCGGATTTTTATGTAAAGTCGTGACTCATAGCTACAAAGTGCCGAACAGTACCATAGAGCTCGAGTTGAATAGCTGAAAGTTCAAGGGTCCCGTTGCAAAGTGTTTGTCTTATATGAATTTCTGTTTTTTTTATCTTTTCTTCTATGCATTTAAATGGCTGAAACTTTGATAAATCATAGTAAATCATAGAAAAATCGTAAAATAGTAAATGAGGACTTTTTGGAATCCTTTTGAGTAGATCTATCTAGTGGTACAATAATATTACATGTTTTAGTATAAAGTTTGTGCAGTACAAATAGATCCTTGCTACCTAGGGTTTGCTCTCCATTTGATGTGAAATTTTTTGTGGTAGCCTTCTGGTGCTATAAGTGTACTTGTGATAAAAATTTGGGGTCCATTGGATGCAGTATGATTGAGTTCTTTAGGTATCTTGCTTGATGCCTAGTAAATGGATTTTATTGATTAATAATTGAAATAAAAATGTAAAAAATGGAAAATGTGGTTCCACTACCTTTGCATGATATTATTGTGACCTCTGGATTCTTATTATGGCCATGTGTTTATAGAAAATATTGAGTTTTAGATTTAAGTTGCTCTCACATGCTTAATAGCAATCAGGATTTGTCTTTTTCATAGAGATTGCAATACTTATCCAAATAATATGAAATTTGAACAGTAAACTTTTGGGAGTATATGTGAGCTACTGTAATTTTATTAGAATTTACTGTGTACTTTTGGTTTATGTTCCATATATGCTCCTTATTCCACCTAGTTACATAAATAAATAGAAAAGGGTATGAAAATAATTTATTTAGGAGTGGTCATCATGTTTTATAGTGTTTATTTAATATATGTTAACTGTTGGTAACTTTGGTTTTGTCTAAATTGATGTTTGAAACATGAGTGAAATATTATTTGCTCTATTATTCCATTTGGAGGTTTTCTGGATAGTTTGTAGGATTTTGATGATTGGACCTAGTAAATAATGTTTTCTGTAAAACTTGTCTATAACAAAGTTGTAGGTAACTTACATATCTATCTTGTGCTAAATTTTCATAGTCATAGCCTTTATAGTTTGTGAGTTATGGCTATGTATTGTTCAGCTTCAGAAATAGCTGCTTTCTGCAATTATCTGACCAGATTAGAGAAATTGAATTATTTGGCTATGTTAGAGGTTGAATCATACTGAGAAGATTAAAGGTGATTTGTAGGCAATTTCATAAGCTTTTCAGATTGTCTTGTTGCATATCGTTTGAATGTGTATACCTTCAGTTATGATTAAAACATGCCACCACTATTTGCAGTCCAGAAATTGATTGATTCTAGTTATAGTGTTGCTTTGTGTGAAGCTAAGTGTGGCATGTGCCTTGGATGATAGTTAAGTTAGTACAACTGAGACCTTGTGATATTTGATTCAGGTTTGATATACTCATTATCTCCATGTTTGGCTTGATGTGGGTAGCTTGCTCTCTAGATGCTCCTATCATATGGTGTGACTATGCTTGTCTTGTTTGTGTATGTGATGCATCATCTATTGCATTCCCATGTATTCATACACTTGCATCTTGCATCTCATTTAGGTACGCTAGATGAACTACGTGATGGATGAGATATTGGAGCCAAACCCGAAGACGGTGTTTGGTGGACTTATCCTGAAGATGGAACGGAGATGCTCGCCAAGCAAGTACCATCTAACAACACTGACTTGAGTCATATTCCAGGCAAGCCCCGGAGCATTCTAAGTCTCCCACCCTTTTGTAAAATGCAATTGAGTACTTTATATTGTTTATTGCATTAAGTTATAGGAGTTGGTTGGAAACACTTGCTGCATTTATATCCTCTCCTTGTCCAGCAAATTATACCTTGAATCCTATTTAAGTTCAGGAATCGAGATAAACGCTTAGCCATGCTTAGACCGGTAGAAGTCGGGTGATTCTCTGTCATCCGCGAGATATAGGTTGTTACTTCTCTGGTCACGGTTGGCTATATGTGCTATCGTGGAAAAGAACCAAGTGTTAAAATAAAAGAAGACCGGGCGACAAGGGTGGACCTCCATGCGAGTCGATTAAGGACTGGACGCGTTGTTTCACTCTTGGTCATGTTGAACGCAGCCCAACACATAGTTAGCCCGGCCCTGTGTGCCAAGTGGCCGCGAAGCTCAGTAGCTCAACTCAAGACGGGAACGCGGGCGGCGGTTGGGCAATTCGCGGGATAGCGGCATACTAGACCAAGGGCAAGCATGTATAACTGTCCTGGCGTCGTCCTTGGGTTAGCATGGCTTGAACATCCTGGCTATCCGACTTTCCGGTTTTGCCGACGTGATAACCGGGCCCGAACCTGAGTTGTACCAAGAGTAACCTAAGACGACGACCACGGCTAGGTGCATGCAGGTGTGTGTGTTGGGAATACCCTCCCCGAGCTCAGTTGAAATCGATTCGAATCGCCGTCTCTCCCGGATAGTGAGAACTTGACCTTGCCTGGCATCGTAGAACTCACTAAATAATGATGGTTCTAATTTTGATGATGATCATGATGATGGTAATGTTGATAGCTAGAATAAACCTGATATGGTTATTAATGTTTGTATATAATCAAGTGATTGCTTAGCACATGTGCTAATCTAGATGAAAGGTTGATTAATAATAATCTGCTGCTAGTATAATAAAATAATGCTCTCATATCACTTATGCTTTTATGCAAAATGTTGTCAAGCTAGCCCCACTTATATAAAGCCTTGCATACTCCTTGGTGTCATTTTATTTCTGGTTTTTGACGGGTAAGTCTAGCTGAGTACATTCTCGTACTCAGGGTTTATTCCCACTTGTTGCAGGTTGTGATATATCATGGCTACTGCAAGAGTTGGATGGCTCCTACCATAGCGGTGGAGTTTGATCATGGGCATGATCCTTCTTACCTTTCTTGTCTCTAATGCTTTTGTTGGAGTTGACCTTGGTAATCGGCATGTATTTAAACCGAGAATAATGTTAGTTTCAAATTACTTTGCTTTCGCTACTTTTAAACTTATGTTGTAATAATTATTTTTGGTACTCTGATGTATATTGAACTACTTATGAAAAGGATGTAACATTTGACTTGTTTTGTTGAATCAGTACGATCTTGGCTTATATGTTGGTTGGTTTGAAGTCCTTCGTGATTTCAGTGGACTACCGGGATTATATGGGCTCAAGTGTGAAAATTTAGTCACTTCGGTGATTATTTTTATACTTGTGCTCTTATAATTTGGACGGTTCTGTTACAGCAGCCCGATCACGCACTCCACACAAATCCTCGAAGGATCCGGATCAATCACCCCGACCAACTAGCGTTCTCGAGGGGTAGCTCGACTAGAGATAAACTCGTTAAAATAAAATTCAATCTAATCTTTACAGGGCCGACCCTAGGCCATATATGTGCTCGCAGGCACAGACACAAGGACTCCTAGTCAAACTTAGTCGAAGACATCAGGTTCGACCAGCTCACATGCAGGAACCGGCACGTGACTGCTTGGACCTCAATCTAGCCGGACTTAACTAATAATTATTAAACAAAAGACTAATATGGAATAATATGGCCTGCACAATACTCCCGTGTACTATAGACTGAATTAAATATTTTAGCTCCAATAGGCAGCACCAATCATCATTCAACTTGGATTAAAATACGTAGCACCTGATGTGTAGTCCGACTTGATCTCACAAAGCATGAAACCAATCTGCACGAAGTGCTTCTCATATTGCTTGTGCAAATTAACTCTCTGGAAAATTAGCTTGGTTGATAGGATAGCAGTACAAGATAAATCCCCTTCCTTCACAATGTTTTGCCTTATATCAAATGAAAATGCATCAAGCTTTATGGAAGAAGGATATTTCATATTGTCAGCAGATAAATCATTCGAAGCTGAAATGTTAACTTGAGGAGCCATGGGCTCATCAGACGGCATCGCTCGAGCCTGGCTCTTCTCTGGCGGTGGGTGCAGTAGCATTACAGACGACGTGTGGATGGGCTCAATGGGCCTGTGGATGGCTCGCCGGGCTTAATTACCCATAGAAATTTATTTGTTAATATAATTTTTTATTTGATTTACCGAGACGGGCATTTCAAGCGTCTTGAAAAATACCTTATTTATTATGACCATTTATCCGAGATGATTGCGATGCCTATCTCAGAAAATCATTTTGACTGTCTTGATTGTTGTAGTAGTGTGATGGATTCTCGTGATACATCACTAGTGCCCAATTACTGATGGGTCCCATATATATGATCATCTGGCACATAGGTGCCCTTCATAACAATGTCGGTTTAGTCATGTTCAAAAAATGAAGAAATTGAACATTTTTTAATTTTGCAACAAACTAAATTAAATTGATGCAAACCAAATTTCAATTTTACAAGTAGGAGGATAGTTTGACTTTTGAAAATATTTGCGACAATCTCAATCAACACAATTGTATATATGTATTTGTGTCCTTACGATTGTTTGTGTGGGGTTTGTGAAATTTAATTTTGATGATAAGGGCCAGAAATTGCAGAGGGGCTCAAATTCAGTCTTCATCAAATTCCAAGAATCGTTAAGCATTCCTTTTCTTATTCTTAGGTCCTATTTGGATTGGTGCTAATTTTTAGCCAGCTAAAAATAGAATTAACAAAATAGCTGGCTATATCACTACTACAGACTCTTCAAACAATGCCCTTTTTTGAACTGGCACAACCAAAAAGCCGGTGATGAGAGGGCTGATGAGTGCTGGTTCTAAAATCAGCGATGACGAGCTTCCCAGAAAATCCATTAGACGGTTTAAAGAATAGCAAAAAAGGACTAGCTAATCTGAAGTCACATGATTTTGCACAAAAAAAAAACACACTTTTTGTAACCGCCGGCGCTCGAATCAGTGAGCTCAGGTTTCGCTCATTTATCCTCTATAACCACTCCACATGTAATGTACTTATGTCCAAATAAAATATCTGTCGACCTCATTGTATCGTTATCCAGATTTGAAATGAGTAAAGCTACTTTAGAGAAAAGTTACAGAACCGCCTAATTCGTCAAGCATATCATCTATCCTAGAAATAGAATCAATATTCCTTATTGTGATATTATTAATAGCTCTATAGGCGCAAGTGCCATCTTTTTTTTAACCAAAAGAACTGGAATAGTATAAGGACTAAGGTTCTCATGTGCATACCCACGGTCCAAAAAGATCTTGAGTATGCATTTAATCTTTTTTTATGAAACAGGAGGGATTTTACCCCATACTGGAAAATATATTAAATCAAAACAATAGTTTCAGTACAACAACCTTCAGGAGACAAAAAAAAGGAAACAAAGAAAATAAGAGCAATTACACACAGACATCTAGATGCTAAACTAAGACCTGCTGCCATAAATCCATCCTTTGATGAAGATCACTTCGAGCTCTTAGCTTAACTAGAACAAACTCCTTCCTAAAGATCACTTTGGCCCTCTGAATAGAGTGAGGAATCTCTCTGAAGATTAAGTCGTTCCTTGCCATCCAAATGGAGCAGCACATTGTAATAATGACCTCCATAGCAGAAAGGCAAACGAAGTTGATCCCTGAAGCTTTGAACCAGGTGACAAGGGTCCTGAAGATTTGGTACCCAAACTTGAATTGCAGACCAGCACGCCATGGCAAACATTGAATTTTTTTAGTCATTCCAGAATTAGTTTTGTAGGCAATTTTGGCAAACTTACTTCAGGAATCAAGTCCATCTGATGCTCAATCTCTTGCATGGGTTGGAAGTCCTAGAGATATCTAGGTGGGAAAGATGTCATTATATTCTTGTAAAAGTTTAGTGACGGAAGGTGCGTGGCAAAGTGCTAGCTATATATATTATCAATGAAAAATAAAACATATTTCATATAAAATTGTAGTGTAGCACAGCAAGACCTGAAGGATCGATTGGGATAGTGCGCCCCTGCTGCTGGGTCCTGACTCCTGACGCCCGCGCCTGCCCAGAACAGCAGCGCCTCTGCTACTGCTACGCACGGATAGGAACAGGAGAACCAGCAGAGACCCGACGAACAGAAACAAGAGCGGCCAAAAAATCGACCAAAACTAGAATAAATCACTCCCAAACTTACGGTTAGCTGCAGCACTGGAGCTGCTTTAAGAGGTGAAGCTACTTGCATGAAAAGAATTCATCATTCTATAGACACGTCCACGGACTGAGCAAAGGGCCTCAGGGAGACCTGTTTGTTTATTGACCGAAGAGGTCCTTGAGTCGTGTGATAAACTGCCAACTTTATAGTTTTTTTTACTCTTACTGCTAACTTTTAGTTATCTGTGTATGATCTAATAAATACTTGAAATTTTAACACGAATCCAATTTATTATTAGGCGTGTCACACTCACAGTCACACTTCACTTTCTCGAAGTTAAGGACCACCATCTGTCGTGCACGTCTCCTCTATTGACTGGCATTACTTTCCACAAATAGGGATCTAGCAAACATCGTAACACTGATGTATTTGTCTCTCTGTCCGTCCTCATCCTCGAGCAACTGTGGCCTTAGGCGTAGATTACTCCAGCACCGCAGGCAAAGCAGAGCACCGCAGCCGCCGCCGCCGCGCACCCTGACCTCTTCACGCTTTCTTTCACGGGAGACGAAGCCTGGGTGAGCAGAGATGGCGCCGGTGACGGTGTTCGGTACGGCCAACTTCGCGAACGCGGCGAGGGTCATGGCGTGCCTGGAGGAGGTGGGGGTCGAGTATGAGGTCGTCAAGGTGGACTACATGGCTAAGGAGCACAAGGGCGCCGAGCACCTCGCCAGAAACGTATGTTACCGTGTACTGGTCGCTTCACTGCGTCTGTATCTACCTACATCTATTTGTGCTTCCTCCTCTCTTGGCACCCCTGTCAAGATTTCTACACCGTCAATCTTTTGCTCGCAGAGTCGTACGTAGTGGTTCAGGTTGTAACTGATGTTTTTACAAGGAGGGGCATGCTTGCTGATGTTTAATTTTCTTGCAGCCGTTCGGCCAAATCCCAGCGTTTCAGGATGGAGACATGATGCTCTTCGGTATGTAGGCTTACAATCCAGTTCAATTCATCACTAGTCACTAGTACCACATAATAAACGCTAGCTTGGTCAGTTTTTTCCTTTGTCACTAGTAAACATCGTCACTCATGTGCTTAATTCATTTCATTTACAGAGTCGCGAGCAATCGCAAAGTACGTGCTGCGCAAATACTCCAAGGCAGCTCATGTTGACCTGCTGCGAGAAGGCAACCCGGAGGAAGCCGCCATGGTGGATGTGTGGACGGAGGTTGAGGCGCACACATACTTTCCTGCCATGGCGCCCATCTTCTACGAGTGTGTCGTGTACCCTGCCACGCTCGGAACCTCACCCAACCAGAAGCTGGTGGAGGAGAGTCTGGAGAAGCTCAAGAACGTGCTCGACGTCTACGAGGCGCACCTGTCCAGGACCAAGTATCTCTATCTCGCCGGAGACTTCTTCAGCTTCGCTGATCTCAACCACTTCCCGTTTACGTTCCACGTCATGACGACGCCGCACGCATCGGTCTTCGACTCGTACCCTCACGTTAAGGCGTGGTGGGAGAGAGTTGCGGCACGGCCGTCGCTGAAGAAGATCAGCCCCGATATGGCGATCCGCGCCTGATTGCACAAGCCGACCATGTTGGATCAGATTGGTCAGGGGTGTGTAATCCGTTTATCTTCTTCCTTCTTTCAACAAAACTTTAGCTCGATAGGACGCCTAGGCATGTATGAAGAAGACATTCTGTTTTCTCTTGCAATTGAATATCTCAACTGAGTTTCCATGTAGAAATTTCAATAAAGATCGCCCATATTTTATTTAATTAAATCAAATAGACTGTATGGCCATATTAGATGCTACGTGCAATAAAATGGTGGACTGAATGTAGTTGATGGCTGAACATATAACGGTTATGGTTATGACTGACTCCCATGGTTATGGTTTAGTTACTAGTAACCATTATGTTCACTGATGGACGCTTCATGATGTCCATGCTTATCCTCTACACTTCAACTTTCACATTTCGCGTGTATAAAATAAAGCGTGCTCGCTCTCAGCTACGAGCATAAGACATAACACCCCATCCTCTTCTCACTGATGAGTTGCTCCTGAGTTTCGCATCCCAAACCTCCGTGTGCACCAACAAGCTTGTGCAAAGGGGCAAGCCACTAGAAGATGGAACAAAGTTTCCTTAGTATTGTTGGCACATTGAAACACAATTGTAATCCTGAAGAGGCATATGTCTGTGGCGGAGCAAGTTACCAGTGCTTACGCGATTCTTTAGCATCAATAAGAAAAAGAACTTTCTTTTATTTTGACAATAAGGCTTCCAAATCTATTGTTAAGATGGTTAATGGACTTGTGGCGAATAAGATGTCGATAAGATTTGCTTGCAGAGAAAACTGGAGCCCCCAAAGATAAGACCGTTGTGTTAACACTGGATTTTGGTAAAGACCAATGACAGGTGGGCCGATTCGGTAAAATCTATGAGAAAACAGAAATCCAACGCGTTCGGCAAATGAGTGTGCGGTCGGCTAACTTTGAGCTATTCGGCAAGCGTATATGCTATTGACTCTGGGTAATTCGGCAAACATTGGTGCGGTCGGCTATCTTTGAAGACGGTGGCTCCATTCGGGAAGCGAAAGGTGGCAAGCAGGAAGCCGAATAGAAGAAGAGCGTAATGATCAAGGACTCCGAGGAAAATTATAGCAAGAGTCTCGCCATACTTTTGAGTTACCTTTAAAATATTGTGTAAGTCGTAATCTCTTAGGATTCATGTTATGTCCAGAGTATAAATATAGACCCTCGACCATTGTAAAGGATATTCACAATAAAATCAATACAACCGGCCCCGTGCCACGTTTTCGAGTCCTTTTGTCGTGTCGTCGAGTTCTTCGAGAGGAGCCATCGATCCGTCGACCTCCGTAAGTTCCGGCAACCTTGCTATCATGTCTAGTATCATGCGGTGAATTTAGATCTTGAGGCAAGTAGTCTTGTTCGTCTCGATGGGATGGCCGTGCGGCAGGCGTCTACTTGATGATCAAGAAGTCTTTGCTTATGCTTTGTCTATCTCGACTAGATGGCCGTGGCGGCAAAGTCCGCTTGATAGCTTAGCGGGGTAAGATAGTTATCGGTTCTTGGTTAGATCGTGAGTCGTGCGGCAGACTAGGATGTGGCTCAAGGATTAGTTATCGGCTCTATTAGATTTGGCAAGATCTATTAGATTCATTAAGTTATCACGTGTTGCATGTCTTTAATGATTTTAATTATTTGTAACACTCTTTTGTCTAATCTAGACTTGGTCGGTTTCAGCTCCTTATTTTATAGATCTATTTGCTCTCTAATGTTCTTTACTCTTATATTATCATGATAAATGGATCGTATGCTTACGTAGCCGAATTAGATCAATCTAGATTGTTACATGTTGCGGGTTCTTACACGTTAGAAACGTTTAGACTTTGATAGGATCGGGTATCGTGCGGCGGATGCGTGTCTTTGATTAGTTTATTCGTGATAATTTGTATGTTCCTTCTTCATGGACCCCGAGTCGGGTTTATTATTCTTTGAGCTTGGTTATGCTTCAATTCATAGTTAACTTTCACTTGTTCAAACATGTCTTCTTATGCATGCATGTTCGGTAATCAATACACTACGTGTTTCACCTTCATATTAGCCGAATGAATCGTATGCATGATTGGCGCATGCCTTCTATAGCCGTATGTCGTCGTAAGTGGCTTCGGGCCGTATATACGGAACTGCCCGGTCTCATCCGACATGTTCCGATTTTGTATTTAACGCTTTATTTGTCCCTTGTCAGGTTTTCAGTCAAACCGACCGCACGCTTCCGGATCTCCAAACCGTGCGGCCGTCCGATTGAAGTCACGCTTTTCGCTTGTTTGTGTGCTTGGCGCAGGGTGCAGATTTTGTGCCAACACACTTTTTGGCACGCCCGGTGGGACCATCTCCCGATTCAAGATGTCGGATGTCAATAACAATCATGTTCGGGCGTGACGCTGGATGAATTGCCGCACCCATTGAGAGCTACAAATGGAGCAAGCATGCGAGCAATACAAGCATAAATGCTTAATGTCTTTCTCCAAGAACAAGAGCAACAAGGTTTTTCGAAGCGGTCATTGCCAAGGGTTCTTCTTGCACATCAAACTGATTGCTCAAGAGGAAGAAGCTCAAAAGGTATCGATTTGGTCCATAAAGCCTTGGCGTATACCATCGGGAACCACAACACGGCCTTTCTAAATACTTTCCGAGTAATCATGGCTAATACCTTCGGTCAAGCTGCTGATAGGTATTTTGAAGAGGGTGTGGGACCAATTCGTGGACCGTGCTTTTCAACATTCCAAAGTATCGAGAGAAGCAAACCGAAGATGAAGGAACATCCGGGATTAACAAAGATGAAGTGGAGACTCATGAAAAGCAACCACCTCCTACTTACGGCCAAGTGGCGTTTGGCACTACTTGAAAGAGTACCGCAATCTGCATACAAGATATCTCCAAAGATCAAACAAAGGTTACAAAGGAACATGTATGGGGATGGATATCATGAGTTCACCGACTATACTTGCTCTAGATGCTCTACCGAATCCGGGATATAGAAGTGCAACAGGGGATACCATCCGGAGGGCGCACGCGGAACTCCGAAGACGGACATTGACTTAATCATGCAAAGGATGGCTGATATGATGCAACATCGCCTCGGCCTAAAGCCAAAAAAATCAATCCTATTCGCACAAGTCTGCGTACCCGAATGGTATAACAGGGGTTGCACTACCCGGCAAGGGAGAAGCCACCAACGGACTTAACCAAATTTTCTCGGGATGATACAAGTACCCGCAGCATATTAGCCGATACCGATACTGACTTGGGGAGGCGTCCACGCATGAAGCTTGGAGGATTCGGTATTTTCCATTGTCTCTCACAGGGCCCGGCTTTCACCGGTTTTACTTCTCTACCACCTGATTCTATTGGTACTTGGGCGTAACTTGAACAGAAATTTCATGCTTATTTCTTCACCGGAACTATTGAAAAGAAGCCGGTAGACCTTACCGCTTTAAGGCGTAAAGCTAATGAGACACCACAAGAATATCTTCGTAGATTCGGAGAAACTAAGAGTCTTTGCTTCTCGCTTAATTTACCAGACGATCGCTTGCCCGGAATAGCAATAGCGGGGATGTTTGCCGAATGTCGGGGAGAAGCTATACGGCATGGAATTTGATGATCTCGGTCAACTCGCCGGAGATTAGCCGTCATGAGTAATCGGGCTCGTGGTTTCGGGAGGGATAACCGCTATCGAAGGGTAATGTTGCTAGTGAGATGTATCGAGTTTCTGGAAGAAGCAACCGAAAGTACGAGGATGAAGATGAAATAGTCTGCAATCGAGTTGACTTGGGACAAAGAGCCTACCCAAGTAAGTCGGCGGTGGCTGAAACAACAAAAGGGACTTATGATTTTGATGTGTCCAAATCGATAAACTTTGATCTGTTGGTGAGGGAAGGACGCATCAAGCTACCGTAGGGGCATCCCATGCTACGCCCTCAAGGGGTGAGAGATAAGAGATATTGTGGTTATCATAACACTAATTCTCACTCCATCAATGATTGCCGAGTGTTCGAGTTCGGATTCGAAGGCAATTCGGGAGGGACATCTGAAATTTGATGGCAAAATGAAGATTGATGGCAAACCTTTCCCTCGAGAACATGATTTCTTTCTCTGTCGGAATGGTCTCTGCAGATGACCCTAAAGGCAAGGGAAAGATGAAAGTGTTGACATCGGAAAGAGCTCGAAAAAAAATGGTAATCAGAGACCCCAACCGACAGACATTACTGGCAAGAATTGAAAAAGAAAGTTCGGTTCAAAAATAGCCGAACCGAAAGAGGTGAAACGTCCGGCCAAGGGTGACATCACGAGTCTTGCTGAATAAATGGCGAGGCAAAGAAGAGCAAGAATATTATGAAGAACAAAAAGTTCTTAGAAGAACGGTGGAGATATGAAGAAGAGATGTACCACCGAGAATAAGAAGAACACATGAGGAAACTAGAACAGTCTCATTGGGGTTGTTCATTCTTTAAGCATTGTTGGAATGAAGGCTTGAAGTCGCCGCTAGAAACAATTGCCCGTAATGCAAAGTGATCAGTATTATGGCTACAGGGCAATCTCGAGTCAACCGCCGACCAGTCCATGAAAGACTTGGAGCTCAATTTCCCGAGGACGATCGGCGTAAAAAATTAAATGACTTTGATCATCGGAGGAAGAGATTCGCGGATCAGCATTGGATTCATCCCAAGAGCACGAAGAGGAAGGAAATACTCATGGATATAGATGGCGAAAAGGGCAATGGTGCCCTCCGGGTTGAGGAAAAGTCGAAGAGAAGAGTGCAGCGGTTGAGAAATAAAGAGCCGGAGCAGTCTGCGAGAAGAGAAGAAGGAATGGCGCCCAAAGAAGAGATCCGATGAGAAGGGTCCTTCGGGTGATGCATGCATGGCTTTTTTTCCTCCCATCGAGAATTCATAGCTCCTAACAATCAAGAAGTACAAGAGGAGATTTACTCCGATTTCGACGAAAGTGAGTTTCGTGGATCTAATGGCTTAGCTTATACTAACACGACAAGCAACTTTTGACAAGCCGCCAAACATCGTCACTTGAAACCGCTTTTACGTGAAAGGATACGTCAATGGGAAGCCTCGACCAAGATGTTTGTTGATGGAGGAGCTGCTATCAATATAATGCCATATTCCACATTTAGAAAGCTCGGGATGACGGATGAAGATTTGCTTAAAACCGACATGATCCTTAGAGACTTTGTTTGGCAATCCTTCCGACACTCGAGGAGCCGTGCATGTTGAGTTGATGATTGGGTCTAAAACCCCGATCACTACGTTCTTCGTCATTGACGGCAAGGGGGCATACGGTTTGCTTCTTGGGAGAGACTGGATTCATGCTAATTGCTCGTATTCCTTCAACCATGCACCAAATCCTTATTCAATGGATAGGGGATGACGTGGAAATCATACATGCCGATGATTCGGTAAGTGTGGTCGCTTTGAGCCAGCTTACTGGGAATATGATGGTGTTGATTGTTTCTCCGCAAAGTATGGAAAGAAGGTCCCGTTAATGTATTCAACAAGGATCAACAAATGATCCAAGCAATCGGCTCGAACAAAGAATTTTTGATGGGTAACCCAATCGATGGCAACAAAGGAAAGTTGGGACACGCTTTTATGTCGGCCGACAAATTAGAAGAGATAAATGTTGGCGATGATTCCAAATCAAGGCCGATGTACATTAGTGCAAATTTGAGTCCGTAATATAGAGAGCAATTAGTAAATCTTCTCAAGGAATATAAAGATTGCTTTGCTTGGGATTATACAGAGATGCCCTGGACTGGATCGTTCTATTGTTGAGCATCGATTACCTATTAAGTCGGGTATCGACCTTATAAACAACCTCCGAGGAAGATCTATAAAGAAGAGGTACTGGCCGATGTGAAGAAGGAGATTGAAAGGCTATTGAAAGCAAACTTCATTCGGCCGCAAAACACGCAGATTGGATTTTGAATATAGTTCCTGTTTACAAGAAGAATGGGAAGATGAGAGTTTGTATAGACTTCGAGATCTTAACAAGGCCACTCCAATGGATGGGTATCCGATGCCAATTGCCGATTTGTTAGTAGACGCAGCAAATGGGTATGAAGTCATTAGTTTTATGGATGGTAATGCCGGCTATAATCGATCTTCATGGCAATAGAAGATATTTCAAAAACGGCTTTTAGATGCCCCCGCCACATTGGTTTATTTGAATGGATTGTAATGACGTTTGGATTGAAGAATGCCGGTGCAACTTATCAAAAAGCCATGAATTACATATTTCATGAGTTGATCGGCAAAATTGTGGAGATCTACATTGATGACGTAGTAGTCAAATCTAAAGACTACGGAAGACACTTAGCTGATCTGAGGAGAACTTTGGAATGCACTAGAAAACATGGTTTGAAGATGAATCCAAACAAATGTGCTTTCGGAGTATCAGCTGGAGAGTTCTTGGGATTCCTTATTCATAAAGGAGGAATTGAAGTTGGAAAAAAGAGCATGGAGGCAATAGATAAAGTTGTCCCCCCGACCAATCTCACAGAATTACAGTCCCTGCTCGGCAAGATCAATTTCGTAAGAAGGTTCATTTCCAATTTATCAGAGAGAATCTTGCCCTTTTCTCCATTATTAAAGCTCAAGAGGAATCAAGAATTTGTATGGGGTGACGTGCAACAAAAGGCTTTTGATGAAATTAAAGAATACATGAAGGCACCACCAGTTTTGGTACCTCCACAACTTAGTAAGCCTTTCAAGTTGTACGTGGCGGCCGATACCCTAACGATAGGATCGGCCCTCATGCAAGAGTATGAAGGGAAAGAGCGAAGTTATAGCTTATCTTAGCCGAAAAGTCGTTAGATCCGGAGACAAGATATTCGGCTATGGAAAAACTATGCTTGTGTGTGTATTACTCATGTACCAAGCTTCGCATTATTTGTTAAAAGCCGAATGCGTGATTATTTCAAGTCATGATGTAATCAAACATATGTTGTCAATGCCAATTTTAAATGGGAGAATTGGCAAGTGGATTTTAGCTTTGACGGAATTTGATTTAAAATACGAATCGGCAAAAGCAAAAGGAAGGGTCAAATTATTGCTGATTTTATTACGCAACATCATGACCTTAGCACCAGTATAATAGGCATTGTACCTTGGACTCTATTTTTCGATGGTTCATCCTCGCAAAGAAAGGTGGGGGCGCCGGCATTCTATTAGTTTCTCCACAGGGGAATAACTTTTGAGTATGCTATTCCCATTGAATTTCATGTGACTAACAATCAAGCGTAGTATGAAGCATTGCTTAGAGGGCTTCGGCTTCTTGTAGAGATAAAAGCCGTCGCTGTTGAAATCTTTGGAGACTCTGAGCTGGTAATCAACCGCCTGATTGGCCAATATGAGTGTAAGAACGACGCGCTAAGAGAATACTATGAGGAATGCCGGAACTTTTAAAAAGCTTTCGGGTAGCAACCTTGCATCATATCCCTAGGGGGCATAATGAAGAAGCAAATAGGTTGGCCCAAACTGCTTCGGATATCGTGAAAATCAAGAAGTCTTCACTATAGGAGAGAATATTCCGATGCTTGATCGGGTGGTTGGCGATTGGAGACATGAAATCATCAAATATCCGAAGGATCCATCGCAAAGAGTTACCCGAAAGCTCGTACACAAAGCCCTTAAGTTCGTCCTTCTCAATGATCACTTGTATTACAAATCTATAGATGGAGTATTGCTCAAGTGTCTAAGCCAAGAAGAGGCCAAAAGGTGATGTATGAAGTGCATGAAGGATTATGCGGTGCACATCGGTCGACTTACCGAATGAAGTGGATAATTCGGAGAACCGGTTATTTTTGGCCAACTATCTTTGGAAGATTGCTTTGATTATTATAAAGGGTGTCATGATTGTCAAAAATTTGGCAATATTCAAAAGGCTCCAAAGATCTGTTATGAACCCAATAATCAAACCTTGGCCATTTAGAGGATGGGGCATAGATTTGATTGGTCGATACATCCTCCTTCTAGCAAAGGACATAAGTTTGTGCTCTTGGCCACGGATTATTTTACCAAGTGGGTCGAAGCTATTCCATTGAAGAAAGTCACGTCGAAAATATATGATCGGTTTCGTTAAAGAGCATATAATTTATAGGTTTGGAATTCCTCAAACTATAACGACCGATCAAGGGACTCAGTTCACTTCTTCGGAGTTTTGTGACTTTGTTTGAAGACATGGGAATTAAGTCGTATAATTCTTCTCCTTATTATGCACAAGCCAATGGTCAAGCGTAAGCATCAAATAAGATTATGATTAAGATCATTCAAAAGAAGATTGATGAGAAGCCAAAAAGATGGCATTCGGTTCTCAATGAAGCATTGTGGGCTTATCGGATGGCTTGTCATGGGTCAACTCGAACATCTCCTTATGAATTGGTTTATGGGCATCAGCTGTCTTACCATGGGAATTGCAATCGTTCAAGAAGAGTTATGTTGCAAAAGGATTTGGAAAAAGAGGAATATACAAATTTAATGGTAGACGAATTGGAAGATTTACATTTTATTCGTCTCAAGGCATTGGAAAATATTGAGAAGAATAAAATACGTGTTGCCCGGTATTATAACAAGAAAGTTAGAGAAAAGCAATTCTTGAAAGGTGACCTGGTTTGGAAAACTATACCGCCGATTGGATCGAAAAGACGGGACATTCGGCAAGTGGTCTCCAAATTGGGAAGGGCCCTTTCGGGTAGAAAAAATGCGTGCACGGCAATGCATATATTTTGAAGACTTTGTTTGGGGAAGAATTTACCGAGCTATCAACGGACGATATCTTAAGAAATATTACCCCAAATGTCGAAGTTGGTTCGTAAAGAGAATTTGAATCAAACAACCGATGAGATAACATCGCCTTTAGTGAAAAAATATGAAGTTGGTAAATAGCCGATACGATTCGTGTCGCCTTCAGTTCAAAAATATAACCGAATGATCTTATGTTGACCTCAACATTCTCGACCGGTTGGTTTATCGGGAAAAAGAGAAAGATGAGATCCTGAATGATACCGCTTTCGACTACTCGTCAAATCGTTTGTGGCGTAAGACTAAGATCTAATCGACTAAAGTGATGTCACCGCATTCGGGAAAATCACTCAAGAACTACTTTGAATCGAAGAGGACACTAAAGACATTCATTTGGCAATCAACACAAGATCATAAACAAGACACATTCTCGGAAGATGATTTCATTATTCACGAGATCAATCCCTAGTTACAAACTACTCCCGGAACAACTTATTAAGAACAGATTGGGGATTGGTGGATTCGGCAAGGGCAGTAGCATGGTCCCCTCGTAGAGCTCCACCGCTCCTCGATGTCCTCCACCTCGTGAGGATGACCTCCCACGCAAAGCCAACGGCCTGAAAAGAATAGTCCTCATTGGTGCGAGAGGACATCGCCGCCAAAGCCGAGGGACACGCCAAGGTGGACACCTTGGATGACGGCCCGATCAACACGGCCATCCATGGCATCCAGGCGTGCCTCGGGAGTTTCTCCCCTTGGGCATTCACCTTGTCGGCCGCCCCGTCGCCGCCGCCTTCAACCGATCGTTCTCCGTGAGAGAGTGCTGAAAGATGAAAAGTTAATCAAGACAAATAAGAGCATTGAAAGAAAAAAAAGAAATCTATGTGAGGATAACGAACCGGTGATGGCGTCGCAGAATCTGCTTGCGCCGATCCTCCCATTCGGCTTGCGCAATGCCGAATCGCTTGGAGACGCCGCCCGCCTCGGTCCGGGCTTCATCCCTTTCCTTGCGGAACCGGAGCGCCTCCTCATGACTGTACAAAGGGTCCTCGCCCTCGATTCCGCCGGACCCCAAGGGTTGGCGTTGTATGAGTCGCCGGACTCGGAAGAGCTCGACGAACTCGAAGAGCCGGAGACCGAGACCACCTGGTCCGAGGTTCCCGGTTGAGTCACCACCATCGGGGAAGAAGGTGAGATCGGTTAATGATGACCCTCGCCCCTAAGCGGATGAAGAAAACCAAGATTAGGGGAGATGAACAAAGAGCAAGAACACACAAAGACGGCAGAATAATCTTACCCATGGCGTTGCCGACGTCGCGGCCTGCTCCCTCCGGCCTCTCCCTCAGCAGGACGTTTTCCATGGTCACCGGCGCTCGACATTGGTGATTTGGAGGTGGGGTTTTCTTCCTAAGGGTTTCGGCGAGAAGGTGAGAAGATGATGATGAATGCTAACCGGCGATGGTGGTGGAAGCCGGAAGAGGGCTTTATTTATAGGCCAAAATGGAATTCGTGGCGCACGACTCGGGGTATACCAAACGACAAAGTAGGGTTTACTTCTCTTTTGGGCCGTTATCGGATCGGGCCAAGCTCGGCTAAATCGAAAACGACGGTTCGGAGGAATCGGCTAATCCTCCGATCGGGAAATCCGAATGATGGCCGCCTGTCTATTCGGGAAGCTTAAAAACATTCGGCTATGTCATCGATCGACAAGAATGGAAAAGACCAAAAGCACAACAAGGAATACAATTGTTTAAAAAATCACAGTGTGTTACAAGCTGAATGTTTTACTCATTTAAGAACAGTTTGATTGCGTCTATGGCATCATCTCTAATTCGGCTGACTTCTTCTAGCACCTTCTTGTCATCGCCCTCGAACTCGGATTCGTAAGTCTGGTTTTGATCTGCCGATGCTCCTTGATGACGATGATATCTTTGTTTTGGCCGCATCTATAGAGTTCGGCAAGGTGGCAATTTTATCTTTGTGAGATTGGATTCTCACATTCAATTGAGCCAATTGAGCTTCCAACCCGGCCTTTTCCTCCTCCATGGCTTCCGCCCCCGGTTCCAGGGTTACCAAAGATTGCTTAGCGTACGGATCCGAGAGTGCGGATCTTTGACTTGATGCTTTTTCGTCGATTATCATTCTCGAAACGGCTCTAAAGGCTATGTTCCCCGTTTGCTCTCCCGACCTTACCAAGGTGATCATCAAGATGAGTGGCAGATTCTAGAGAGACCTTGAGAGTTGTAGGGATGTCTTGGTCAATAAGCTCAACCAATTCTCTTATCTGGTCTGCATCTTGAACGAGAGCATTTATATCTTTGGCCAGTAAGAGGGATATCTCCTTTAGCCGAGCCTGGTTCTCTGCTGATAACCTCTGCTGAGAAGTAGCCTCTTCACCACCTTCATTAATGTACTCTTCAACGGTGAAGGAGTAGCTGACAGTCGGCTTAGTATCATCCTTTGAAAAAAGGGGAACCATTAGCCGATTGATCAGAGTTATCTAGGAGAATCAATGAAGTAAAAGATTACCTTTGGTACAGAAGCTTCTTCAGGCTGGCCCCTATCCTGACTTGATTGAGGATTCAGTTGAATGCCCGGGGATGATGAGCTCGAAGCTCGATGGGAAGATGATTCTTCTGTCATACCATCCAGAAAATCATCTGAAAACGATTAATGGATGCAATGAGTAAAATTGACAAAAGAAAAGGAATAAGGGTACATGAAAAGCTGTTACCTATATGACCAGTGGCTCCCTGAATTTCTGCACCATCAATAGAAGCATGAGGAGGAGATTCTTCTGCCATTTTATCCAGGAAATGGTCTGATTCTGAGTATCGAGTAGCAAAATCAGTTCATTTGATGCAAAAAAGGGAACAATCAGTTAAGAAGGTAATCACCTGTATGGCCAGTAGGCTCTTGAGTTTCTGTATCTTCCTCTTGGATTTCAACATCTTCAGGAGCCTGAGAAGATGTTTCGGTAATTCTCAACACATTGGTTGATTTTGAAGGCCTGACCTGTGGCTGAAAGAAAATATATAATAAGTAAAATAAGCCCCATCATGATTCAAAGCAAAAATTGACTAGGGGTATACTTTTGGAGAAAGTTTGGATTTTTTGGATCTTGTTCTCCTGGGCACATTGACGTCTCTGCTTGACCCAGTGATGGCTTTTCTTTTGCCTTCGCTTCTTGAGGGTGCTGTGCCCAGAGCTGCTGGTATCTTCATAAAGATTGCCAAGGATGGAGCATCAAAACCTAAGGCAGGGATGGGTCCAGCTTGATAATATTGAATGGCCTGAGAAGGAGGAATAGGCTCAAGGTCCTGCAGAAAGACAGTGCAATACTTAAGTTTAGAAGCAAAAGACAGAAAAGGAGAGAATGGTGAGTATAAGGAAGTTACCTCACTGTCAGAGTCAAATTGATCATGCAAATCTTGACACAGAGGATTTACTGGCATGTTAAAAATATGAGAACGCCACTCTTGCCACCAAGAGGAGAACAGAGGATGAGCAGCTTCTATTAGCCCTAAAGGTAAAGGCATGAATTCTGGCAGGTCCCATCCAAGCTCAAAAATTTTCTTAGCCTCTATCTCATCTCCTACCCTCTCCCTGGGCCTTATAATGGTGGAAAAGAAAAGTCTTGGGGGCAGTTGCCCACAGCCTAATTGCCTGGCAAACATGTTTGGGTTATAAAACTCATAGGAAGGATTCAACAACCTCCCATGGTGAAACTCTGCTGGCAAGACACAGGGCTTAATGAAGGAATTGAAGATCTTTGTAGCAACCCCCTGCTCGAAAGCCGGCCAGGACTCATAGCTGAATTTGCAAGGCAGAGTCAGAGTGTCACTTTCCCTATAAGGGAGCCATATCACATGATTGAAGCCTTTAAAGAATAGCTTGAATAGATGGCCAAGATCTATATCAATGGTGATGGCAGCTGCTGCTTCTCCATAAGTTTGACAAGCCTTCTCTTTCACTTGGCCGTCCTCATCATCATTGACAGAGGGAAAACCCAAAGTGTTAAGGTCCACAGAGACTATCTGGTGCATGTACAATTGTAGCCACATCTGCACAAACCACCAGGGACCATTTACACAATGAATTTCCTCATTTTGACGCATCTGAACAGTGATCTGATGCATCATGTGATAGACAGCTCCCAGGAGATATTTGCCCAGAGGAATTAAAGTTCCTGCGGCAGCTCAGCTCCTCGGCCATTACCATGTGATTGAGAGTTGGCTCATTGGATTTGCCACAAAAGATGAATCTGCATAGCCACATGTTTAAAAAGGCCTTGTATTCTTTGTCAGTCACAGCACCAGTTGACATATACGTTTGGATGTACTTGGTCCATCCACTTCCAGATTTGACTGCCTTCTGGTTGCTATTGTGCTTATATTTGGAGGGATATACTGGCTCTGTCACATTAAGGCCGGTCATCATGAAGATATCAGCCAAAGTAAAAGACATTGGGCCATGACCAAAAATGAAAGCATTGGTAGCATCGGACCAGAAGTGGGAAGCTGCTATCAGAAGAGAATCATTCCGAGGTGTTCCCGAAAGGGATAACTCTAAGCAAAGGCTGAATATCCCGGGAGTCCCAAAGGATCTACTCTTGTTCAAAGATCCTTTGGTACCACTGCCGCCATCCAAAGATCGGAGGGAAGGGCCAGGTTTTGAAAGTGCTTGGCCATCTGTTTGAAGGAGCAATTCCAGATTTGAAAGGGATCCTCAAAGTTTCTTTCTCCACAAATTCGATTGGGTTGGAATCTCCCATCGGACCCAAAAAGTACGAATCAGGATTGGGGGCATAAGGGATCAAAAATCCGTCTTTGTACTCCTTCAAAAAGATAATACGGCCGAAAGAGAATCAGGAAAGATGAAAGATCAAAGAAAATTTACCGAATACATGAAAGGAATCAAAAATACCTCAGGAACTCCATCAAGGGTCGCCATTGGGAATTAAAAGTAGGCTCGAATCTAGAACGAAGAAGAATCGGATTTTGAGTGGCGGCTATGGAGTTGAACGGTGTTGACCTAAATGAGAAAAGAGTCAGGTGTTCAATTTCCGAACAAAATTACTTTTATCCCGAAATTGAGGGGGCATGTGTTAACACCGGATTTTGGTAAAGACCAATGACAAAATGGCCGATTCGGTAAAATCTATGAGAAAGCGAAATCCAACGCTGTTCGGCAAATGAGTGTGCGGTCGGCTAACTTTGAGCTATTCGGCAAGCGTATATGCTATTGACTCGGGTGATTCGGCAAACATTGGTGCGGTCGGCTATCTTTGAAGACGGTGGCTCCATTCGGGAAGCGAAAAGGTGGCAAGCGTGAAGCCGAATAGAAGAAAAGCGTGAATGATCAAGGACTCCGAGGAAAATTATAGCAAGAGTCTCGCCATACTTTTGAGTTACCTTTAAAATATTGTGTAAGTCGTAATCTCTTAGGATTCATGTTATGTCCAGAGTATAAATATAGACCCTCGACCATTGTAAAGGATATTCACAATAAAATCAATACAACCGGCCCCGTGCCACGTTTTCGAGTCCTTTTGTCGTGTCGTCGAGTTCTTCGAGAGGAGCCATCGATCCGTCGACCTCCGTAAGTTCCGGCAACCTTGCTATCATGTCTAGTATCATGCGGTGAATTTAGATCTTGAGGCAAGTAGTCTTGTTCGTCTCGATGGGATGGCCGTGCGGCAGGCGTCTACTTGATGATCAAGAAGTCTTTGCTTATGCTTTGTCTATCTCGACTAGATGGCCGTGCGGCAAAGCGCCCTCTTGATAGCTTAGCGAGGGTAAGATAGTTATCGGTTCTTGGTTAGATCGTGAGTCGTCGTGCGGCAGACTAGGATGTGGCTCAAGGATTAGTTATCGGCTCTATTAGATTTGGCAAGATCTATTAGATTCATTAAGTTATCACGTGTTGCATGTCTTTAATGATTTTAATTATTTGTAACACTCTTTTGCCCAATCTAGACTTGGTCGGTTTCGGCTCCTTATTTTATAGATCTATTTGCTCTCTAATGTTCTTTACTCTTATATTATCATGATAAATAGATCGTATGCTTACGTAGCCGAATTAGATCAATCTAGATTGTTACATGTTGCGGGTTCTTACACGTTAGAAACGTTTAGACTTTGATAGGATCGGGTATCGTGCGGCAGATGCAGGTCTTTGATTAGTTTATTCGTGATAATTTGTATGTTCCTTCTTCATGGACCCCGAGTCGGCTGTATTGCCGAGCTTGGTTATGCTTCAATTCATAGTTAACTTTCACTTGTTCAAACATGTCTTCTTATGCATGCATGTTCGGTAATCAATACACTACGTGTTTCACCTTCATATTAGCCGAATGAGTCGTATGCATGATTGGCGCATGCCTTCTATAGCTGTATGTCGCCGTAAGTGGCTTCAGGGGCCGTATATACGGAACTGCCCGGTCTCATCCGACATGTTCCGATTTTGTATTTAACAGTTTATTTGTCCCTTGTCGGTTTTCAGGTCAAACCGACCGACACGCTTCCGGATCTCCAAACCATGCGGGCGTCCGATTGAAGTCACGCTTTTTGTCGCTTCTTTGTGTGCTTGGCGCAGGTGCAGATTTTGTGCCAACACGTTGATGGATGCTAATGAAAGGTGATGTCATGTGCTAAGTTTTCAAGTTCTTAAAACTGACTAAAATCTTGTACTGAGGTGGTAATAAGTGAAAGAGAGAATGAAACAAAGCTGTATTATGAGCATTATAAACAAAGATATAAGCATCCATCATGAAAGAAAATAGCTCTAGGTAGACTTGATGCAGAACTCTATTATCCCAGAGATCCAACTAGAAGAAACAAGATTTTCCACCCTGAACATGCACCACTACTCCAGATCCACATATCAGCGGTGGTTCAAAACCCCCCTTCAGTGCCGAATTTTAAACCGCCACTGATAACCACATCAGTGGCGGTTCTAGAACCGAACCGCCAGTGATGTGGATTTCAAAAATTACGATTTCAAATCCAAAAATAGTAAAAAAAATAACAAAAAATAATGTTTCACCTAGGGAGGGGGCCCCCTAGCCAGCTGGCTGCCATTTCTTCAACTCACGTATTTTTTTCACATCAAATCATACGTATGCGGCCGGCTAGATTCGAACCTGCAACCTCCCCCTCGCGCTTCCCCTCCTCTACCACTGCACCACAATGTTATTTGCGATTATAACTTGTTTTGGGTCTTCTCATATTATACCAAACTAAGTAAAAATTGAGTATTTGAGACCCTAAATAGATTCAAATAAGAAAATTATCAACTACAAAGTTTTATAACTTTTTGAAATCTACAACTTTCATGTTGGTCATTTCTCCATCCAAGGTCATTTAAAAAATTCAAATTTTAAATTTGAGAATGTCAAACGTGATTTTTTTGACAAGATGATTTCAAATTAAAAAGTTGTCAACTATAAAGTTTCATAACTTTTTGAGATCTACAATTTTTGTTTCAGCCCTTTGTCCATCCAAGGTCATTTAAAAAAGCTCATTTCAAAATTTTAAATTTCAAATTTGAGACATTCAAATATAATTTTACATGAGAAAATAAATTCAAATGAAAAGATTGTCAACTACAAAGTTTCAGAAATTTCTAAGATCTACAACTTTTTTTGGTCATCTTTTCATGCGACCTTATTTTATCAGCTCAAAATTTGAATTTCAACAATTATCTACTTCAAACACCATTTTGAAGGTGTAAATAATTTTAGCCGGAAAAAGTCTTGAATAACAAAGTTGTGCAACTTATCAAGATCTAAAACTTTTATTTTGGTCATTTTTTATCCGATAAAGTAATAGTGATATTGTTCACAAATCTTACATATCTCTCACATAGTTTCATAAAGTATAAAAGAGAGATGTAAAATTTGTGAACAATGTTACTATCACTTTATCGGATAAGAAAATGATCAAAATAAAAGTTATAGATCTTGATGAGTTCTACAACATTTGTTTTGATCATCTTTCTAAAATCCATCATTTTTTATGTTTTATTTTTAATATTCGGCATCTAGCAGATCACATAAGTGGCGGTTTATGGCTAAAACCACCACCGATGGCCGTGGTATCGATGGCGGTGCCATCGGTGCGGTTTGTGGCTAAAACCACCACCGATGACCCCGTGACGTTGTCGGTTCTTGGCTAGAGCCGGCAAAGATGTTTGAACTTCACATTAGTGCCGGTTTCATCCACAAACCGGCACCGATGTAAACCTTCGTGTCGGTTCCATCCACAAACCGGCAAAGTGATGTGTACAACCGGCACACGAAGAGATATCGTTGTCGGTTTTTTAAAACCGCACAAATGTTACCGCACCGATAACTGAATCAGTATTAGTGCAATCCGTAGCCATTCCATTGAAAGAATCCAATTGCTCTTGGATATCCTTCCACCAAAAAGAACTATGTGGAAAAAGTGTAAATTTAGGAGCTTTCTATCAGTATAGATGCAATTCCAAAGCAACTTGACCTAAGGGATGTCCAAATGATTATAATTTTCTGTAAATAATGCTTAAGGAGTACATTGTCAGTCTTTCGAAGTTGATAACCCCTAATCCACTCTCCTCTTTTGGTTCACAAACCATCTGCCATGCTGACTTTATTTTTTGTTATTTGCATCAAACATATGCCATAAGCAATGCTTATAGTAGTTATCAATCTGCTTAATGACTGTCTTAGGAAGAAGAAAAACGCTCATTGCAAAAGTTGGTCGTGCTGAAAAACTATATTTATGAGCTCCAGTTGCTCTGCTTGGCTTAGGAATGTAGAGACACTTACTAGTCGCCTTTCACATTTGGTGACTAAAAGCCAAAAGTCTGCAATTGTTGGTTTGGTGATACTCAATGACAAAACCAAGGAAAGGAATTAAAGGGAGAGAGACTTTGGGCAAACCAAAGAAGTAGCAATCAGATGCACTGATTGGCAACATAAAAGACTTGTCAAAGTTCACTTTGAGGCCAGTAGATTCACCAAATTATTGTAGCACACCCTTGAGAAAAACCAATAGTGAAACATTCCCTTAAAGAAAGATTAGAGTATCATCAATATACTATAAAATAGGGAAGTCACAATCATGTTGAAGAGGTAGTGGAAGATGAAGATGCCCATTAACATAAGCTGCATTTAACAAAGTTCAACGAAAATCCGCTGTGGCACACAAAATGAAGAGAGGGAAGAAGATGTACCTGATTTAAAAATTAACTTCATCCACTTGATCCATTTTGCTGAAAATCCCTTTTTGTCTATAATTCATAAAATAAGTCGATTTTCTAGTTTCTCAAAAGCTTTTTCAAAATCAAGCTTTAAAATTATTAATTGTCTCTCAGAAAGATGACACATCTTAATCTAATGGCTAGACAGTCCTAAATGCACTGAGTTTAACAAAACTATACTAATTTTTATGAATGAGAGGGGAGGACTAACTGCAACCAATTGGCTAAAATCTTAAGAGACAATTTTGATAATAACGATGATTATCTAGAGACTAGAGACGAACGGCCGGCTTGTCTGACTCTAAAAATAAAAAAAGAGATGAACGGCCGGCTATGTCTGACTCTAAAAATAAAAAAAATACTCACATTCAAAAATGTATTTTGTAGTAATGATTTGTAAGCTTGGAGTGATGTACTCGTGCTAGCCTCGGGTGCACAGCTAGGCGGTCCTATTATTAGATACAGCTGGATTCCAATAGCCTCTGACATACCTACTTCATAAAATATAATTAGAAATTAAATAATTCAAACATCGATAGATTAATTATAAAATTTATTTAAATAATAAGATACAAATGTAAATATTATTTATTATATTTAATTAAATTTGAACTTTTTAAACCTGAATATCATAATTACATTGTTTTGGAACAAGGGAGTATATATATTTTTTTAAATTCCACGCAGAATAATTCAGAATCTGCTAGCCAAGTCTGTCACTAATAAACAATTAACAATAGTACTACCTTTTCTTTTGTAAACAACACTACTATGTTTTGGATGAGAGGTGAGCTCGGAAAAAGTCCGACCTCCCCATCGTATCCTCCAGTTTCGTTGACTCAGGCACCACTCTCTACAATTATGTGGGACCCACTGTATGCTTTCGGTTTCAGATTTCAGTTCGTCATCATTGACCACAAGAGTGAGCAAGAGCTGTAACCCAAGCCAAGTATGAAGTATTACCACAAGTTCACCAGCAGCATAGCAGATCGAGCACTGTGCGCTTTGCATTGACCTCTCTCCTCTACGGGCAGTGAGGGTCCAAAAAAAAGAGCTGAGTTGGATGGCGCCGGTGAAGGTGTTCGGGACGGCGGACTTCGTGAACGCGGCGAGGGTCATGGCATGCCTGGAGGAAGTTGGCGTCGAGTATGAGGTCGTTAAGATCGACTACACGACCATGGAGCACAAGGGCGCCGAGCACCTCGCCAGAAACGTTCGTAACGTTCCCTTGGCCTGGCCTATCATCTTTTTTGGTTGATTATTGGGTCGTACTAGCTAAACTGTGGGTGAAAATTGACATTCTGGTTGATGCTGCTGTTTACCTGCAGCCGTTCGGCCAAATTCCAGCGTTTCAGGATGGGGACATGATGCTGTTCGGTACGCTTTCAATCAAATCCCAGTTCGATTCATCACTACGTTACTGCCAGTAAAACGCTATACTAGATTGCTTTGTTTCTTTGGTCCCTTCTAAACATCCCAATCCCATGATCAACGCATATTCTGAGCTCCTAATTCGAAAAATTTCCAGAGTCCCGAGCAATCGCGAAGTACGTTCTCCGCGAATACTCCAAGGCGGCCAATATCGACCTGCTGCGAGAAGGCAACCCGGAGGAAGCCGCCATGGTGGACGTGTGGTCGGAGGCTGAGGCGCACACCTTCTTGCCCGCCATCGCGCCCATCTTCTACGAGTGCGTGGTGAACCCCGTCGAGCATGGCACCACGCCCAACCAGAAGGTGGTGGACGAGAGCCTGGAGAAGCTCAAGAAGGTGCTCGAAGTCTACGAGGCGTACCTGTCCAAGACGAATTATCTCTATCTCGCCGGGGACTTCTTCAGCCTCGCTGATCTCAACTACGTCCCGTACACTTTCCACATCATGAGGACGCCGCACGCGTCGCTCTTCGACTCCTATCCTCATGTGAAGGCGTGGTGGGAGAGAGTTATGGCGAGGCCGTCGCTGCAGAAGCTCAGCCCCGATATGGAGATCAATGCCTGATCGATCGCACAAGTGCAAGACTTTGGATGATCAGATTTGATGATGGTGTGTATAGTTGTATACGCGCTTCGTTCGCGGTTCCAACAAAGTTTTAGCTTGATTTTACGCCAGTGTTTGAGTTGTACCAAGACATATATGGTAATAAAATCCAAGGTGTCCAAGGTGTTGCTTTCTCACAAAATAAATAAATAAATCCATTGTTCACAGTCCAGCAGATAAGATTTGATTTGCATCAGTAAGTCGCCGTGCTTGACTAATTTTGCTTGACTAAGTCGCCTTGCTTATTAAGTTTTTATCCTTCCTCACAGCAGACTGTCCGAAGTACTGTAGTGAGTAGTGACTGGCCCGGGTACTCTGGGATACTGTAGCAGGCCGTCCGAGGTATTGTGGCAGACTGCCTAGAGTACTCTAGCGGACTGTTTAGAGTAGCCTGTCTGGGATACTGTAGCAGTGCTTATTTCTTTTTTTCGGGCGTCCGTGATCCGATTTGAGTTCTAGTTTTTGTGTTGGGTTTCTAGTCTCACGTGTTTCGTTTCTAGGTACTCCTATCATAAGTTGGCTTGACCATCCTCTTCTTCTCCATAGAAGTTGGGTGTCCCCATTCGGAGTCCTATCGAGTGCTAGTCTTTGGTGTTTAACCATCTGTTGGCTAGTGATTTTATTATTCTTACGGTTGTTTGCTTCCAGGATTTCCGGATAACGGCTGTGGATTTTGAAAAAAAATTGAGACTTCTATTCAAACCCCTCCGGTCGCCATTTCGGGTACTTCACAGATATTCTTCGCCATTTCGGGTACTTCACAGATATTCTTAAACCTTCACATGGATGCTTGGCAAACATGCAGATAGCCATCTCTTCAGTTCATAGTGGGCCACAAAAGGATATGAAAACGAAAAGGGGGCATATGTTTTTTGACGCGGTGCAGGTGTTGGCCAATGTAGCATAGAATTTTTCTCACCTAGATCCAGCAGTGCGTGGCCCAGTCAACACCATTTCATAGGAGTCAAATCAAGGTGAGGAGCATCTAGGGTGGATCTACGGGGGCAGAAACAGAGGTGAATCAAAGGCCACAATGATGGCACGATAGTGGCAACCGTCGATTTTTCTTTTTAATTTTCAAGTGATTTAAAGTGGTGAGCAGTGTCTTCCTCTAAAAATACTACTCCCAACTCAAAAAATTAGTTTCATAGGCCTCTGTAAATGTTTGATTAACATAGACTCTCTGGCAGAGGCGAAGGTATCCACACTGCTCACCTCTTCATAATGCTATTTACCCGACCCAGAAAATGTGTTCCATAGCAGTAGTCGAGCATTTTAAAACATTTGTCCCTGTTAAACGATTCAAACGATTCACAGAACGTGTACACGAGAAACTATTTGCAGAGACAAAACTTTTTGGACTGTCTATGTAAATAAATTGATTGCCTTTAAAAATTACTACGCATTTAGGAGACAGTGACTTTTTTTAGTGTCTTTGCAAATAAAAGGGGCTGCCTACTAAAGTTATTTTTGCAGTTGTGTAAAGCTTGCAAGAAATGACCTTGTCGTGAACTATCGGTTGTTGTAAAGTGGCGGTTATAAAAACATTTAGTCCGTAGTAGTATGTAGTATAAACATCATCGTAACTAACAAGTCAATAATGTTACTCGATAATCCAGTAGTCACGGCTGCCATTAAATAATGTTGCAGGGAAGAAAATAATACTAGTAATAAATAGAAAGATATGGTTGTGGAGCGTTGTGGAGCGAGACACTTTGATTCCAGTTGGCTCTAATAAGATATACGTATAATTTTCTATGGACAACAAATATCCGGGAGACAGGTGGCTACAAAATTATTTAAAGTGTCGATGAGCTGGCCGGCGACCTCCATGGACCACATGGGGAATTTTATATTATATATTCACAGTCCATTCGATCGGAAGCAATCAAGCAAGGATGCAGGGCAAATTGAATTTATGGCCCGGTAATGCTGATGGAGTGAAAAATCAAGAGACGTGGAGCAGGGGTTAGTACAGAAAAAAACTGAAGATGTGTTCCTGAGTCTACAGAAAAAAAAAAAAACTGAACACGGGGCTGTGGGTTGGAAATACCTGTGGGTTGGAAATGCCAGGGTTGGGAAACCACCGACGGTTCATGGCCTTCTAAACCTACGGTAGGCGGCGGACCCTGAGGATTCTATTTTGTCCGAGACAAAAAAAAAAAAGACAAGAGGAGAATACAAGGGCTTAGGTGGATACTTGGGTTAACGAATATGCATGTGAAAGATTGCAAATGGAAAAGTTGTGGGCTTGCAGTTTTTTGGAGGAATGGCATAAATTTGAATTTACGATAACTCTCAAGGTTTTATATTGATGTGGATATTATGGAAGCTGATGGCTTTATGTGGAGATTTATAGGCTTTTATGGTGAGCCGAGGGAGGACCGGAATGACTTATCTTGGCGTGCCTTGAGAGTTCTTAACGCTGCTGCGCAACAACCTTGGCTAGTGGCTGGAGCTGGATATTTCAATGAGATTTTGTTGGCTGTTGAGAAGGAAGGAGGTGTACAACATCCACAACGATGCATGGATGGCTTTCATGAAGCTTTAGAAGATGGTCGTTCCTGGATCTAAGCTATACTTGTGATACTTTAATATGGAGAAACAACAATCATCGATGAGAAAATTATATCTGGGACTTGATCGAGCGTTTGCGAATGCGGAGGAGCGACCAACGAAAAGAAACCATCGGACTTCTCATTTTGAGGCTACCTGGGTTCAAGAAGAATATGAGACCATAGTAGAAAATGCATTGAAGATGTTGTGAATCAAATAAAATGGTGGCCAATTAAATGAAGAAGAAGGAAAGATCAAATTGATGAGCTATAAGAGAAGGAAAAGTTCAAATTGACTTATCATCTTAGCTAGCATCTTGTGTACATGAGCTGTATTTGAATGTTGGATACTGTAGCAAGGTGGTTACTGTAGCAACCGACCTTGCTACCTATATGAACATAGCTCTAGCTCATTTGTAAATGCAATTGATCAAGGAGTGAAATAAAGAATATCCCCTTCTTCAAATTCTCTCTGTTTTCTGGTGCTAGTGATCAAGAGTTCTCGGCGAGGAACGTAGTCGAACGACTCGATTTCTAACACGTTATCAGCACGAGGTTCTAACCGAGCGCAAGGCACTAAGGTAAGAAATCTAGTTCTTCAACATACATCCTGATTGCTTGCTGCTGTTCCTTGAACAAAGCACACACATACACGAGATCACAAGCATGATTTACCTACTGTGTCATCGGCAACGCCCGGTAACATGAAGGTGGTTCAGCCGTCGTCGCCGTCCATCGCTGGAAACGATGACGGTGGCGATGCTAGGATGGCTCCGCCTCCACTCGCCAAGAAATGGCCCTGAAGAGCCAAACAACTGCCACCGTCCCGAAGATGCGCTGGGCAGTCAAGATCGTAACGTCCCGCCTCCCGAGGCCGGGCCCGCTATCAGCGGCTTTAATAGGACCAATACTGCCCTCACGGACCAACACCCGTCTTTCCTACGCACTTTGTCCTCACTCATGCGCACCCGGGAACGAGTTCCCGGTCGGTCACCCATCCTAAAATTACTCCAGGCCAAGCACGCTTAACTTTGGAGTTCTTTCGAGATGAGCTTCCGGAAAAGAAGTTGCAACTTATTGGTATGAGTATCATATTAATCCTATTAAGCCCTGGTCCGGGGTGTTACATCCTCACCCCTTAAGCGATCGATCGACGCCCTCGTCGATCACCCCCAAGCCAGAACCTCCTCTCTTGGCCACGTCCGTGTGTGTCAGGTGCCAACGCATGTGCCATCTTTGTGTGACCACGACGGATCCACACCACCATGCGCACCATGCTGCGTAATCTGCGACACACGCGCCCCCGTGAAACCGCGAGTCGGCTCGATACCATTTGTAACGTCCCCGCCTCCTCGAGGCCGGCCCGCTTACATCGACGACTTTAATAGGACCAATACGCCCTCACGCACCAACACCCGCCTTTTTCTCGCTCACTTTGTCCTCACTTATGCGCACCCGGAACAATTCCCGGTCGGTCACCCATCCTAAAATTGCTTCGGTAAGCAAGCACGCTTAACTCGAGTTCTTTTAAGATGAGCTTCCGAAAAAAAGAAGTTGCAACTTGTTGGTATGAGTATCATATTAATCCTATTAAGCCCCGGGCGGGGGTGTTACATCCTCACCCCCTTAAGAGATCGGCGTCCCGTCGATCAACCCCAGCCGTGAACCTCCTTTCTTGGCCACGTCCGGTGCCCAGTGCCGGCGCGTGTGCCATGCTTGTGTGACCACGACGGATCCACACCACCATGCGCACCATGCTGCGCAAGAACTGGCGACACACGCGCCCGTGAAACCGCGAGTCGGCTCGATACCATTTGTAATGTCCCGCCTCCTCGAGGCCGGGCCCGCTTACATCTCGACACTTTAATAGGACCAATACCCCTCACGGACCAACACCCGGTCTTTCCTGCGCACTTTGTCCTCACTCATGCGCACCCGGGAACGAATTCCTTGGCCGGTCACCCATCCTGAAATTACCCGTGCCAAGCACGCTTAACTTTGGAGTTCTTTCGAGATGAGCTTCCGAAAAGAAGTTGCAACTTATTGGTATGAGTATCATATTAATCCTATTAAGCCCTGGTCCGGGTGTTACAAAGACCACCCAGCAGGGCAAGCCGTTGGCACGGGCTGCCGTCGCGCCCGGCCCCGCAGCCGCCGCCATTGCTCGCCGGCCGTGGGCCAACCTGTAGGCGGTCCTCGGCGGCCGGGCGCTGCTAACCGCCGCCGCCCGCCCGACCGAGTCC
The DNA here is from genome assembly GCA_015844335.1 of Chrysopogon serrulatus. Classification (NCBI taxonomy): domain Eukaryota; kingdom Viridiplantae; phylum Streptophyta; class Magnoliopsida; order Poales; family Poaceae; genus Chrysopogon; species Chrysopogon serrulatus. The sequence continues at coordinate 213,322 of JADLZL010004415.1, read as the reverse complement.
CGGCCGCGCGCGAAGCGCGCTCGGCCGCTACCGCCCCGCGTGGCCGCCTGCGCCGCGCGAGGCACCGCCCCAGCCGCGCAGCCTGCGAGCACGCCAAGGGCGCAGCGGCGGGCCCTCGCGAGCCCTGCCGGCCGCCCGCGACCACACGGCTGACCTGAGTGCTCTCGCCCCGACGCCTGGAGCACTTCCCGGGCAACCGCCACACGGCTGCCGGCGAACGCGCTAGGGGCGCTGACAGCGCTGCCGCCGCCCGGCCGGGCGGTAGCACGCCGGAGGGGCGCAGTGCTGACCCGGAGTCCCTTAGACCGGCTGCCGCCCTCCTCTTTCCTCCCTGCTGTTCTTTTGGCTGAAAGGATAAGGGAGAGAGAGAGTACTGGGTGTGGGAAGGCCCGTCGCCGCCTCCTTTTTCTCCGCCACCAAGTGTGAAGGCCGAGAAAAGGAGCAGAGCTTCGGGAGCAGTGCGGTGGCCGAGAGGAGAGTTGTTTATCTCCTCAAGAGATAAAGAACGGGCCTGGGCGAGCATACTTTTTTTCTTCTTTGTTTTCTTTCGATCCTGATCTGAACCACTTCTCTTTTCTCACAATGGGAGGATGGTGGTGGTCAGGTGGTGCTGGCTGGCCTGATGCCGCTGCCCAACCAAAACTATAATGGCCTATGCCATTTGGTCGATGCACTTGTGACCCGAAGTCACAAACGTTTAACCAGCGTATATCATAGAGCCTTTTACATGTATGCCATTAAAAAAGATGGTCTACTTGCTCAAGCCACTGAAAAGTTCGATCTATCATCAGTGTCCAACTTGTTAACTTTTTTTTCTCTCAAGCCATTCCGTCCACTTCTACATCTCACGGTGTCAAACAGGCATGTCAAATGACCATTTTACCCTCCAGTGGGCCCTGTTGGTCAGGCACCCAAGCTTTCTTCTCTCTTCTCTTCGTTGTTGCCCGGCCGCCACGAGTGCGCTGCCAAGCCTTGATTGCCTAACCGCCGCACCTCGTCCGTCGCCTCCAGCGTCTCCGGGCACACGACGCCAAGCCGGCTGCGAGTCTTGCTCGGCCGAGCCGCGAGTGCCGAGCGGGGGGCGACGCCCGGCTGCTGCTCGGCCAGGGCGCGCGGCCGCCCGGCCCCGGCCGGGGAGGCGCCGCCCGGCCGCCACGCGGCGCTCCGGGCGCCTCCGCCCGCCGCGCCATCGCCGCCCCGTCGCGCCCGGGCCTCCGTGCGCACCGCGCCCCGCTCCCGCGACGCTCACGCCCGAGCGCCGCTGGGCGGCGGAGTCGCGCGAAGGCCACGCCTCCGCACGCCGCCGAGCCGCGGGCAGCTGAAGCCGCGCGCGCGGCCGCGGGCGCGCCGGAGCCGCTGCCGCGTGAAGCGCCCGCACCGTGAGGTCGCCGCTTCGCGCCGGCCGTCGCAGCGACCATGCTCGCGCCATGCCAAGCTCCCACCCAGCGCGGGTCGCGACCGCACCGGCGCTGAAGTCATCCCGCGCCGCCCACCCGCACACGCCGCAGACGCTGCGCGCCGCTGCGCGCGCTTCGCCGGAGCAAGCGGTGCGGGCCCGGCGGCGCGCCACCGGCGTCGATGGCGGTTGTGTACGGCAAGGCGGAGCATGGGCGGGAGCTGCGACAAAGAGGCGGAGCGCCACCGCGAGCTGCTATGACGAGGCCGGGGCGCGGTGGGGCGGGCGGGCGCCGGTGGCGGCACGTAGCCGGGCAAGGCTGCTGGCGCGCCGGGCGATAGACTTCCGGGCGAGCTTCGCTGGCGGTGCTTCTGCTTGGGAACAGGAAGAAGAAAGAGAGAGCACGTGATGTGTGGTGGAGTGTGGGTGACCATATAAGATAAGGTTGGAGGAGAGAGTAAAAGAAAAAGGAAATAAAAAAAGAAGAAAATAAGAAAAAGAAAAAACGAACCAAAAAACTTAATATTTCTAGATTTAATTAATATTATAAGTAACATGAGAATTATAGTTAATTTCCGCATCAACGCCTAGCAGGCCAACCTTGTTGGCACCAAAATCCAACAAAGTTGGCGCCTAGCGATGAGTGGCACATGAGAAACCAAAGTTTCGGGGGGCAACCGAGGTCATTTGCCACCATGGGTCCCACTCGTCAGGACAGCTAAACGGAGAAAATCAAACAGCAAGCGGACGGAATGGCTTGAGAGAAAAAAAAGTTAACAAGTTGGACACTGGTGATAGATCGAACTTTTCAGTGGCTTGAGCAAGTAGACCATCTTTTTTAATGGCATACATGTAAAAGGCTCTATATCATATTGCATCTCGGCGACCAACAAATCCCATATAAGGCATGAGGTCCGTACAAATAACAACATGCAAATACGTGACTGACGTCACTAAAAAAACGGTGGCTCGAAGCTCACCATATTTCCTTCATGTTATTATTATTATTATTTATTTATTTATTTATTTATTTACTGCAATTTATATTATTTATTTAATTACAAAGTGTGTAGTCATGAAGATTACAATTGAAAGTGTTTTTTGATTTTTCCGGCACACTAAAACATATGCCGAATGGTCTAAAGCCATTTTATGGGAGGCCCCTGAAGCCTCGATGATCACAAAGCATAAATTACTTGGTCCATGCACAAGTGACCGAAAATTGTGCGTATGCGACCTAAAGCCCGCAAAAGGGAGTGGACCTGAAGTTCACTATGTCCTCGCCACTGCCTGAAGCCCGTGGAAATCAAAGTAACCTAAAGTCTATAAATGGCATGAATAGTTACTTTATTGCAATTTTATATTATTGGCAAGCTATAATTACTGCAATTTACTCTCTTGCATTTATTTAAATCTTGCAGATTTATTTTTATTTTATTTTATTATTGCAAGTTTATATTTTAGTATGAATGGCATATAATCCTGAAGATTATATGCATGAGATATTTGGGAAATATAGTCCAGAAGACTATACATGATTGTGTGATCCTGGAGATTACACATAGCCATAATCTTGAAGATTACGCGTAACCGACATCCATTGACCTTGCACAATGATTGTGCAAGCATGTCGAACATTGCGAAAGGAGGTTCACAAGGCTTGCCATGAATGGCAGCCACTACCTCACTTGGGCCATTGACGTCGAGATCAAACTCGATGTGTCTCGATCATACCATTGTCGAGCCTGAAGCTGGCAAGGATGAGCGCACAACACCTAATAATACAGAGCGTTGCACTTCTTACAACACCACTTACACCCAGACCTGAAGTCTGAGTATACGAATAAGGATGATCCATTGATTTTTATAGCAGTCTCTGAAGGACCACTTTGACCAATAAAAGTCAATTGTGCTCTCAAAAGCATATTAGGACTAGATCACCTTATGCTTCCAAGACTGCACGTCTATGGCAGCATATAACTTTGCTTTACATAGGGTTGTGTCAAGACTGCGTCTATGCGACCAGAAGTTCGCTGACGCCGGTATGATCAAGAACTCTTTCCACCCTCCATGCCGGGAACATAGTACTGGATGAACAATACATACTCTGAGTTGACAACAGTACTATTGGTTGTAGAACAACAGAATGATATTCTCATAGATAATCATTCTGCTCGGCCTGTTGAACCTATGGTTGTGCCCGAAGCACATATCAATGCTGCTGAGAATTCTTGCAACTGCAAAAGAAGCCGTAGAAAGGAAAATGGATGGAGGAAACAAGATACCATATATAAAGGCAAAGGAAATAGAAAGCCCAGAGGTAAAAGTGAACCCAAGAAGGTCGTAGGTGGAACATCTTAATAGCAGATCACTGCTATAGATGTGGAGGCACAGGGCATTGGTCCTGCAATTGTCATGCCCCGAAACACCTAGTTGAGCTCCAACAAAGTCCTTCCAGAAGCAAAGGACAAGGAGAGTCAACATAAGTCCCACTTCACCACTGAGCCTGAAGCTCAGGAATGCAATGACATGCTTGTCGTCGCAAAGGGAAATGGTGAAGATACAGACGGAAAATGAGGACGACCTTCTCAATGATGACCTTTTGATATACTCAGGGACCTGCAATAATCCCTGAGATATCATGTGTCACAACACAATGTCCACATGTACCAATAGAGTTCGGCCATTCATGCTCCCGAAGAGCATTTGCAAAATGCATGCCCTAATAGAGCATTTATCAGTATTGCTCTTGAAGTTGTGAATGTTGGTCTTCGCTTACTAGTATATGGTAAAGCCCTAAATTCTCATACCTCGTGGGAGCCCAAATGGCTGAGAGGGAGAACTGTCATGTAGACAGTGGCACCACCAATATAATATTAAGGAAAACCAAATATTTCTAAATATTGAATAGATAGAAATATTGTGACCATTGCCAGAAGCAAGGCTCATATTTTAGGCACCAGAAGTGTCATGTCTTCCCTTGATGATAAAACATACCCCTAGTGGGTTTCAGAACCCTCCGATCAAGGGTGGGAAGTTGAATTCGAACTTGGCATACTAGTTCAATTCGAATTTGCCATACAAGTTCAATTTAAACTTCTCGATCAAGTTCATTGAACTTGGCATACTAGTTCAATTCGAACTTGCCATATAAGTTCGATTCGAACTTTTCAACCAAGTTCAATTTGGATTCCTTTGATAATCCAAGTATGTGGTGGAAAAGCTCCCTTCATCACCATCAAGGTCTTGTACAACCCACTGAGGAATATGTTGTGATGAAAGCCATATTTGGAAAATATGGCATGACCAATTGGGTCATCCTGAATTGGATATGATGAAAAGAATTATCAACAATTCTGATGGCTATAAAGACTTCCCTAATCCTGAAGATTTTATTTGCACCACATGTGCAAAAGGGAAGATAGTCGCTAGACCACCACTCTTGAAGATTAGGGATGAGCCACAAGTCTAGCTAAATCCTTGATCAAGAAGATCAAGTCAATTGCATGGCCATCACTACAGAATTGTAGGCTGCCAACCAGAAGTTGGGGCCATGCAGTGCTGCACACTGCAATATTGAACCAACTCAGGCCAACTGCACCCCTTTACAACTCGTGCGTGGGAATTAAGTATTTCTCATCTGCGTATATTAGTTCTGCGGTATACGTGCCAGTACCGCCACCTCAGCGTACAACAATAGAACCCCACCAGAAGCTGGGGTATAAGCCTATGACTGGGGATCTTCATAGGGCTCGATACGCTGATTGCGTTTCCCAGCATTAGGGGGAGAGAGGCATCTAGAAGAATGCTGAAAAATTGCTTGAAATAGAATGTTGAAATGTATTCTTTAGATCCACGCACTAGTAAATCTGAACCTGAAGTTTAGAGGATGATACATATGTAAATTCTTGCAAATAAGCTGCCAAATGCCTTCACTGAGCATCAAAGTGACAAGGTCGCATTTACCAGTAGCAAATGCGACGGAGAGAGTATAGGTGACCCAGAAGGCTACCAACTCTATTGTCTCCATCTGATCCTAGGTTAAGGGGGAGACCTCCGGGGGTTCGGGACAAGGTTCCACGGAGACGTCCGTGAGACAAGGTCCGAGCCACTTGCATCGCTGAAGGATTCAGTTGAAGAGACTCAACCCGAAGTTGAGAATGCCCTTAAAGTGGCAACCCAACCAGAAGTTGGGAGGTCCCTGAAGGACCCCATCCTGAAGATGGAAATTCCAATGCGTCGCGCGCACTATCGCATTGAAAAATCAGAACACCCCAGCTCAATCGTATTGGGAAATTATGGTGAGCGGGATGATGATCATGAGGAGATCGCCACTAAATTATGTGGAGTTGAGAGAGTCATATAATGGAAAGACCACTATTGTCGACATATATCTCGCCTCAAAGATTGCTGGTCCAATGGATCCGGACCCAGAACCAAAGTAGATGGTAGAGTGCCTGAAGCACTCAGAATGGGTCAAATAAAAGGCCACAATTGAGGCAGAGTTGCGCTCGCTTTATGAAAGAAAGGTTTTTGGGCCTGCAGCCCCAACACCTCCAGAAGTCATCCTTGAAGGATACAAATGAGTCTTACTCCTGAAGAGGAATAAACATGGTACGAAGCGAGGCTGGTGGCACAAGGGTTCCCGCAGAGATCCGTCATCGATTGATGATGAAACTTACTCTCTAGTTATAAGTGGCACAAATGTTTTGATACAGAATATTTACGGCAGCTAACTTAAATCTAAAATGCAGTTGGTTATTATTGTGGCCGCATACTTATATGGGCCACTAGATTCGGTGGTCCACATGAGATCCCTGAAGGACTCAAGATCTCTGGACCGATCCAAATCACAACATGAGTTAGCACCGCCTGTAGTTGTCGTTGTATGAGTTGAAACGATCTGAAAGGATGTAGTTCAACCGTTCGAGTAATTTTCTCTTGAAAAGTGATTACACAAACAATAATGATTGTCCTTGCATATTTAACAAGAAATCCTCGAAGGATTTTCTGCATCATCTCGATTTATGCTGATGATTCGAATATCATTAGCACTGTAGAGGACATTGAGGAAGCAATGGCTTCACTCAAGAAAAATCCGAGATGAAGGGCTTGGGTAAAACCAAGTTTGCTTGGGCTAGCAGCTCGAGCACCTCCCCGAAGGAGTGTTGTACACCGATCTACAAAGAGGGTATTTAAGGAATCTAATATGGGCAAACACCACCCTCTGAGTACCCCCATGGTGGTCCAATTCCTGGAAGTGGATAAGGACCTGGTTGGACCCAAGGGTAATATGAGAAAGTTTTGGGACCTGAAGTTCCCAAGTTAAGTGCCTTTGGGGGACTAATGTACCTAGCGAATTGCATAAGCCTTGATATTGCATTCGCAAAAAATACTGTTGATAAGATACAGTGTTGTCCCAACCAGAAGATATTGGGTTGGCTCGAAAACTGTCCTCAAGTACCTACAAGGTACCCAAGACCTTGGTCTATGGTTTTCGAAGAACCAAGTCTTAACCATGGTAGGGTATGTGGACGCTGGCTATATGTCTGACCCGCATAATGCCAGACCACAAGATTGGTTTCGTATTTCTCTGTGGTGGTACAACCATTTCATGGCGGTCTTCGAAACAGACCTAGGTTGATGTGTCAACCAACCACCTAGAGATAATTGCCCTACATCCCGAAGTCATGTGGTATCAACATCAACACCCCCACCATTATCTGTAAAGATAATGCGGCTTGTGTTGCACAGATGTATATGAGCTATGTCGAGAGCAATCTCACGAAGCACATTACTCTTAAATTATTTTATCCCCATGAGCTCTAGAAGAGCAGGGAGATAATTTTACCTGCAAGTAAAGTCATGTGAAAATCTAGCAGATTTATTCACAGTCTCTGCCAGCCTCGAGGTTCCACAAGATGTGTCTGTGGAATTGGCGTGAGACGACATGAGTTGCAGGGTTCAGAGGGAGACCAACCTCGAAGCCATAGCTCATGATCATGATCTTGAAGATCGCGAGTCGGTCCTAAAGACCTGACCGAAACATCAATTGTTGTACTCTTTTTTCCTTGATGAGTTTTTCCCACTAGGTTTTCTCATGCGAGGTTTTTAACGAGGCAACAGGTGCAACATAAGTGATGCATTTGATGTACTCTTTTCTCCTACCCTTTTTTCCCACTGGGTTTTTGGGGGGGAGTTTTTAATGAGGCATACACATAGCATATAATTGGTCAAGGGGGAGTGTTGTGAATCAAATGAAATGGTGGCCAATTAAATGAAGAAGAAGGAAAGATCAAATTGATGAGCTATAAGAGAAGGAAAAGTTCAAATTGACTTATCATCTTAGCTAGCATCTTGTGTACATGAGCTGTATTTGAATGTTGGATACTGTAGCAAGGTGATTACTGTAGCAACCGACCTTGCTACCTATATAAACATAGCTCTAGCTCATTTGTAAATGCAATTGATCAAGGAGTGAAATAAAGAACATCCCCTTCTTCAAATTCTCTGTGTTTTCTGGTGCTAGTGATCAAGAGTTCTCGGTGAGGAACGCAGTCGAACGACTCGATTTCTAACAGAAGAAATCAAAAGAATTGAGATGTGGAACAGTAGAGGAATGTGTGAACGCGGTTGGCGGCACAACTTTTGGACTGGAGTAAAAATATTCTTGTCGATCCGAAGAAGAGGATAAAAAAGCAAAGAACTTGACACCAAACCAATTTTGATTGAAGGATTGATCAAAAGAATAGTTGATAAATATGTGTTCTCTTCGTTCGTTATTTAGTGAGATGATAGAGCATGTTGACGGCACGGATAATTAATTTTCCAGGTTGGTTGACGAACCGGTACGAGGACGCCGCACCGGTGACCGGATTGGGGGGGGCGGATTGCTTTCACCGCCGATCTTCTCCGACTCCGGCCGACAAATTGCTGAGAAAAGCAGGAGAATCGGATCGGGGGTTGACGCCGCATCGATTCACCGTGGTATTTTCGCTTCTCATTGAGTTTTCCCTCCGATCCTTTGAGATACTCTGTACTTTCGTCAGACTCTTCCTGTGCGATTTTGCGAGTGCTTCGTTTCTAGTGGGCTTGATGTGATCTGATGGGGAAACGTAGACTTACGCTCGCTTTTCCGCCCTATTTGAGCCTCAGGATGATTCGAATCATCCAAGTGGTTGTGCACATTCTCAGAGTTTGAGTTCATCATCGATTTCTGTTAGGCAGCGGAACTCATTAGAGGTACATGAAATTTCTAGAGATATGGAGAACTTGAGGGACATTGATCTGGAACAATGGCTCAACATGGATCACTTTTCATCCCGTAAACCAGGGAGAAGCTCGTTGGTTGCTTTCGGCCTCCCAAAGCATTCTCAACCGCAATCTGCAATTGTGAAGCAGAGACTGAATCATCAACAACTACCTCCGATTGCAGCGGTGGATGCAAACTCCATAGTGGTGGGCAATTTACCAATTCAATTCTCATGGTCTCCATCATCAAATGGAACTTCACCTGAGAGATCGGTTGACCAGATCATACAGAACCTGATCCCGCCAAAGGATGGTGAGGAGTTCAGAGTTAACAGAGGTTCATGAAGGGGAGAGGCAAAGACTGTGGCCCAAAAGAAGAATGGGCTGGCCCAGGATGGCCCATCTATGGAGGATTTATTCTCCCACTCGTTCATTCCACCAAAGCCAAGCCCTAAAATCAAACCACTCACATCACAATGGGTCTGGGTAGCCGCCGCTAGGGTCTGGGACTCATCGGCGGAGAGATTCCTGGCAAGCCATGAAGACATTCAGAAATACGGAGCACAAGCCAAATACTTTCGTCGGGTGGAACCTAGTACCCTTGACAGTAGATCTTTTGTTGAGGTAATCAAGCAGAAGATGGAGCGCAAATCATTCCAGAGCAGAGACAACCGGGATGGGGAAAGAGTGAAGGATGGTTGTGAAGCTAGAGGTATTGATCGTGACAGCCGGGATGAGGTTCAGCTGTTGGAGGCACGGGGATAGCGTGAGTTCAACGGAGATGGCTGTGGACAAAGAGATTTCCAGTTTTAGAACTATGGTGATCAGAGGCAGTACCGTCAACAACAAAGAAGCTGGGATCAGAGAGAGCAACAGGCCCGGAAGAGAGCGGGGGATAGATATGATGAGAGAGATGTCAGACAGATGACTGAAGAGGACCTGCGATTCAAGCTGGATGACCGTAGAAGAGGTGGACAATAGTATAATCAATCATACCAAGGCCAAGGTCAGTCGTCTGGGCAGAACCTAAAGTGCTTCAATTGTAATGAAGAAGGTCACCATTGGTCCAATTGCAAGAATCCTGCATTCTGCTACAATTGTAGGGAATCTAGACATAAATCTGCTAATTGCCCCCTGCGTGGAAATAGAGATCTGAGCTTATGTGCTATGGGTATGCCTGGACAGCTGTTCTATTCACTTAATCTGCCTGAGCCAAAGAAAACTGTGAAGAATGAGGACAAACAGAATATTAGAGCTATAGTTTCAGTGTTGGCAGGTAGAGGTACAAAATACATGATTTTGATAGAATTGCAATACATGGTTAATTCAGAATGGAACTGGAATGTAAAAAGGATATCTGGTAGTGAATTCCTAGTGGATGTGCCATCCAAGGCTGTCTTGAATTTGCTAACCAAGATGGGGTCGATAAAATTCAAATTATCGATGTTCTTGCAGTGGTAGAAGAGACAACTATGGATCCAGAAGCTTTCCAAGTCCTGTAGTCAGTTTGGATTAGAGCTTTTGGTATCCCCCTAATTGCTAGAACTGAATTTGCAGTGCTAGAGTTAGCAAGGCTGGTGGGTGATCCTGAGGAAGTTCATATTCCTTCTCTACAATGGAAGTCAGTATGGATCAAGGTATCTTGTAAGAACCCTGTCAATATTGAGGGTATGTCTGAGGTCTTCATCAACAAACAGGGAAGGAGAATCTCATGGTACTATTCTGATAAATTAGGGAAACTCCCACCTACTAAACCTGATGATGATGTTGGTCCTGATGATGAAGCAGCTACTGATGAGGAAGACCCAGAATCCCAGGAGAGCCATGGTTGGCTAGAATCTAGGAGACCCCCTCCTGGAGATCCAAAACAACCAAGTTCATCCAACTCTAACCAAAAAGGCAAGAAAGTCAATAGTGATGTCTGCTATGTGTCAAGCAATATCAGCCAGGTGGGAAAGTGTTGGGATCTTCTTACTAAGATTGGAAAGCAGGTTATTGCTGTGCAGAAGACCTATATTGATAACATACCTGTGAGAGATAGTATGACTGATAGAACATCTGAGGCTGAGGATGTTTTCTGTCCAGAAAATTTGAAGGACCTGGATCAACTAGAAGTTTGTCAGATAGAGAGCGGCACTAAAGATGTGGAGTTGATTGGTTCTAAGTTGGTGGAAAAGGAGTTGCCAAATGCAGTGGAAAATTTGGTAAGGCAAGAGAGTGATGCAGATCCTATAATCATTGCTAACAACAAGGTTCTCTCTCCCATGCCAAGTGGGTATGAGGAAGGTTGTCTGCCTAATCTCTTTGAGTTGGGCAACTTGGGTTTTACTACTGTGGAGTCTCCACCAAGAAGTTCAGCAAAGAAATCAAATATATATGAAGCAAATGATAATCTCTTGACAGAGAATGAAGAACCACTGCAGCATGAGTTACAAATCAAACCTGATGGGGGAAAGGGTACTAAGACAAGCAAGACTAAACTGGTTCTTCCTGAACCAACAAGACAATCATCTAGAGTTAAGATGGATGGGTCCACCATACTTGAAAAAGCAATGGCGAGGAAAGCGATGAAATCCACCTTCAAAGGTAAAGATCCACAAATTCCCCTTCCTCCCTCCAATCCTTCTAGTAATATTGAATCTGTTATTAGCGCTTGTGGTGTTTCATTAGGGTATGAGGAAAGTACCAAGTTAGCAAATATATCACTGTTATAGGACAAGGATGAAGTCCTGGCTGCAATCCAAAAAGCAAAAGATAAAATTAAATTGAGTTCTAAGGCAGATTTAGAGATATTAAACTCTCAGGCAGGTGCTCAATCTGGTGCTAGAGTTAATATCCAGATGTATGAGCATGTTTCAAGAGCTGCACATGATGATGCTAATGTAGTGTCAATTGTTCATAATGAAGATCCTGTTCTGGAATGTTAGAGGACTGGGAAATGCAGGCAGAAGGAAACTGTTGATACAGTTAATTAATAAACATAGTTTTGATGGTATTTGTTTACAGGAAACGATCAGATCATCTTTTAGACAATATGAACTAGATAGATTAGCTGGACAGAAAGATATGAGCTGGTCATGGGTTCCTTGTGTTGGTCATTCAGGTGGGCTGCTGATGGGCTTTGATAAAAGTATAGCTCAGGTGACTAATATGAATCATGGAGAGTTCTTTCAAAGTATTCAAGTGTCTATGCAGGAAGATGGTTTCACATGGGAACTGGTCAACATCTATGGTCCAGCTCATGATAATAGGAAAAGGGATTTTCTAGAAGAGATTCAATCCAAGATTTTGGCAACTGAGGTCCCTATTTTGATGGGAGGGGATTTTAATTTGGTTAGAAAAGTAACAGAAAAATCATCAGGAAATATGGATACTGCACTGATGGATGCTTTTAATGAGATGATTAGTGTTACTGCCTTGAGAGAAGTACATAGATCTGGTAGCAGATACACTTGGACTAATAAATAGAATCCTCCTATTATGTGTGTCTCAGACAGAGTTTTGATCTCTAACACATGGGAAGATAGGTTCAACCTTGTGTCTGTGTTGACTGCTCCAAGACTGGGATCAGACCATAATCCTTTAATACTAGACACAGGAGGGAACATGGAGTTACAACAGCACTATTTTAGGTTCAGCTCTCATTGGATCAAACAAGCTGGCTTTTGTGACTAGGTGAAGAACAAATGGCCAGTGAGGTATAAAAGGGACCCTCTTGACCACTGGCACATTATCTCAAGCAAATTGAGAACGACAATAAAAGGATGGGGGATAAATATTGATAGTCAACAGAAGAAAGTCAAACAAGACATCATGGGGTAGATTGCCAAACTTGATGAGGACAGTGAATTTAGAGATCTTGACTATAATTAATGGGAAAGGAGATATGAGCTAGAGAAAGAATTGAATGTGATATTGACAAATGAAGAACTTCAGTGGTAGAGGAGAGGTGGTGAAAAATGGATATTAGAGGGGGACTCTAATACTGGTTATTTTCACAAATGTGCCAATGGTAGAAAAAGGAAAATGAGAATACAAATGTTAGAAAGTGAGGGTGAAACAATAGTAGATCCTCAATTGTTGAGAACTCATGTTACAGATTTTTACAAACAGTTGTTTGGGCAAGCGCAGACATCTGATATACATCTTGAGGAAAACATGTGGGCAAGTGATAAACAATTGTCTGAGGAGGAGAAAGAATGGCTTGTCAGACCGTTCTCCTTGGAAGAACTAGATCAGGCTTTAAAAGAAATGAAGAGTAACACTGCTCCTGGCCCAGATGGGTTTAGTATTGAGTTTTTCAAATATTTCTGGGTAATACTTAGATAAGATATCAAAGAAATGCTAGACAGACTTCATGATGGCACCCTTGATCTGTGACATTTGAACTATGGAGTTATTATTCTGCTACCTATGGTCAAGCCAGCTACAAATATAAAGCAATTCAGACCAATTTGTTTGCTGAATGTTATTTACAAAATAATTACCAAGGTGCTAACTATCAGGTTGACTACAGTTATTGAGAAAGTAATCAGCCCATACCAAATAGCCTTCATCCCTAGCAGGAACATACTAGATGGAGTTATAATAATTCAAGAAGTTCTACATGAGCCGAGATACACAAAGTCTTACGGAGTTATTTTAAAGTTGGATTTTGAAAAGCCTATGATAAAGTTAGTTGGAGCTTTCTATCAGAGGTATTAGCTAGGAAAGGCTTCCCTGAAGTGTGGATCCAATGGGTTAACCAAGCAGTCCAAGGAGGTAGAGTGTGCATTGATCTCAATGGTGAGAGGGGCAGTTATTTCAGAAGCTTTAAAGGCCTTAGGCAGGGTGACCCCCTATCTCCACTATTGTTCAATTTGGTGGCTGATGCTCTGTCAGAAATGCTTAACAAAGCAAAACAAGGTGGTGTAATTCAAGGGCTTATTCCTCACTTATTAGATGGAGGTCTTACACACTTACAAGATGCTTGATGACACTATCATTTTCCTGAAATTCTCTGTTGAAAACCTTCGAGAACATAAAGTTGATCTTGGCTTGTTATGAAGCAATGTCCGAATGAAAATTAATTTTGAGAAAAGTGAGGTGTTCACAAAGTGGGGTTGGATGTGAGTGACCAACAAATAGTAAGAGATATTTTTAAGTGTAAATCAGGAACCTTCCCAATGATATACCTTGGCATTCCTATAAGTTATTGCAAAATATCCAAAGCACAGCTAAGGTATGTAAGTGACAAGATTGAAAAGAGGTTAGGTACATGGCAATGTGATTACTTATCCTCCGGAGGGAAATCAATCTTAATTGAATCCTGTTTATCTAGTATACCGCTGTACACTATGGGTGTGTACCAATTATATGAAGGAAACTTTCAACTGATTGACTCTATCAGATCTAGATTCTTTTGGCAAGGCACCTCGAAGAAGAGAAAATACCATATGATTAAGTGGGAGGCCCTTAACAAGCCAAAAGAGTTTGGAGGTCTAGGCTTTATTGACGTTAGAGTGATGAATACATGTCTACTAGTAAAATGGATTGACAAATTGGAGAGAGGTAATGATAGCCTTTGCTGCTCAATCCTAAGAAAGAAATACCTTGATCAAAAGAGTATCTTTCAAATCAAGAACAGAAAATGTTCACAATTTTGGAGATCTCTTCTGGATTTAATAGAGTGGTACCAAAAAGGTAGAATGATTCATGTCAAAAGTGGACAACAAACAAGTTTTTGGAATGATAGTTGGCTGGGCAAGTATCCTTTGAAGGAAAAATTCAATAGGCTATTTCAGATAGCTCATAATCCCAATATTAGTGTGGAGGAGGTCTTTGCAGGTAATGAGTGGAACTTAGAATTTAGAAGATGTCTGAATAAGGAACTTAGAGCTGATTGGTGCCAGCTGCAACAGATGTTGAATAAAGTCCACTCAGAAGGAAGAGATACAGTTGTTTGGGCACTGGAACCATCGAACAAATATAGCAAGATCTCTGTACAGACTCGTCACTTCTAATGGTGGTAGAGATACCAAAATGCTCTTTGTATGGAAATGTAACATCCCACTAAAAGTGAAATTTTCATTTGGATGGCCGCCCATGACAGAATCCAGTCAATTGTACAATTGAAGAAAAAGAAATGGAAAGGTCCTATAGAGTGCGCCGTATGTGACAGTTGAAACAACATACCACATTCTCTTTCAATGTCCTATTGCTGTATACCTCTGGTCCTTTCTTAGAGATATTTTCAATTGGCCTAAATCACCAATAGGCTGCGATGATTTCTTCTCTAATTTTGTTGAAAATCCGAGAGGGGAGTTTAAAAAAGTGTCACTGTTTATATGTGCAGGTGCGATGTGGACAATCTGGAAAACAAGGAATGATGTCGTCTTCAACAACAAAGTACTCTCAACCCCGGTGGCGATCGTGTTCAAGACCATAATGCTGGTGAAGTCCTGGATCCCGATGGAGAAGCAGAAACTGAAGCCCCAAGCGGAGGAAGCCATTAACCTGATGTCGATGAGGGCATCCGGATGAAAGGGGTAGCGGAGTAACTATGCAGAGCTGAGGTGTTGGTAGTTTGGATAGCCTTTTTGCATGTGAGATAGGGTCTCTCTTTTAGAGGAGTTCTACTAGAGAGTTTTCTTTTGAGAGTTTCTTTTGCTGGAGAGGTTTTAGTCGTTAAGTTGCCACTCTGTTTGGCCTCTTTCTATTTCTTTAATGCTGTGCTGTAAAACTGGTATCCCTAGTCTCGGATCATGGGCTTTCGTTAAGCTTTCAATAAAGCCGGGTGAAATGCCTTTGATCTAAAAAAAGCAAAGAACTTGGAAGTGTGCGCAGGAGATGGCCGATTGACCAAAGAAATATTAGTAGGGAGGATATGTCAAAATTCAAGCTAGAGAGGCTAGAGGAACAAAAGGTCTTATACTGGAAGCAACACACCCATGTTATTAGTTACGAAAAGGTGATCGTAAGGCTGTCTGCACCAGTGCCTATAAACGCGTTTACAGGTAAAACCGATGCACCGCTGCCCGGTACCCCATCCGCCATCCTACCGGACGGACGGGTATCCGCTATGGCTGGTGGGCGGAAAAGGTGTTCGGTACAGCGCCGAACTCGCGCTGCCTCGTCGTCCTACGCCGAAAGGTGAGGGAGAGAGAAGGGAGAAGGAAGAAGGGAAACGCTGCGGAGCTCGCCCGGCCGCCCGGCCGCTGCCCTCTGGCCGCCCGCCGCTTCCGCCGCCTTCAGCTAGCCCGGCCGCCCGCCGCCACGCCAAGCATGCTCGCGCCGCGCTGCGCCCATGCCGCCCCACGCCGCAGCGCGGGCTGCGCCGTGTCGTGCTGGCCCGGGAGCCGCGCGGGTCCACCGGCGCTCCGTCAGCGGCGCACTCAGCCGCCGCACTGTGCGCCGCGCCTAGCCACCGTGGGAGGGAGAGGAGAGGAGCAGCGTGTCGCGCGCTGCGTGCTGCCGCCGAGGAAGGCCATCGTCGTCGCTCGCTGAGCTCGCGTGGCGCTCACTTGCACGCCAGCGCCCCGAGCCCGCCCCGTCGAGGAGGAGGGGTGCTTGCCCACCCGCCCGCCACACCGAGCACGCCGGCCAGGAGAAGGGTCTCCTCGCCGCCCATCCCCCAGCTCCACCACCACGCCCTCGCCCGAGCTTGTCGATACGGGGCGTAACGACTACTACCGAAGACGGCTCACGTCGGGACAAGAGCAAAAAGGACGGATCCGAGTAGAATACCAAGGATCATCCTAGTTAGACAAATAGTAAGTAACCTCTGTAATAGGAATAGAACACTTCCTATGAGTCCAACTAGGATTAGAAACCATAGCTCTGGCTCCTTTCCTCTTATAAAAAGGAGCCAGAGCACCCTCTTTTGTAACAGACGAACAATACACGATCAGACATCAATCCAACGCAAAAGGCCAAGGCCGACTGGAGTAGAGCTTTTACTCGACGACGAGGGCTCGAACCAGGATAAACCGTGTGTCTCTTGCGTGAAACCGCCGAGTTCTAGTTGTTCGCCGAGATCCGAATCAACTGCTACGGGAACCCCGTGGTAGGCTATCGGTGGTCAAACACCGACAGCTAGCGCGCCAGGTAGGGGCTTTCGGTGAAATCAACGTCAACGGCTCGACGGACCTACACATGATGATTTTCCCGACGGGATTAACCTTCGTTTTCGGAAGCTGGGCCTGCAAAACAGACGAACAAGGAATTCTCCGTGGTCGACTACTTCAAGAACCCGAGCCGAAGATACAGGAAATTTTTTCAAGACTCAAGCTCACAGAGGAAGCTGAAAACCCAAATGTACAAGACAAGCCGAGTTCTTTTCACTACAGTTTCAACAACTCGGCACAGATATATCAGAATATCACTCAGAAGGCAATAGAACCTTACTACCTCGACCAATGGAACATCTTCAAACAAGATAAGTACTCCACCTTCCTTTCTTTTCAATATGGTAAACCATTGAGAGAAGAAGAACCCAGCTATCCACCCAATACGCATAAAGAGGTGTTCATGATGAGGCAACCCCTAATACCACCAGTCCAACCCGACTACAGATCTTCAGAAGAATCAGAAGCTGATATTCCAGCAAATTCCGTCACAAGAGAGGGAGAGACTGACAGCCAGAAGGCAGCCAGAGAAAGAAGAAACAAGAAAAAAGGAGGGAGGAGAAATCGAGTTCAAGAACGAAGAGAAGCATGGCGCAAGTATGAAGAAGAGCTAGCCAAGTACAATCAAAGAAGAGCTGAAAAAGAAGCCGAGGAAAGACGTGCCATAGCGAGAACCAGACTCGATCCAGTAGAAAAGATACAAGAATTGATCAATGAAATAAATGCCATACAAAGGCCAAGTGAAGAACAAGCCAGACTTAGAAGCTTACTCAGAGATACTGCACAAAGAATACAAGACGACCGAGTGCCTCCCCGTCATATACCATCTGAACAGACAAGTCGGAGAACTCAGAGGGTTTCTGCATTTGAGAGATTATCAACCGCAAATCACAGCAGAAGAACTCAACTACATCACGATTGGACAGAAAAAATGGGGGAGAACAGAGGAAGACTACCAACACCACTCCGAAGCCCTCCTAGAATGACTTCAAGATACGACAGTCAAGCAGACTCCGACTACAAGCCGGAAAAAAGTACCGACAGATTTCCACACTTCGGAGACTTCTGACAAAAAATTACCTCACAAATTCAAACCATCCAACCACTCAAAATACGATGGCAAAACAGAACCAATGCAATGGCTCTGAATTTATTCCCAATCAATTGAGCTAGCTGGAGGGGATGATGACATCAAAGCATTATTTTTTCCAATGGCATTAGAAACATTACCACTTCAATGGTTCGACAAGTTACGTCCTGGATCTATCAAGACATGGAGCGACCTTCAAAAGGCTTTCTGCGAAAATTTCGTAGGAATACTCATACACCCAATAACACAAGCAGAGTTGAAAGGTTTAAAACAAAACCCAGGAGAAAGTCTCAGGGATTTTTACAGAAGATTTGGGGAACTAAGAGCTCAAGTTCACGACATTACCGAGAGAGAAGTAATAGAAGCATTCTCATATGGATTGATAGTAAGATGGATGTTTCATGATTTTTGCAAAGAAAATCCCCGACAAATGACGAGTTCAAAAGAACAAAGGAAAAAGATGATTACAAAGAGAAGAAAAGACACGAGAAAGATTTCCGGACAACAGAACAACTCGGATAAAAGAAACAATAAGGACGTAGGAACAACTCGAACGAACAAAACAACCAAAGGTGGAGCAACCAAAACAACCCAAGATATCGGGACAACTCAAGATATCAAGACAGCTCAAGAAGATGGGATAACCGAGACAACAGACAAGACTATCATAATAAAAAAAGAGATACTCGAGACAACATGGTGGCTTCCAATCGAAAGAAAGAAATTCTACCCGGCAAGAAGATTTGAAGATCTTGAAAATATAAAATGCATCTATCATCCAACAGAATTCACCCTATGGGAGAATGTCGCATTTTTCAAGAAAAATATATGAAGAAAGACAAACAAGACAAAGAAGAAAACAAAGAGAAGAAAGAAGAAGACAAGACAACCGACAACGGCTTCCAAAACCCAAGAGCAACAAAGACGATAATATTCTCGGGAGTGCCCGGCTCTAGGAGCAAACAAGAAGACAAACTTGCTTGGCGAACAATCATGGCGGCCAGAACTAGCAACACCCGGATATCTAAACCGGTCCCAATATCCAATACAATTTTCACGAGAAGATCAATGGACAAGTGTTGGGCACGCAGGACTATATCCACTAGTACTCGGACCTACGATTGCCGCCATAACAAGAACAAAGTATTCATCGATGGAGGAGCGGGACTCAACATCATATTCGCACACATTAAAGAAGATGGGACCAGAATTTTCAAAAAATGATCACACCTACAAGCATACCATTCTATGGGATAGTACACGGGAGACCAGCCATGCCTCTCGGACAGATTACACTACCAAGAACATTTGGAACTCCCACAAATTACGAACGAGCTCATCAAGTTTGAAGTTGCGATTTCGAATCATCATATCATGCAATATTAGGAAGACCAAAGATCGGCAAAATTCTTGGCCATACCTCACTATCCATATCTATTACTCAAAATGCCAGACCACACGGAGTACTCTCTCTTAAAGGAGATCTAAAACGAGCCTACGAATGCGACGTACAAGCAATACAGATATCCTCAAAAGTACAAGGAGAAATCAACTCGGCAATGGCAGAAATAAGAACAGAAGAGATGGAAATCCCAGCCAAAAAGCAAAGTACCCTCACCACAGCTGAAGGAGAAGGCACCAAAAAGATTGACCTAGGGACAGGTGATCCATCCAAGACTCCTACGATCAGTGCACACCTACCTATCAAATAGAAACTCGCGCTCACCAACTTCTTACAGGACAACAAGGACATATTCGCTTGGAAACCAGCTGATATGCCGGGAGTCCCAAGGGAGTTGGCTAAGCACAAAATTGAAGTCAACAAAGGAGCAAAACCAATCAAGCAAAGACTACGACGATTTTCACCAGACAAGAAAGAAGCAATAAAGAAAGAAATAGCCCGACTACTAGCAGCAGGATTCATAAAAGAAATCTTACATCCAGACTGGTTAGCAAATCCCGTTCTGGTACACAAAAAGAACATGGATGAATGGCGTATGTGTGTCGACTACACAGATCTCAACAAACATTGTCCTAAAGACCCTTTTGGATTACCAAGAATTGATCAAATAGTGGATTCAACAGCAGGATCAGCTTTATTATCCTTTCTAGATTGCTACTCGGGATATCATCAGATTGCACTAAAAGAAGAAGACCAAAGCAAGACTTCCTTCATCACACCCTTTGGCGCTTACTATTACAAAACAATGTCTTTTGGACTAAAAAATGCAGGGGCAACATATCAAAGAGCAATTCAGGCTTGTCTGGGCGATCAAATCGGAAAAAATGCAGAAGCATATGTGGATGATGTAGTCATCAAAACAAAGAACCCGGACTCTCTGATTGAAGATCTACAACAAACTTTCGACAATCTAAAAAAGTGGAAGTGGAAACTCAATCCCAACAAATGTGTATTTGGCGTGTCATCAGGACAACTACTCGGATTTCTAGTAAGCCAAAGAGGAATTGAAGCAAGCACAAAACAAATCAAGGCAATAACCGATATGGGCCCACCTACAGATATCAAAGACCTACAGAAATTAACAGGTTGCATGGCAGCACTCAATAGATTCATCTCTAGACTTGGGGAAAAAGGCTTACCTTTCTTCAAATTATTAAAGAAGACAGGCAAGTTCACCTGGAATGAAGAAGCACAAGAAGCCTTCGACAAACTAAAAACATATATCAGTACATCGCCAGTTTTAGTACCTCCAAAGAAAGACGAAGACCTCATGCTCTACATTACCGCAACAACATCAGTAGTAAGCACAGCTATTGTGGTTGAAAGAGAAGAACAAGGACATATCTACAAAGTACAAAGGCCAGTATACTACATAAGCGAAGTTCTCACAATATCAAAAGTGAGATATCCACACGTGCAGAAACTACTCTACGCAATACTCATAACTTCAAGAAAGCTCAGACACTACTTTGAGGATCACAAAGTAGTCGTGGTAACAGATTTTCTACTCGGAGACATCCTAAGAAACTGAGACTCAACTGACGTATTTCAAAATGGGCAGTTGAACTAAGAGCATTCAAGATAGAATTTACACCAAGAAAAGCAATCAAATCTCAGGCATTATCCGACTTCATTGTAGAATGGACTGAGATACAACAACCCACTCCTGACACCATCTTAGACCATTGGAAAATGTACTTCGATGGATCCCTAAAACTGGGGGGGCAGAAGCAGGGGTACTACTCATAACACCTGACGGAAAACAACTCAGATATGTTCTGCAAATTTTATGGCAAGCTACCAACAATGAAGCAGAGTATGAAGCACTCATCCACGGCTTACAAGTCGCAACTTCACTTGGAATCAAAAGACTACTAGTCTACGGAGATTGTAACAGAACCGTCCAAATTATAAGAGCACAAGTACAAAAAAAAACAATCACCGAAGTGACTAAATTTTCACACTTGAGCCCATATAATCCCGGTAGTCCACTCAAATCACGAAGGACTTCAAACCAACCAACATATAAGCCAAGATTGTACTGATTCAACAAAACAAGTCACTTGTTACATCCTTTTCACAAGTAATTCAATATACATCGAGTACAAAATAATTAATACAACATAAGTTCAAAAGTAGCGAAAGCAAAGTAATTTGAAACTAACATTACTCTTAGTTTAAATACATGCCAAGTACCAAGGTCAATTCCAACAAAAGCAATAGAGACAAGAGATATAAGAAGGATCATGCCCCGATCATACTCCACCGCTATGGTAGGAGCCATCCAATTCTTGCAGTAATCATGATACATCACAACCTGCAACAAGTGGGGAATAAACCCCGAGTACGAGAATGTACTCAGCTAGACTTACCCGTCATAAACCGTAAATAAAATGACACCAAGGAGTATGCAAGGCTTTATATAGGTGGGGCTAGCTTGACAACCTTTTTGCATAAAAGCATATTATATGAGAGCATTATTTTATTATACTAGCAGCAGATTATTATTAATCAACCTTTCATCTAGATTAGCACCTGTGCTAAGCAATCACTTGATTATATACAAACATTAATAACCATATCAGGTTGATTCCAGCTATCAATATTACCATCATCATGATCATCATTAATATTAGAACCATCATTATTTAGTGAGTTCTACGATGCCAGGCAAGGTCAAGTTCTCACTATCCGGGAGAGACGGCGATTCGAATCGATTTCAACTGAGCTCAGGGGGTATTCCCAACACACACCCAGGCGGAGATCGGATCGAGTCGCCTTAGGTTACTCTTTGTACAACTCAGTCCGGGCCGATTTATACGTCGGCAAGACCGGAAAGTCGGATAGCCGGGATGTTCAAGTCATGCAAACCCAAGGACGACGCCGGGACAGTTAGACATGCTTGCCCTTGGTCTAGTATGCCGCTATCCCGCGAATTGCCCAACCGTCTCCCCGGGTTATCCCGCCTTGAGTTGAGCTACCGAGCTTCGCGACCACTTGGCATACAGGGCCGGGCCAACTATGTGTTAGGCTGCGTTCAATATGACCAAGAGTGAAACAACGACTCCGGTCCTTAATCGACTTCGGACAGGGTCCACCGCCCGCCCGGTCTTCTTTTGATTAGCACACGGTTCATTTCCATGATAACACATAAAGCCGACGGTAACCAAAGAGTAACCACCTATAACTCGCGGATGACGAGGATATCACCCGACTTCTACCGGTCTAAGCAAGACTAAGCATTTTCATCGCTCTAACCTAAGACATGGGATTCCGGATATAACATATATACTGGACAAGGATAGGATAAATGCAGCAACATCTTCAACCAACTCCTAACTTAATGCAATAAATAGCATAAAGTACTCAAGTGCATTTTATAAAAAGTGGGAGGCTTAATATGCTCCGGGGCTTGCCTGGAATATGACTCAAGTCAGTGTTGTTAGATGGTACTCGCTTGGCGAGCATCTCCGTTCCATCTTTAGGATAAGTCCACCAAACACCGTCTTCGGGTTTGGCTCCAACATCTCGTCCATCACGTAGTTCATCTAGCGTACCTAAATGAGATGCAAGATGCAAGTGTATGAATACATGGGAATGCAATAGATGATGCATCACATACACAAACAAGACAAGCATAGTCACACCATATGATAGGAGCATTTAGAGAGCAAGCTACCCACATCAAGCCAAACATGGAGATAATGAGTATATCAAACCTGAATCAAATATCACAAGGTCTCAGGTGTACTAACTTAACTATCATCCAAGGCACAAGCCACACTTAGCTTCACACAAAGCAACACTATAACTAGAATCAATCAATTTCTAGACTGCAAACAGTGGTGGCATGTTTTAATCATAACTGAAGGTATACACATTCAAACGATATGCAACAAGACAATCTAGAAAGCTTATGAAATTGCCTACAAATCACCTTTAATCTTCTTAGTATGATTCAACCTCTAACATAGCCAAATAATTCAATTTCTCCAATCTGGTCAGATAATTGCAGAGAGCAGCTATTTCTGAAGCTGAACAATACACAGCCATAACTCACAAACTATAAAGGCTATGACTATGAAAATTTAGCACAAGCTAGATATGTAAGTTATCTACAACTTTGTTATAGACAAGTTTCACAGCAAACATTATTTACTAGGTCCAATCATCAAAGTCCTACAAACTATCCAGAAAACCTCCAAATGGAATAATAGAGCAAATAATATTTCACTCATGTTTCAAACATCAATTTGGACAAAACCAAAGTTACCAACAGTTAACATATATTAAATAAACACTAGAAAACATAGTGGCCATTCCTAAATAAATTCTTTTCATGCACTTTTCTTTTTATTTAGATACTAAGTGGAATAAGGAGCATATATGGAACACATATCAAAAGTGCTCAATAAATTCTAATAAAATTACAGTAGATTACATACACTCCCAAAATACTACTGCTCAAATTTCATAGCATTTTAATAAGTATAGCGATCTCTATGAAAAAGACAAACTGCTATAGCAATAAATCATGGGAGAGCAAAATAAATCTAAAACTCAACACTTTCAGTAAATACATGGCTATGTTAAGCCTTCACTGGTCACAACAACATCATGCAAAGGTAGTGGAACCATATTTTCCATTTTTACATTTTTATTTTAATTATTAATCAATTAAATCCATTTACTAGACATCAAGCAAGATAAAACAATATCTCAATCATACTGCATGAAATGACTATGAAATTTTTATCACAGCACATACATATCACCAGTAGCCTACCACAAAAATTTCACATCAAATGGAGCACGACAACATCAGATATGAAAATAGCAAAAACAAACCCTAGGTAGCAAAGATCTATTTTTACTTCCCAAACTTTCTACTAAAATATACAATATTATTATACCACTGGATAGATCTCCTCACAAGGATTCCAAAAAGTCCTCATTTGACATTTTACGATTTTTCTGTGATTTTCTACGAATTATCAAAGTTTCAGCCATAATATGCATATAGAAAAAGAAAAAGGAAAACAGATCTTGCACTAAGGCCCCTACAGATTTCATAAATTAATTCAAGGACAGTCGCACTATGCAGTACTATTCATATGAGTCATGAGATCTGCAGATAACCCCCTCAGTAGTCATTTCAATTTGAACCCGAGGTCCCCCTTTTTTTCTTCTTTACGCAGGAACGAGATGAGAGACGGGAGGGGTGCGGCGATGGCGCCCGGTTCCAGCGGCGGACCACCGGGTGGTGGCCATGGTCGACCCACGGGAGCCGGGGCGGGGCTGCACCGCACCGCCCGACCCCCGCTCTCGCCGGTGGGTGGTGGCCATGTGCTGGCGCCGGCCGCGGCGCTACGGGCGGCGGCCTGGACGGCCGCCCCGGGCCGGCCGGGTGGCGGCGGGAAGATGGCGCGCGACCGCTTGCACACAACGGCGAAGACGCCGCGGTGCTTGATTGGGATGGAGAAGCGCCAAAGAAGGAAGAACGGCGTGGCAGGGAGCTCCGACCGCCGGAATGGTGGCGCCAAGGGGCGAGGTTACTCCGCGCCGATTAGGGCCGGAGAAAGGGCGCTGTCGGGGTGCGGTACGGAGCGGAGAAAGCGATGGCACGCGCGGCCGTGGGACGAGGAGGCGCAGAGGCAAAGAAACCACGAGGCGTTGGAGCCGCCGCCGCCCAAGGTGGCTGGCCCGTCAGCGGCGCGAGCGCAGAGCGAGGGAGCGGCGAGACGAGCACCGGGACAGCGAGGAGAAGTGGAGAGTGAGCCGAGGGACGCCTCGGTGCTCCTCTCCATCGAAAGCAGGGCAGGCAGGGGAAGCGGAGGACGCGTGGTGAGGGAGGTGGGGGCTGCTGCTCGCGCATGGAGGCCACGCCCGGGCACGCTGTCGCCCCTTGGAGCACTTCCCCGAACACGTGGCGGGCATAGTTGGCGGCCAGCGGTTTCGGGCCAGTTCGGGCCGATTTTGGACTTAGGCCAAAAATAAAGTTTGAAGCCCACACAAGACTCTACACTTTTCGTTAAGGTGCCCAGGTCATAAGTGGTTCAGATTATGAGATAATTGAGCTCTAAATCTTCAGTGTCAGTGCATTGACAACGATTAAGAATAATCGTCAAGCCTTGTCAAACTGAGTCGGATTGATCCCGTCTTTTGGCATGCTCTTCCTCAAGTAATTACCTTCAACTTCTATTTTGGGTCCAACTCAAGTTACTTAACGAAATTTGGAGAACGCGAGACGTCGGCGTGGAGAACTCCAATTTCAGGCTTTAGAATTATTTTAAAACTCCAATTCAGCCCTCAACTCTGCCTGTTGAGCACCTTTTGAGCATGTTATGCACATTTTCATGACTTGGCCCTTAAACAAAGTTTGTTCCTTATAAAATTCTCTACAACTTTGATTAAGGGTGCGCAGCCACGCAAACTCTCTAAGCGGCACTTTATAAATGGTTAAACAAAAGTGCGCTAGAGGTCAACCTAGGTCAAACCATCACTTAAGGGCATTTTCAGGGCACTTGCTCAATATGAACCCTTCATGACTTTTGTTGTAGAGTTAATATAGAGTTATTTGAGCAAGATGGCATGACTCGTTTGAATCTCCCTATACTCATGCACTTGATAAGGCCTTTCAAGCAATGGTATGACTTGTCATTTCATGTGACTTCTTGATTCCAAACTTCACCAAACTTTTCTATATATCAATATAGATGGAAACTGATGTGAGGCACATGAAAGAAAGTTCATTATCACCACTCACATATATAGCTTAAGTCCAATCTCGCTGCTAAACTAGTGACTAACACCCGGGGTGTTACAACCCTCCCCCCTTAAAGGAATCTCGTCCCGAGATTCAGGACGAAAGACTTTTCAAGGGAAGAGAAATGTATCACTTACTCACAACTATGGCAAAAGCAATAGTTGCTCAAACTTCATTAGGACGATAAGCACAATTGTTTGTATTTAGGTTTCAAAAATTGAAGCACCAAAAGTGGTAGCTCTATTTTTCAACCTTGTCCAACATGTGGTTATGCTCATTATGCTTTGGAGGATGAGAATGAGTTTTAGCAACAAGACAACTTTCTGATCTTTCACGTCATTGGGAAGTGAATTTTTGTCTAAAGAATTTCCTTCATTGACTTTCATGAAGTATTTGTTACTTTGGGAGGAATCCAAGCTAGCATAGTAGATTGTTCTTTGTACATGGAGAGCACCTTGATTCACGAATTAATTACTCACAGGTATCTACTTCGATAGGAGAATGTAGCATAGGACATACGAAATTGCACTAGATCGCAAACTTCAGAAGAATAGTTAATGCAGTGGTCCTACATTAGTTCATGAAGTTTGAAAACCTCTACCAAAATGGCTTAAGTACAACCTTCCAAGAAGCATTAGATCAAGGACAGGATAACATTCTCTAAGGGGATGGGAAAACCGGCTAACCAAAAGACGAGGTCTACGATTTTGGTGACAACTCATCACATATATACCAATCGATGGAAAGCTACGTAAGGTTCCATGTGTGCAATTCTCTTTCTCTGATGATAACACTGTATCATTGGGAATCTATTGAACGAGCGATGAATAAAATAGTTATCCCTTTTGGCTTCAACATCCTTGATGACACTTTATTCGGGAGACCTTCGTATCCAAGTGGTATCAATGATTTGCATTGAATCGGATGCAACCTCTTGGGTAAAGGCACAAAAAGGTACCAAAGGATAGTCAGCAATTTGACACCTACTGCTGAAGAAAAACAACAACGGGGTTTGGAGGGCAACAAAGGTTGCAAGCATTCACCAAACTAGAGAAATAATTTGCTATCAAGCAAATTGGAAATAAATTTTACTTCACAGCACAGTTGCACAGAAGGGTTGATTGATTTGCACTATATCATAATTGATTTGAACAGACTACTTTTGACATTGAGGCATCGTCTGTTAGGATCAAGCAACACTCAAAACATAATTCTATTTATGATGTCAAACACTTCTCAAATGGTCTTTGATTGCACTCATGGCAGTCTACAGCTCAGGACACCTTGACTACTCGAGGATAAGGGATTGGTACTGAATACCCTTCAAGTTGATAAAGTATCTTCTATTTGTGTGATTGTCCAAGATAGAGCTGACGCGTTTACTGCAAGGTTTGAAAGTGAGACTAAACCGAGCATTGCTAGCTAGTCCATAGATTCCTTTGTCTAACATCGTTCTATGAGACCTAGCCTTCATGGCTACCAAAGAGTCATTATCTAGTTGGAGATTTATCTTTCCTTTAGGTAACTAATAAGTTGTCTCTCAACACTAAAGAGCTCTAAGGCTTCGGCTTCTACAACAAGAACTTATAGTTGATTCCAACACCGACAATCACCATCAAAGTCAGCAGAAAAGGGGTCATAGCATGAGAGGGTTGATTTTAACGGTATGTGTAGCCTTCAAATGACTCCAGGGAATTAGCAGGAAGGAATCAGCATCGGGTGACTTGTAAAGAAACATACATGTCCAACGGTCTTTGGCTGTCTAATAACTGATCCAGCTTTAAGTGTTGTGTGCCATTTTTATAAAAAAAACAAAATCAAAAGCTCTGCAAAAAGGTTTCCACTACTTAAGGGAGGGTTAAGTGGAGTCCTTTGTTTATCATTGCTCACGCATGTGATAAAGTGGAGGCTTCTATTTATGTCAGTGATCCGTTCTTCAAATGTCATCTTCTTTACAACTTCAGAAGGAAGTGCTACAACACCAAGCTTGACAAGGGCATTAGGATGAAAATAGAGGGGTAACCAAGGAAAAGCTCAAAATGGGATAACTTATCGGTGTGGTTCCGTAATGGATCATGACTAAAACCATGATACCCACGCGTGCTGAGCAGCATAACCGTATGGTTGCAATTCACAGGTTGCCCTCAGTTTCATCATGGCACCATTAGTTCTTAATCATAACCTCATTACAAAGCCTACAACCAATGAGAAATCTCATAGAGCACAATTGGGTTGTGGATATATGAATCTTCGATAAGTTACGAGAAGATAACCAAGGGAAAGATCACAAAGATATATCTCAGCGGTATAATTTCTGCAATAGATTATGACTAGCAACCTAGATACCGTGTGTGCCGAAAGCAGCACAACCTTGTGTGTGCACCCACGGGGAGGCTCTCGGTATCATCACGGCACCATAGAATGCTAATCGTAACACCACTACTGAACTTATACCCAAAGGGAAACTTCAATGGCATAAATTTGATCATAAGAACAAGCATCGATCAGAGGAGGGATAACTAGCAAGAGTAGTCACAAGATTTGGAGTCAACAAGGGTGTGATTCGAAGGTCAAAATACGGCACCAGAAAATAGGGATTAACTGCCAAAGACAACTGAACATGAGATTCTTGCTTTATTTTCATGCACACCTTACGTCCACCAAGGAACTATTAAGTAAGTGATTAACATGAGACTTGGTCATGGTAAATAAGATCATGAGATCAAGATTGATAAACATCCCGAGAATTAGAAATGTTGGAGATGAATGGAACAAACTCCAAGGGCAAAGCTGATATAACCAAGAATGTTGGACATATAAAGATCTTGGAGCATCAAGATGAATTGAGTAAACTTTCAAGACAACAACTTGACAGACCATTAGAGATTGAATTGATATGGTAACTATATGATTTTTAAACGAAAGATTTCAAGATCAAACAATAAGGGATTAACGTCGCATCAGATCATCAAAAGGATAGGCAACTAAAAGGTCCAACTTAGATTTTGTTATGGTCTCTATACAACTAGTAAAAAGCAACCAAGGTCAAGGGCTAGCCTTTAGCAAGCTATTTACAGGGTTGGTCGATCACGCAAGGGTCCTCACCTCTAGGAAGAAACCACTATTGTCAAGGGATGGCACTAATGAAAGCTCAACTAGTTTGGTCAAACAAACTAGGATCTTCACAAGGGTGCACATCTATGCCATACACAAACATCAAGAGTCTGGCCTAGGGCTTGCAGTTCGAACATAGGCATGATTACAAGTTTGTACAACATAAAACTCAAAGATTAACAACCATGTCTATAGGCACAGGTTCCTAAGATGGAGAACTTAACCGGAGACGACAACCATGTGATTATCATGACAAACGCATTGTTCTATGATGAATTATTCGACACTCATGTGCTCACCGAGGACAAATGAGGCTATGATTATGGCACTAGTTAGACAACAAGTATCCACACAAACATGACAGCTTAACAAGCACTTGAGAACTCAAACAAATGGGCTTAAGCAACCACTTAAAGCATAATCTGACACAAAACAAGCACTCATATTCAACAACACAATACATTGACCTGTTTACAAAGAGCAATTAGGAAGCAAGATATGCTACCAAACAGGTGGATAGAGCCAAGCCAAGTCTTTTAGGTGTATGATGATTTGCAAGAAGGTTGTAGCAAAGGATCCAAAGAATTTTGGTCGTGGATACACTAAAGACACATGGGATACTATTAGCAAAAGCTAGTATTTTGATGGTTCACACCCGGCTAGCAAACACACAGAGCAAACGCAAGATAATAAGGTTCACAAACACTATCAAGCAGCTCTTTCATAAACTAGGACAACAATGCAGCACGTAGATGTTTTAGGCATCAAACAAAGGTGATCCTAAACTTTTTTGAAGGCTTAGAAAGTTTACCCCAACTTGGTTATTCATATCAAAAACTATTCCACAAGTTAACATGACCTTTAGAAATACATAACTAGAGTTTTAGGGATCCCATGAGTGTGATTCTTAACTTGATAGAAAGATTATTAAGTTGTCTAAAACTTTCTTTCTTGTTATCCTATTAAGACAATTCTACAGCTAGCAAGACCAATAATGCAAAGAAGACACCTCTATCCAGATTTGGACAGATGCAGCCATTCTGTTTTACAAGCTCACAATCGGAGATGCAGACCACCAAAAATAATGATCAAAGACATGTTGGAAAGCTTAACAAAAGTACTAAACTTTTTCTATTAATGCCAAAACATGATTCTTAAAGCATAGAGGTCAAACAATCTAAACATTCAGATCTGTCCAGAGGATATGCAGAACTGGACAGCAAGGTTCAAAAATCTATAACTCCTAAACGACCAGTCCTAAAATCATAAAATTTTTAGGACAAGAAAGATAAAAAAGAAGTTAGCTACAACTTTCACATTGACCACATTCACAGAAAACACTGTTATCACTATGAAACTATTGGTACCACAGAAACTATCCTAACAGCCATCAAGTTCAAAACACACCAAACAATGCTTTCCATTGTTTTATTAGCAAGAGAGCACATAAAACATGTTATTCTAGTAGCTCCAATTATTGTTAGCTTAAATCATAGTATTTTAGTTTACTCACAAGGTAGGATAAACATGAGGGTCCTAATTATTTAAGTAAAATCCAAAGTGACTTTGCAAAAGCTTGATGAAGCAAAATATTTGCCACTAGGCAAAAACTAAAGAACACTTATCAAGTTTAAACTACTAGCCTCAACTATTTCCATCAAGGTTAAGTAACATTTTTACTTGGTTGATTAACATTGGAGGCATCACAAGAAAACATCTACCACTTGTTTATTGGCAAGATTTCACATATATAGCAATGGGAACTAATGTGAAGATTAATTAAAGAAGAACATGATATTCTATTTAAGTGAGCATGTATCTGCTTTTCTAGAGGTATCACTACATGTTTTAGGTTCAAAAGGTCAAATTTTAGCCACTAAAAACTCGTTATGCAATTCCATTAAAAGCAATCATACAAGACAAAGCTATGCAGACACCGATTTGCAAACACTTCCATTCAAGCGACATGGAACAAAGCATTCTTGTCTAACTTTACACAAAGAAGATAGTAACAACACATCGATCATAAGTTACTTATTATTGGAAACAAAGGTGACAGGAGCATAGTTATTTATAAAGCAACAACCATGAAGATGCATGCTTCGTCCTATTCATCCTCACAAAATTGCCAGCCTGAGATGGCAATCCGTTCTATATCGGTGGCATAACACGCACTCTTGATATATAACTAGTCGTCATGCATATATACTCTACGCATTCGTGGTTAGCGCGTACTGCGAGAAAATTTCATTGCAGCCCAACAATTCCCCAATATATAGCACAAACAATAAAATCCAACAAAAGCAGTAAACTAAATACTTTCCATATGCATGTCCCCACATACATACTTTAGTACTACAACTATCCGGCAGATATACCCAGAATTAAATACCTTCCTAATTGCATGGTTTTGACATGACAATTATTCCAGATACCACAATCTAGCACTTCCCTAGACCGCCGGTTGGACGATCATGCTCTCACATCTCATCTTTCTAATGCACACATATGGCTAATTCATATATGCGGGCTACCTCCACCATTTGACCACGGGGGTAGCCGTAGTGCGGTCATCATGCATACATACCTTGGCCTGAGCGTAGATGCAAGAATTAAAAACCCCCAAGTTAGTACTTATATAAGCCACCTAAGAGTCCTTATTTGGGCATAAAGGATTTGACCACTGGCATACTTAAGTTTTCAAATTTAGATTTGAACACACCTACATACATATGTAGCTAATAGTTTTGTCAAGAGTAATCTTTTGCAAACAAAAGCTTTTGTTTTAAATACACAAATAACAAGTTTAATGTTGAATCTCGCTCTGATACCAGCTGTAACAGAACCGTCCAAATTATAAGAGCACAAGTACAAAAAAACAATCACCGAAGTGACTAAATTTTCACACTTGAGCCCATATAATCCCGGTAGTCCACCGAAATCACGAAGGACTTCAAACCAACCAACATATAAGCCAAGATCGTACTGATTCAACAAAACAAGTCACTTGTTACATCCCTTTCACAAGTAATTCAATATACATTAGAGTACAAAATAATTAATACAACATAAGTTCAAAAGTAGCGAAAGCAAAGTAATTTAAAACTAACATTACTCTTAGTTTAAATACATGCCAGTACCAAGGTCAATTCCAACAAAAGCAATAGAGACAAGAGATATAAGAAGGATCATGCCCCTGATCATACTCCACCGCTATGGTAAATTCTTGCAGTAATCATGATACATCACAACCTGCAACAAGTGGGAATAAACCCTGAGTACGAGAATGTACTCAGCTAGACTTACCCGTCATAAACCAGAAATAAAATGACACCAAGGAGTATGCAAGGCTTTATATAGGTGGGGCTAGCTTGACAACCTTTTTGCATAAAAGCATATTATATGAGAGCATTATTTTATTATACTAGCAGCAGATTATTATTAATCAACCTTTCATCTAGATTAGCACCTGTGCTAAGCAATCACTTGATTATATACAAACATTAATAACCATATCAGGTTGATTCCAGCTATCAATATTACCATCATCATGATCATCATCAATATTAGAACCATCATTATTTAGTGAGTTCTACGATGCCGGGCAAGGTCAAGTTCTCACTATCCGGGAGAGACAAATGATTCGAATCGATTTCAACCGAGCTCGGGGGTATTCCCAACACACACCCAAGGCAGATCGGATCGAGTCGCCTTTAGGTTACTCTTCGTACAACTCAGTCCGGGCCCGATTTATACGTCGGCAAGACCGAAAGTCGATAGCCGGGATGTTCAGTCATGCAAACCCAAGGACGACGCTAGGACAGTTAGACATGCTTGCCCTTGGTCTAGTATGCCGCTATCCCGCCGAATTGCCCAACCGTCTCCCGGGTTATCCGTCTTGAGTTGAGCTACCGAAGCCAGCGGCCACTTGGCACCACGTGGCCGGGCCAACTATGTGTTAGGTCAAGCTGCGTTCAACATGACCAAGAGTGAAACAACGACTCCGGTCCTTAATCGACTTCGGACAGGGGTCCACCGCCCCGCCTCGGTCTTCTTTTGATTAGCACACGGTTCATTTCCATGATAACACATAAAGCCGACGGTAACCAAAGAGTAACCACCTATAACTCGCGGATGATAGGATATCAACCGACTTCTACCGGTCTAAGCAAGACTAAGCATTTTCATCGCTCCTAACCTAAGACATGGGATTCCGGATATAACATATATACTGGACAAGGATAGGATAAATGCAGCAACATCTTCAACCAACTCCTAACTTAATGCAATAAATAGCATAAAGTACTCAAGTGCATTTTATAAAAAGTGGGAGGCTTAATATGCTCCGGGGCTTGCCTGGAATATGACTCAAGTCAGTGTTGTTAGATGGTACTCGCTTGGCGAGCATCTCCGTTCCATCTTCAGGATAAGTCCACCAAACACCGTCTTTGGGTTTGGCTCCAACATCTCGTCCATCACGTAGTTCATCTAGCGTACCTAAATGAGATGCAAGATGCAAGTGTATGAATACATGGGAATGCAATAGATGATGCATCACATACACAAACAAGACAAGCATAGTCACACCATATGATAGGAGCATTTAGAGAGCAAGCTACCCACATCAAGCCAAACATGGAGATAATGAGTATATCAAACCTGAATCAAATATCACAAGGTCTCAGGTGTACTAACTTAACTATCATCCAAGGCACAAGCCACACTTAGCTTCACACAAAGCAACACTATAACTAGAATCAATCAATTTCTGGACTGCAAACAGTGGTGGCATGTTTTAATCATAACTGAAGGTATACACATTCAAACGATATGCAACAAGACAATCTAGAAAGCTTATGAAATTGTCTACAAATCACCTTTAATCTTCTTAGTATGATTCAACCTCTAGCATAGCCAAATAATTCAATTTCTCCAATCTGGTCAGATAATTGCAGAGAGCAGCTATTTCTGAAGCTGAACAATACACAGCCATAACTCACAAACTATAAAGGCTATGACTATGAAAATTTATCACAAGCTAGATATGTAAGTTATCTACAACTTTGTTATAGACAAGTTTCACAGCAAACATTATTTACTAGGTCCAATCATCAAAGTCCTACAAACTATCCAGAAAACCTCCAAATGGAATAATAGAGCAAATAATATTTCACTCATGTTTCAAACATCAATTTGGACAAAACCAAAGTTACCAACAGTTAACATATATTAAATAAACACTAGAAAAGATAGTGGCCATTCCTAAATAAATTCTTTTCATGCACATTTCTATTTATTTAGATACTAAGTGGAATAAGGAGCATATATGGAACACATATCAAAAGTGCTCCATAAATTCTAATAAAATTACAGTAGATTACATACACTCCCAAAATACTACTGCTCAAATTTCATAGCATTTTAATAAGTATAGCGATCTCTATCAAAAAAGACAAACTGCTATAGCAATAAATCATGGGAGAGCAAAATAAATCTAAAACTCAACACTTTCAGTAAATACATGGCTATGTTAAGCCTTCACTGGTCACAACAACATCATGCAAAGGTAGTGGAACCATATTTTCCATTTTTCCATTTTTATTTTAATTATTAATCAATTAAATCCATTTACTAGACATCAAGCAAGATAAAACAATATCTCAATCATACTGCATGAAATGACTATGAAATTTTTATCACAGCACATACATATCACCAGTAGCCTACCACAAAAATTTCACATCAAATATAGCACGACAACATCAGATATGAAAATAGCAAAAACAAACCCTAGGTAGCAAAGATCTATTTTTACTTCCCAAACTTTCTACTAAAACATACAATATTATTATACCACTGGATAGATCTCCTCACAAGGATTCCAAAAAGTCCTCATTTAACATTTTACGATTTTTCTGTGATTTTCTACGAATTATCAAAGTTTCAGCCATAATATGCATATAGAAAAAGAAAAAGGAAAACAGATCTTGCACTAAGGCCCCTACATATTTCATAAATTAATTCCAGGACAGTCGCACTATGCAGTACTATTCATATGAGTCATGAGATCTGCAGATAACCCCCTGTAGTCATTTCAATTTGAACCCGAGGTCCCCCTTTTTCTTCTTTACGCAGGAACAGAGACAGAGACGGGAGGAGGTGCGGCGATGGCGCCGGTTCGGCGGCCGACCACCGGGTGGTGGCCATGGTCGACCCACGGAAAGCCGGGCGGGTCTGCGCCGCACCCCAGCCGACCCTAGCTCGGGCCGGTGGTGGCCCGTGCCCCTCCGGGCCATGGGCGCCACGGGCTGGCGGCCGCAGAGGCCGGCCCCGCGGCCGGCGGCGGGAAGATGGCGCTGCTGCTGCGGCACACAACGGCGAAGACGCTGCGGTGCTTGGTTGGGATGGAGAAGCGCCAAAGAAGGGAAGAACGGCGTGGCTGGGAGCTCCGACCGCCGGCAATGGTGGCGCCAAGGGGCGAGGTTACTCCGGCGCCGATTAGGCCGGGAGAAAGGGCGCCGTGGGCGCGGCACGGAGCGAGAAAGCGGCGGCACGCGCGGCCGTGGACGAGGAGGCGCAGAGGGGAAGAAACCACGAGGCGCTGGAACTTCGGCCGCCGTCCAAGGTGGTCGCGTCCATGCGGCGCAGGCGCGCGCAGAGCGAGGGAGCGGCGAGACGAAAGCACCGGGACAGCGAGGGAGAAGTGGAGAGTGAGCCGAGGGACGCTCGGTGCTCCTCTCCATCGAGCGGGGCAGGCAGGGAAGCGGAGGACGCGTGGTGAGGGAGGTGGGGGCGCTGCTCGCGCATGGAGGCCACGTCCCCGGCACGCGTCGCCCCTTGGAGCACTTCCCCGAACACGTGGCGGGCATAGTTGGCGGCCTTGGGTTTCGGGCCAGTTCGGGCCGATTTTGGACTTAGGCCAAAAATAAAGTTTGAAGCCCACACAAGACTCTACACTTTTTCGTTAAGGTGCCCAGGTCATAAGTGGTTCAGATTATGAGATAATTGAGCTCTAAATCTTCGATGTCGGTGCATTGACAACGATTAAGAATAATCGTCAAGCCTTGTCAAACCGAGTCGGATTGATCCCGTCTTTTGGCATGCTCTTCCTCAAGTAATTACCTTCAACTTCTATTTTGGGTCCAACTCAAGTTACTTAACGAAATTTGGAGAACGCGAGACGTCGACGTGGAGAACTCCAATTTCAGGCTTTAGAATTATTTTAAAACTCCAATTCAGCCCTCAACTCTGCCTGTTGAGCACCTTTTGAGCATGTTATGCACATTTTCATGATTTGGCCCTTAAACAAAGTTTGTTCCTTATAAAATTCTCTACAACTTTGATTAAGGGTGCGCAGCCACGCAAACTCTCTAAGCGGCACTTTATAAATGGTTAAACAAAAGTGCGCTAGAGGTCAACCTAGGTCAAACCATCACTTAAGGGCATTTTCAGGGCACTTGCTCAATATGAACCCTTCATGACTTTTGTTGTAGAGTTAATATAGAGTTATTTGAGCAAGATGGCATGACTCGTTTGAATCTCCCTATACTCATGCACTTGATAAGGCCTTTCAAGCAATGGTATGACTTGTCATTTCATGTGACTTCTTGATTCCAAACTTCACCAAACTTTTCTATATATCAATATAGATGGAAACTGATGTGAGGCACATGAAAGAAAGTTCATTATCACCACTCACATATATAGCTTAAGTCCAATCTCGCTGCTAAACTAGTGACTAACACCCGGGGTGTTACAGAGATTCTACAGTAGTAGTTAACCAAGTCAATAAAGAATGGGATTGCGCTAAAGAAAACATGGACGCCATCGTGCGTAGATCGAAAAGCTCGAGAAAAATTTTCAAGGACTAGAAATTCATCATATATTACGAGATTCAAATGTTGCGGTGATGTGCTAGCCAAACTAGGCTCAGACAAGGCAAAAGTACTCGCAGGAGTCTTTGTAAAAGAACTAAACAAGCCATCCATCAAAACAGGAGAAAAAGAAGACAAGAAAAAGAAGACAGGACAAGAGCAAATTCTGATGATCAGTACAAACAACTCGACATGGATGCAAGTATTCATAGACTACATCAAAGAGAAGAAGTTACCCGACAACAAAACAGAAGCAACTCAAGTCATCAGAAGGAGCAAAAATTATGTCTTAGTAGGAGACAACCTGTACAAGAGAGCAGCATCATCAGGCGTATTATTAAAATATGTCTCAACAGCAGAAGGAAAAGAAATACTATCAGAAATGCACTCTGGATGCTGCGGGAATCATGCATCTTCAAGGACACTAGTCGAAAAATCATTCCGATCAGGATTCTATTGGCCAGTAGCATTAAAAGACGCCGAAGAACTAGTCAAACACTGCAAAAATTGCCAAATGTTTGCAAGACAGGCACATGTCCTAGCTCACAATCTAATATGCATCCCACCAGCATGGCCATTCTCATGCTGGGGACTCGACCAATCGGACCTCTCAAGAAATCCAAAGGAGGGTTCGAGTACATCTTTGTGGCTATAGACAAGTTTACTAAATGGATAGAATATAAGCCATTGGTAAAATACAGCTCGGCCAAAGCACAAGAGTTCATCCAGAAAATCATGCACAAATTTGGAATGCCAAAACGTAATAATCATAGACCTAGGATCACCATTCACAACTAATGAATTCAAAAAGTTGGGCTCAAGATCATGGATTCAGCATCGATTATGCATCGATAGCTCATCCTCAAGCAAACGGTCAAGTAGAAAGAGCCAACGGTCTCATCTTGGCGAGGATTAAAACTAAGACTATATGAAGATCTCAAAGATTACGGAGCAAAATGGATAGATGAACTACCTAAAGTAGTCCGGGGATTAAGAACTCAAATAAGCGAGCAACCCGGCTACTCACCCTTCTTCCCTTCGGCATACGGATCGGAAGCCGTACTACCGGCCCAGACTTAATCTAGACATCTCCCAAAATTGAGCAATACAATGAAGGGGAAGCGAAGAAACCAGGGAGACTAGAAATCGGCGACTTAGAAGAAATTAGAGTCAATGCAACACTACAATCGAAGATATATGGAAGGACTAAGAAGATATTACAACAAAAGCGTCCCAACCAAGAACCTTACAAGCCGGCGACCTAGTCCTCCGAAAATACAAAAACCGGATGGAAGGCACAAACTACTCGGCCCATGGGAAGGTCCTTTCATAGTAACAAAAAGTAACGAGGACCGGGATCCTACTGAACCGATGGTGAAGGGCGGAACTCCAATAAAAAAATTCATGGCACATCTCTCGCCATTCTGACGGTTTTTTGCCTAGAAATCAAAAAGACATATACTATTCATCCAATAAAGTTTCACCGCTCAATAAAGATTACAGAATCCTAGCTTCTTTTCAGAACTAGATGAGAGCCAAGAGAGAGCTGGACCTATCCCGACTTCTAGAAGAAATAGAATTCGGATGAGGGCCTACGGTCCAAACTAATTGTTGAAGTGCAAAATGGCTACAACCTAGCCTGAGCCCAACTATTCCGGGTTGTTTTCACAATACCGATGAGAGTACGGCTAAAGAAGTCAACACTCGCCCTATCCTAGCTCCTCTTCAGGACTAGATGAGAGCCAAGAGAGAGCTCGACCTATCCCGACTTCTAGAGAAATAGAACTCGGATGAGGACCTACGGTCCGAACTAATTGTTGAAGTGCAAAATGGCTACAACCTAGCCTGAGCCCAACTATTCCGGGTTGTTTTCACAATACCGATGAGAGTACGGATAAAGAAGTCAACACTCGCCTATATCCTAGCTCCTCTTCAGGACTAGATGAGAGCCAAGAGAGAGCTCGACCTATCCCGACTTCTAGAGAAATAGAACTCGGATGAGGGCCTACGGTCCGAATTAATTGTTGAAGTGCAAAATGGTTACAACCTAGCCTGAGCCCAACTATTCCGGGTTGTTTTCACAATACCGATGAGAGTACGGCTAAAAAAGTCAACACTCGCCCTATCCTAGCTCCTTTTCAGGACTAGATGAGAGCCAACAGAGAGCTCGACCAGTCCCGACTTCTAAAGTACAGAACTCGGATGAGGGCCTACGGTCCGAACTAACTACTGAAGAACAAAACGGCTACAACCTAGCTTGAGCATCAATCAGTCCAAGATTGTCCCCACAAAAGAGTATGGCAGACAACAAAATATCCAAATATTTCAAGACAACAACAAGATGTTTGGCAAATACCCAAGAAAGGAAATTCTCTTTATACAAAACAAGAGAAGGCATCAAAGTTTCATTACAATAAAAAGTCTACTGCTGATGATCATCACCACCATCAGCACGCACTTGCGTAATCTCTACAAGATCAGTAAACTCCTGAGCTAAGGACAGGACAGCAGCTTCAGACTCCGCGAGTGCTTGTTCATCCTCAGGAGTATGAGTCCCATCCATCACTCTATCAAGAGGAAAATTGGGATCAACTACTCGGATACGAGCCAAAACACCACGAACGCCAAATAAAAACGCATCCTTGGCAAAATTGACGGTCCGCTCGGTCGGTCGAGGAATGAACTCGAACCAGTGTCGACACGCATCTTCGAGCCTCCTCGGCATGGTAGCAAGACCTTGGACGAAACTTCAGCCAGAGCCGACCACTTGTCTTGAAGCCTTCAGACGAGCAGACAAGTCTTCTATTGATGCCTTAGCCTGCAAAAGATCTCGATCAGCACCACGCCTAATCGGTAGAGCCGGGCTAAAGTTTCTTCAAATCCTCCTTTACATTCTCTGAGTCATTGCAAAAGGTTTTCACTTCAAGCTTCAAAGCTTGATCTCTTTCGAGTACTTTTTCTTCAAAGCTGCAAAAGAAAGCAGAAGGAAGTCAGAGAAAAAGCAGTAACAAAATTATACGCAACAAAAAGCATTTACAAGTACCTTGGAGATCTCGAGAAGCATTCTTCTCGGATTCAACAGCAGCAACAACCTGAGCTCTCAAGGCAGTCTCCGAGGATTGACGTCCTTGACGCTCCTCATCAAGCGCCAGCCACAGAGAAGCCAGCTCATCCAACAACTTCTTTTGAGACTCAGATGAGCCAAAAAAGAGGTCAGAATCACTGACATACTCCTGCACATAAAGCAAAGGAAGGATAAGAAAAAGACAAGACAGAAAATAAAGTAAACAAGTCATCCTACCTGGAATTGCTCGGTAAAAGACTTGAACCTAGCCTCAAGCTTCTTAAGGCGAGAACTCAGATTGAAGTCTTCTTCTAGCTCCTACATCAACTTCAAATCACGAATAGAATCCCAAGGAGCACAAGAAGGCGATAAAGAAGGAGAATTCCCAACCCTAGAAGAAGTCAGGGGTTGGGCAAAAGGCAACTCTTCTGTTCCCAAAGAAGTCACCGCAACCACTTGAGCAACCGGGCAAAGAAAGAGGTCCCAAAGCCGGCCAAGAGGAGGCTACCGCCGGGCAGAGTCTGGACCGGATGAGGATCAGACACGGACACCTGACCCACAACTCCAACACTCACGGTCTTCTCCGAGTCAGAAGCCGGAGCCAAAGATGTCGTAGCATACGACCTACAAAAAGAAAGAAGCTAAAGACAAATGATACCCAAAAAGGAGAAAAGAAGTCAGCACTTACTTAGGGGCACGACGAATGGCAAGTCAAGGCCGAGGAGGTGGAGGCGGCATAACCGCATCCAGATTCACCAACAACCCGGCAGACGAAGGAGCAGGACCCGGCAAGGGTCCCAAAACCGGAGGTTGAGAAGAAGTCGCCCGGGGGCTACAAAAAGACAAAATCAGAACTAAGCAATAAGAAGTATGTACACCAGAAACAGGAAAACAACACTTACCAACGAAGAAGGGGGGAGTCATCAACATCTTCAGCCTCATCTTCAAAAAGAAGAACTGACCCACCTTCTACCAAGAAAAACGAATCAAGACTACTTTCCAAAAAGAGAGCAAGTCAAGAAAAATCAAACAACCTCTCACCTATCAGAAGGTTACCTGAAGGCCGGGAAGAAGAAGAAGAGCGCGCCCGCTTCTGAGGCGCAGTAGAAGAAGAATCACCCGCAGCAGACCGCTTTCCACCAGCGCGAGTAATCCGAGGAAGGGCCACCGGCTGATAAGGAACATATTGAAGAATAGGCTCCATCAAAGAAACACCCGGCAAAACAACTCGGCCATCAATTACCTTATGGCCAGGAGCAGCAGAGGGAGCCGGAAGAGGAGCAATCTCTCCAATAACATAGAGAGAAGCATCAGCATTAAAATCCCTGCCAAAAGGCTTCAAAAAGACAAAGAACAAGTCAGTCATAATCAAAAAAGAACTCGAACAATACAAAACAAGCAAGAGAATACTTACAGCAGGAGGAGGATTGCTGGCCGAGTACTCAAAGCCAATCATGGGGACCATCGATGCCCCTTTCAAGATTTTCTGGAGGCGCGCAAGTATCTCACCATCCGACAACTCGGTCATGGACACCATACGAGATGGATCTTCAGTGCCCGAGTACTCGAAGCCAAAATTCTCCCGCGCCTTCAAAGGCTGAACTCGGCGACGAAGATAACTTGCCACTATGGCAAAACCAGACAAGCCATTCTGCTTCAAATAACTTATCCGATTCAAAAGAGGTTGGAGAAGAGTCAACTCGGCAGTAGTGAGCTGCTCCTTCTCCCACCGATCATTAACAACAGGCGGGACCCCCGAGTAGGTTTGAAGTGCCGGAGCACCAGCACCTCCATCAAGATTTCTAGCATAAAACCACTCGGATCGCCAATCCTTCACGGAATCAACAAGGTCGTACTCAAAGAAGTGGCTCGACTTACGCCCCTACCGGAATTGAATCTCACATCCACCAAGGGTGTGGAGGGAATCATGGCGGGGCTGCGGCTTGAGACGGAAAAGAAAGCGAAACAGATTTAGAGAAGGGGAATACCAAGGAAAGTCTCACAAAAATGAACAAAGATGGAAAGATGGAGAACCCCGTTGGGAGTAAGATCATGAAGAGAAACGGAGAAATAACGAAGGAAACGGTGAAGGAAGGAACAAGCCGGAAGACAGAGGCCGGCGCGAACAAAAGAAATAAAAAGAACAATTTCCCCTAGGCAAGGAATAGGAACACGATGCTCACCAGGAGCAACCCAACCGGAGAACTCCTTGGGCTGGATCATACCCAAGT
The DNA here is from genome assembly GCA_015844335.1 of Chrysopogon serrulatus. Classification (NCBI taxonomy): domain Eukaryota; kingdom Viridiplantae; phylum Streptophyta; class Magnoliopsida; order Poales; family Poaceae; genus Chrysopogon; species Chrysopogon serrulatus. Next base: position 170,969 of record JADLZL010004415.1, on the reverse strand, counting down.
CCTGCAGCTCGATCAGGTGCTTCTCCTAAGTAGTCGGAGGAGGGAAGTTCTTTGCGATGGCCTTCATAGCAGCAAACTCAGGATTCAGCTGCTCGTCGACTTCCTCCTCAAGAACAGGCTTCTCAACTTCTGACTTCTTGGAAGCCACCTTCTTTCTTCCTATACAACGAATCAAGCAGCCAAACTAAGAAGAGGATGCGTGGCGGCAATGCAAGAGCAAAGATTTGGGGATTTTTTCTACGGCGCTAGGGTTCCAAGAAGCAAAGGCAAGGTGAAGAAGAAGAACAGTAACCGCAGCTAATTTATAGACCGGTCTTAAAAGGTCCACTTAAGGGGGCAATGGTAAAAAGGCCAACGGATACAAGACGCAGTAACAGGAAAGGCCCAGTAAACCCTTAAATCACGGGATAACGGTCCTTATCCCGTTACCCACCAACGGTAAAATATTGTGCCGCTACAAGGAAAGGTAGCTTTGCCAAAATTATCATAACAAGTCGACACAAAAGAAGACGGCCACGAACAACTCCACTCGAAGGAAGCCCGGTCAACTTCGAGCCAAAACAAGTCTACTCAAAGATAGACGATCTTCATATCAATCAAAAACAAGTCGGCTCGAAGGCGGACAGCCATAAACTCAAGACAAAACAACTTCGGATCATTGCAGGATCAAATATTCTTCAATATGATAGGATACAAGGTTACAAGTCTTACAAGACCCATAGAATTCAGAAAGAACATTAAATCAACGGCTACAAGGAACCCTGTAGAATTTGGCCATAGAAGAAAATTACGGTCTACAAGGAACCCCCGTGGAATTCTGTCCTAGAAGACAACTACGCGAGAATCCAAGACCGTCGCCGCCGCACCCAGGACTACCTCGAGGCGTAATGAGCCGAAGCGGATCCAAAGCAACCTGGATACACCAACACAGTGCATCCAAGATCACCAGAAGTAGCACTGACTGATCAAGCATCACATCGGGCCTCTCCAAAAACAAGTCGGATCGAGCCCCATGTGAATAAGAGAGCTCCAGCTGTGCGTGGGCCGGTAGCTGATTTGCATCGAACAGCTAGAAGACTGTGCGGCTCGGCAACCCTCCCACGCAAAGCATAGCCCTGGCAGAGTGGAAAAGAGGTACTAAGAATGCAAAATGACCCAGCACAAGGCACATCTCAAGACTTCTTCTACCCGCCAGAACGAGCCTCCAATCACAATGCTACTCCGGGATTAGTCTACCTCTAATCCCTATCTCAAGAATTCTTCTACCCACTAAGAAGACCATACTGGAAGAACAAAAAAGAAGCCCGGAGGCTGTTCAACCTCGCAAACTATCATTGTCGTAAGAACAGAAAGAAGCATACTACAAGAATCTGAAAGCAACCGAAAGGGAGGTGCAATTTATAGGCCAGGATCGAAGTACATAGACCAAGTTCACCAATTCTGATAAGCATTGATAAGGACAATAAAGGAATGCAGTAAAGAGAGCAACAGAAGAGTATATTCCAGGCATATCCCAGCACAGTAAAGGCCTTTACAACGCCAGCTGCCAAACGTCCAACCATAAAAGCAGACATAAAGGACAGTAAAAGCAAAGTCATGAGCCGTTGTCCGTTTCCTACACAAAAGAACTCAGAAAAAGCTCGGGGGCTGCAGCTAAAAAGAACTCGGAAAAAGCCCAGGGCTGCAGCTAATGATTACCTGTAAAAAAAAGAACTCGGAAAAAGCCCGGGGTCTGCAGCTAATGATTACCTGCAAGAAAGAACTTGAAAAAAGCTCGGGGGCTGCAACTAATAGTTACCCGTAAGAAAGAACTCAGGAAAGATCGAACGCTACGATTGAAGAAAATAAAAAAGCCATCGCCCGACTTCTTTTCTGACCAAAACAACTCAGACGAAGGCTCGGGGGCTACAGGGTATATACCCTCAACTTTTTCTTTTTTCTCGAGACCCTCCAGCTACTTATAAATAAGTAGCAAGAGGCTCGGGGGCTACACTCAATGAGTGCACCTACGGCGCTCAAAAAGGGAAGATTTCTTCAGCTAGACCACTTCGAAGCATCACTCGAGCGGGCGCTCCCGAGTTCTACTTCAAAATGCTCGGGGGCTTGTCGATACGGGGCGTAGACGACTACTCACCAGCACGACTCCCATCAGGACAAGAGCAAAAAGGACGGATCCGAGTAGAATACGGTAAGTAACCTCTGTAATAGGAACAGAACACTTCCTATGAGTCCAACTAGGATTAGAAGCCATAGCTCTGGCTCCTTTTCTCTTATAAAAAGGAGCCAGAGCACCCTCTTTTGTAACAGACGAACAATACACGATCAGACATCAATCCAACGCAAAAGGCCAAGGCCGACTGGAGTAGAGCTTTTACTCGACGACGAGGGCTCGAACCAGGATAAACCGTGTGTCTCTTGCGTGAAACCGCCGAAGTTCTAGTTGTTCACCGAGATCCGAATCAATCACTACGGGAACCCGTGGCGGGCTATCGATGGTCAAACACCGGCGAGCTCCACCGCACCGGAGGGAGTAGGGAGGGAGCTAGGTGGGGGTGGCGCGACTGGGCAGGGAGGGCTGCTGGCGGAGGGAGCAGGGAGCTAGGTGGGCACGGCGGAAGGAGCAGAGGAGGAGAATGGGAAGGAGGGCCACGGATAGAGACAGGGGAGGGAGGGAGGTTAAAAAAATATGAAAAAATATGACACGTGGGTCCCACCGTAGGATAGAGGATGATATAGAGTATAGATGGGTGCGGAAAAACTGAATATAGAGGAGAGGATCTCGATGACTAGGATAAAATATTCCTTTTAATGGATAAATTTAGAGGACGAAGAGTGCGGATAACCTAATACAAAGCTCTATCACCAATATGCATGGAGACTATTATACCTTAGCTGGGTTTATGACAAGACACACCCACTCTCTCCTTATGTTTTTTTATTTGTGCTGAGGGATTCTCTTCTCTCTTAAATTGGTGATTTGGTACCTCCCCTTCGGGATGGTCAGAGTTTGAGAGCCAAGGGACTCACTCTTTGTGGCATTTATGCCATATTTGACTGGAGGGGGAAAAAGCTTTCTCGTCTGCCCGACGCTAAATCATGGGTCTAAGGCCAGTCCAGTCTTACGGGAGCAGCTATGTATGGGTAGGGTAGGGGTTCGGGGTTTTTTTTGACCTATGTGAGAAGGTCTTCTTCTTAAGTAAAATGCGAGGGGAGGTCAAATCAGCATACCATGGGTAGGGTAGGCATTTTCTCGTTTTCTTCTTAAACGGTAGAAAAGAATATACGGATTCGATCAAATTAAATATAGAAAACGATACAGTTTAGTTCGTGATATTTCTGTTCTGTTTCCATCCTTAGTGCTTGATGATCAATATATGAGTCAATTTCGACATCAGTGTGGGGAGATCTCGTCATCTACTTCGATCAGCTCAACGAGAAGAGTTTAATAATTGGCAAAGCAATATGGAAGCTATCTAATCCACCCAAGGTGAACCGGTTTATTTTCCTTCTAAAATGTAAATTTGTGGAAGTGTTGGCTGTTGTTAAATATGGAACAAACTAGAGTGCTGCTTACTGCCTTGCCATCTGCCTAGAAAATGTTACATAAGATCCTGGCAATGGAAGATAACAAGAAAATGAAGATTATGCTGTTGCTATGGACATGGTGGGATGTCCGAAACAAAGTGAATGCAGATGATTCTATGCTTTCAGCTGATCAAGTTTTACATAAGATACGTAGCATGGATGGGGAAATTATCAATAAGGATACAAAAGTCAGTAGAAAAATCGCAGTCAGCAGATGGTCTCCACCAATGTCGGAGATAATAATCAAAATAAATATTGATGGTGCTTTTCTTGCCAATCAGAAGAAGGGCTGTTATGATGGGCATACCATATGTGAGGAGGCGGCGTGCTAGTGGCTAGGCCTCCGGATTACCCCAGGATTAGATGGGTCAGTAGGCCCAATTATCTTTAATTACTATAGGCATATAAATACTTGTAAAACATTATTGGTCAAGATTAAGCAAGAAGCAACTATTGTTGCCGGCTTCCTTCGTGGAGCTGGGACTTGCCCTAGCCGCCTCTCTTCCTCCCTCCCGTGCGTGATCACGGCACCTCACCGCCGTTCCAATCTCTTCAAGCCTCGCCCTCCGTTCGTCATCCCTATAATCCGAGACCTAGAATCGGTAGGGAACAAGTCCCTATCAACCTGGTATCGAGAGATGTCGGGTGCTCCTTCGTTTTCCACCGTGCCGCCCGGTGTCCACGATTCCGCCATCCACCCACGGTGCGGCCTTCCGCCCGGCTTTGCCATCGTCATCAGCGGCCCCATCACCACCACTTCCGCCCTGGTCCTCGCCCTCCACCACGCGGCCGCTCACGTCGGGCGCGACCACCCCACCGGTGTTCACCCCGGCCGGAGTCCACGGCGGCCATCGTCAACCTCGGCCATGCCTTTGCGGGCATGCAGCTGCAATGGCCGAGATCCGGTCCTTCCTCACCCACTGCAACCACCGCCTCAGCCAACGCTCCCCACCGCCCGTTAGCTCATATCATATGCTTCGGCCAGCGCTTCCGTCGCCGCCCCGCCGCCGCAGTACACCTATGCGCTTCCCAGCCCGGGCGCCCGCGTCCTGCCCCCCTCGGCACCATCTTCCAGCCAGTGCCGATCCACCTCCTCCGCCCGTCGCCCTCGCCCTTTGCCGTCACAGGTGCGGTCCTCCGGCCGCCCGGTCTACTCGATGGCGACGCAGTGGCGACGACCGCTACCTACCAGCCCAGCGCCATGATGTCCCACGGCCCGGACCCCATTGTCGGGCACGCTGTATGGGAGGATCGATGGCACCTTGTTCCATGCTCCGAGCTTGATGCAGCCGGCACGTCCGAGGCAGCCCTCTCCCCGGATGATGCGCCGGAGTCGGCCGGCCACGCTCCACCCAAGTTCTACAAGCTGGAGTTCATGACGCATTTACGGCTCGGAGGATCCGTTGAACCGGGCCGGGCAAGGCGAGCAATTCTTCCGCGACCAACGCACCATGGCCTCGGACCGAACCCGGCTCGCTTCCTATCACCTCAAGGGGCGCAGCCGGGACGTGGTACTACGCCCTCGAGCAGACGAGGGCATGCCCGATTGGGATCGCTTTCAGGATCTCGTGCCGTCTCCGCCTCGGGCCGCCTCTCCAAGGCACTCGGGGCCGAGGCCGGCACCCTTCCCTTCCACCTTACGCGGGAATACTCGTATCGCTTCAATGCGGTCCCAGCCACACCCGCAAGCTCTCGCTCCCGAAGACCGAGCTCTACGTGGGGGGCTACCAGATCACATCCTGGGCGGAGGCCGAACTGCGTGCTCCCAAGACCTCCAAACAGCGTGCACTTGGCTCGGGCTTTCGGCGTCGTTCAGCGACGCTCACTCCGCCCACGGGGCGCCACGGAGTGCCCGGCCCCCGTGCAGCGCCGGGGGCAGCTACCGCCCCCGGCTCCCCCACACACTGCCTCCCTCCGGTTACGCTGCAGCCAGGCGCCCCGCCTACAGGAGCCACACGCCCCTTCCGCCGACTCTCCTCGGCGGGAGATCTTCTTGTACGCCGCCGCCCGGGGCCTATGTTATAATCTGCGGCGAGCAGTATGTCAAGGGCCACATCGCCCGCGCCTCTTCTTCCTCGGCGTGGGCGATTACATCGGCGACGTGGCGCCCGAGGACCCGGCAAGAATAGCCGCATTGGAGGACTATGGCCCTCAAGAGCCGGCGCGGCGGCCAATGCCTTGGTGGTCTCCCTCTACGCTCTCGCGGGATTCGCACCGAGAACACGATGCTCTTGCCGGTCTTTATCAAGGGCCAGCGGCTACTCGCCCTTCTCGACCGGCTCCACCCACAACTTCCTCCATGGGGCGACAATGCGCCGTGCGGGGTTGGTCGCCAAGGCTGGGCCCCATCTCCAGCGTTACGGTGGCCAACGGGGACCGCTTGGCGTGTGACGGCGTCGCCCGTGATGTGCCGATCCGCATCGGCGACGACGACTTCTCCATCACTTGCGTGGCCTCGACTTGGGCTGTTTCGACTTCATACTGGGCGTCGAATTCCTGCGCACATTGGGCCCCATCCTCGCGACTTCAAGGCCCTCATGATGTCTTTCTCTGGCGGGCAGCCATTCCTATGGCGGGGCGTGCGGGGACCGGGCTGCCACCAGCACGGCAAGAGCCTCAGGCGCCCGCCGCTGACCCCAAAGAGCCATCGCTGGATCGGGCCGCTTCCACCCAAAGCCTGGCCCGTTTTCGCCCGAGCCTCGGGGCCTTCCCACCCGCCCGCCTGCGACCATCGGATCCACCTACTCCCTCGGGGTGATGCGCCGGTCGCAGATCCGCCTGCATGCCGGTACCCACAGCTCTGAGAAGGATGAGCTCGAACGCCAATGCGCTTTGCCATGTTGGAGCAGGCATCATTCGGGCGAGACATCTCCGTTTTCGGCCCGGTGTTGCTGGTCAAGAAGGGAGACGGTCTGGCGCTTACGCATCGACTACCGCGCTCAACGACAAGGCGTCCAAGGACAAGTTCCCGATCCCGGTGGTCGACGAGCTCCTCGACGAGCTCCATGGCGCCACGTTCTTCACCAAGCTTGATTCTGCGCTCAGGCTACCACCACCTGCGCATGCACCCGGGCGGACATCGAGAAGACGGCGTTCCGCACACATCATGGCCACTTTGAGTTCCTGGTCATGCCGTTCGGCCTGTCCAATGCGCCGGCCACCTTCCGTGCGCTCATGAACGATGTCCTCCGGCCCTTCCTTCGTAAGTTCGTGTTGGTTTTCTTTGATGACATCTCATCTACAGCCTGCCGTGGGCCGAGCATCTACGGCACGCCGGTCTCGTCTTCGGTGTGCTACGGGCGCATGGGCTCTTCCCCTCAAGAAGTCCAAGTGCTCTTTCGCACCCGGTCGGTCGCCTACAGGCCACGCTATCTTGCAGATGGGGTCGCGGCGGACAAATACAAGGTGGCGGCCGTTGCCGTGCGGGCCGGGAGCCCGGTCCGGGCGTTCGTGGGTTCCTCGCCCGGCCGGGTACTACCGAAGTTCATCCAAGCGACTCGGCTCCATCGCAGCCCCGCTCACTCGCCTGCTGCGGAAGGAGGCGTTCACGTGGTCCGAGGAGGCCACCGCTGCGTTCGAGCCCTCCTCGCTCCTCTCGTCGGGCGCCTCGGGTGCCGCAAATGCCGACTTCTCGAGCGGCTGTTCGTCGTGGACTGCGACGCCTGGCGCCGATTTTGTGGCCGTTTCTTCACCAAGGGGCGGGACCCTGGCCTTCTTTCGCAGGCCCTTTCGCTGCCCGGCACGCCAAGCCGGGCAGCCTACGAGCCGGAGCTCATCGGCTTGGTCCAAAGCCGCGGCACCGGGCGCCTGCACACAGTGGGGGCGCCGCTTCCCCGTCCGCACCGACCACTACTGACCTGGTTTCTCTGGACCAGCGGCTCTCCACGGTCCCCCAACACCAATGGATCAGCAAGCTGTTGGGTTCGACTTCACCGTCGAGTACCGCCCGGCCGCCTCAACTCCGCCGACGCCCTCTCACGCGCGCGATGGGGGCCGGGCGCAGCGCTGCAGTCCATCTCGGGGCCGTCCCTTTGGCCTCATCAGCGACATCCGGGCTGCCACCGCGGGCGACGCAGAGGCGCGCCAACGCATCCAGTAGCTAGCGGATGCCACCACAGGGGCGCCGTGGCGCACATGCGGCCTCCTCCCGCATGGCAAGCGAGTCTTCGTCCCGGCCCGGGGGGACCTGCGCCCACCGGTGGTCTCCCTCGCACATACAGCCGGCCACGAGGGTGTTCGTAAGACCCTTGTTCGCCTACGGGCGGATTTCTTCATCCTGGGGATCGCGTGCTGGTGCAAGACCGTTCGCACCTGCGATACATGCCAACGCAACAAGACCCCCACGCAGCAGCCCCGCCGGTCTCCTTCAACCGCTCGGCGTGCCGTCCCAGTGTGGGCGGACATTGCCATGGACTTCATCGAGGGCTTGCCTAAAGTCCACGGCAAGTCCGTCATCCTCACGGTGGTGGATCGGTTCTCAAAATGCGCACACTTCATCGCCCTCGGCCACCCCTACACTGCTGCCTCGGTGGCGCGTCGTTCTTCGACGGCATCGTGCGGCTTCATGGGTTCCCTTCCTCCATCGTCGGTGACCGTGACCCTGTCTTCACCAAAGAACCTATGGCGGGATCTCTTCCGCTGGGCGGGGTCAAGCCGCTTGAGCACGGCCTTCCACCTGACGCACGGACGGGCGTCGGAGATCGCCAACAAGGTGATAGCTATGTACCTGCGTTGTGCTACAGGTGACCGGCCGCGTTCTTGGGTGGACTGGCTTCCGTGGGCGTACTGCTACAACACGTCATTCCACACGGCGCCGCACCACGCCCGCCGAGGTGGTGTACGGCCGCGCTCCACCGCCGCTGCTGTCCCACAAAGCCGGTGCTGCTCACACGAGATGGCCGGCGAGATGCTGCGCGGCGACGCCTTCCTCCTCGGCGAGGTCCGCGAGCGCCATCTGCAGGCCCAACAGTGCGCCCAAGCGCTACTACGACGACCACCACCGCGGCGTCGCCTTTGCGGTTGGGGGACTGGGTGCTTCTTCGGCGCTTCATCGCCCCACCCGGTCCCCCGCTGCCCAGCCCAAAGGCAAGCTCAGTCCAGCGCTATGCTGGACCCTTTCAGGTGGTCGAACGCGTGGGCGCGGTGGCCTACCGTCTTCAGCTCCCAGCTGCTGCCCGCCTTCATGATGTCTTCCATGTTGGGCTGCTGAAGCCGTGCGAGGGCGACCCTCCTTCAGCTCGGTCGTCGTTCCGCCCGTGCACGATGGCCGACTCCTTCCTGCTCGGGAACAGGTGCTGCGGCGCCCAGCTCCGCCCGTGGTGTTTGGCACGTCTTGGTCCAGTGGCAGGGGCCTTCCAAAGGAGGAGGCGACATGGGAGCTGCTCCAGGAGTTCAAGACTCTCTACCCCGATGTCCAGCTCGAGGACGAGCTGTTTGTCGAGGCGGGGAGAGATGTTATGACGGGCATACCATATGTGAGGAGGCAGCGTGCTAGTGGCTAGGCCTCCGGGATTACTCCAGGATTAGATGGGCTGTAGGCCCAATTATCTTTAATTACTATAGGCATATAAATACTTGTAAAACATTATTGGTCAAGATTAAGCAAGAAGCAACTATTGTTGCCGGCTTCCTTCAGGGAGCTGGGACTTGCCCTAGCCGCCTCTCTTCCTCCCCGTGCGTGATCACGGCGCCTCGCCGCCGTTCCAATCTCTTCAAGCCTCGCCCTCCAGTTCGTCATCCCTATAATCTGAGACCTAGAATCGGTAGGGAACAAGTCCCTATCAAGGGCAGTTGGAGTTTTATTGCTCGGGATCATGAAGGCTCAGTGGTCATGGCTGGTGCTGGACCAATAGATGCTGTGCATGATGCCTACTGTGCAGAGATGGTGGCATGCCGGAAGGCTCTAGAGGCAGCAGCCTCAGCTAATGGTATGATGATAAGGATCATTATTGAAACAGATTGTTATTCCCTTATCAGTGCCTTGAAGTCCACAACTTTTGATCAAGCTCGAGCTGGTGTCTGGTTTAGGGACTAGATCTTTTATGTATCTCAATTTTCTATTTGTCGATGCGGAGTTTGTATCCTGTGATTGTAATCGGTGTGCTCATGAGATTGTGTATGGGGACCGGATGAGCATGTTTGGCTTCACCCCCTCCCAAACTTTGTAATAGCACTTGCACTATGTGATGCTGATGCATATCAGTGGTGATTGATCAATAATGAAAGGAGGTGACTACATTAAATAAATAAATAAACAAAACTGCACCTGGACCATGATTTTAACTGTCGCCCTCACAATGGACGTTCAGGATGTATCCGGGAGGGGCCTTGCCTCGTGTCCCTCGTTCCCTTCTGTTCCCTTGACGGCTTGACGCGCGGGCACCGCGGGCTTGCTATACATTACTAGGACTCACCGAGTCAACGGCGGTGCCATCAACGGGGGATGCACTCGCTCGCTCTCTGTTGCTCATCCTTGACCACCACCACGCGTGCCAGGTACCAGGCATAGCACAGCGTTGACCTCTCCTCGATCGCTCCCACGGGCAAAGGCTGAGCTGAGCAAGCGAAGATGGCGCCGGTGAAGGTGTTTGGATCGGCGGTATTCGCCAACGCGGCGAGGGTTATGGCGTGCCTCGAGGAAGTTGGCGTCGAGTATGAGGTCGTTGAGGTCGACTACATGGCTAAGGAGCACAAGGGCCCCCAACACCTCTCCAGAAACGTACGTAATACAGTCTCTCTTGTCACGATTGTTTCAATTCATACTGTGGGAGTTGAGGTTACGGTACAAGCTGATGTTTACCTTGATGCAGCCGTTCGGCCAAATCCCAGCGTTTCAGGATGGGGACACGATGCTCTTCGGTATGCTTGCAAATCCAGTTCGATTCTTCACTACGTTTTGTGCCACAGAAACGTGCTAGCTTGCTTTTTGTTCCTGTCACTTGTAAGCATCGATCTTATAATCACGCATGTGCTTAAATCTTTGAATTTCCAGAGTCCCGAGCAATCTCAAAGTACGTGCTCCGCAAATACTCCAAGGCGGCCAATGTCGACCTGCTGCGAGAAGGCAACCCGGAGGAAGCCGCCATGGTGGACGTGTGGACGGAGGTTGAGGCGCACACCTACTTACCCGCCATCGCGCCCATCTTCTACGAGTGCGTCGTGTACCCTGCCAGGCTTGGAACCTCACCCAACCAGAAGGTGGTGGAGGAGAGCCTTGAGAAGCTCAAGAAGGTGCTCGATGTCTATGAGGCGCACCTGTCGAAGACCAAGTACCTCTATCTCGCTGGAGACTTCTTCAGCTTCGCGGACCTCAACCACTTCCCATACACCTTCTACTTTATGACGACGTCTCATGCATCTCTCTTCGAGTCCTACCCTAGCGTGAAGGCGTGGTGGGAGCGCGTGATGGCGCGGCCGTCGGTGAAGAAGATCAGCGATGATATGGTGCTCAGGGCCTGATGGCACAAGTGACGTTATCTGATTTTCTGTCAGTTTTCTGTCAGCAAGAGATCTATCCATGTGTGTTTGATGAATGTTGTGGTTCTCTATGTGCGCTCGGTTCGTCAGAATAAATTCAGCTGTAATTGGATTGTATGCCACTGAAAGATTTGCGAGTATTTGAATATTCCGATTGTTTTTTAACATAAAGTTACATAGTTAAAATGTTCAGATTATTAGAGGACATTTGCTACATATTGCTATACGCATGTGATTCACGATAAACAAGAAATTTCAGTATTTTGATGAAGACATGCATTAAATCCAAGGTGGGGTTGTGCACCAGTTTGACTTTGTTTTGTTTAACTACTACGGTAGTGTGGCTGCGTGCTTATTGCCGTGGTTGCCAGACTTGCAAGAAATCCACCAGCCAATGACACAAAGGAAGCCGTCGCGTGAGAGCATTTGCCTTTTGAATTAAGTGGAGCTCAGTTGATTAGATCTTTTATGGTGAAACATATAGATACACATATACATCTGGATTTATATCCTTAACTTGTAGATTTATTTTAGAACTAAACAGTGTTATTCTTTTTCGGTACAGATGGAATATTAATCAACAGACAACGAGCCTCCTATGATAATTTTAGTTATGTGTATGTGCATGTGTTTATAGATAAAGGAGCATGTAATGTGTGATAAGACAAAATTTTGAAAGAGAGAATTTTCTTTAATATTAGAAGTAATATAATAAATACTGATATAGATAAACACCCCTATTGTTGAAAGAATACCTGTTTATTTTAATTCAAACTTCATACTGTGTCTTTTTTTTTTTTTGGGTGAATTCTTCATATTTTTGGCGAATTCTTCATACTGTGTCTTTTTGAGACAATTTAAAGGCGCCTACGCATCAATGATAAAGGCTAAGTTAGTGGTAACCACGAACCCATAGTTTGCACCTAACACCTAAATATTTCAATTAGTCTATAGCTTAGTCTATAGCATTAGAATATTATACGATTCAATTATGAAGATCGAAAGTATTGTTAACCTATAATACTTTATAATACTTTCTTCCGTGCCATTGACTCTCTATATGATTAGAATATTTCCATTTGGATAAAACAAATGATCGAACGATTCCAGTCAGCAACCATTGACAGTTTTGTGTCTCTATGACGAAATTGCATATTTTCGGGAGAGAAAGCAATCCGTAACAGGGTAGCCAGAAGGCGAGTGGCGACATGGCGGCTCGGAGGTGAACGCGGGCGCCTCAGCGGCGATCTCCGCCACCGCGCGCTGACGCGGGGGCGCGGAGACCGGTGTCCCTCTCAGCTCCGGCCCTGGCGGGCGGAGGACATGGGGTCCTCGTGATGAGGACATCCCCTTCATTGACACTTCCCCCATAGCTGAACAGAATGCTACTGACATTGTTGGACCTATCACAAGGCAACGGGCAAAACAATTGGAGAAGGAAATAAATGCTCAGGAATGATGGAGCATGTGAAAGTGCATGGGACGATGATAATTTCAGTCCACAAGTGTTGTTCTAATGAATTCTTCAAGTGCACAAATTCAGGGCTGCAAAGGTGAAAGCTATCCCCCCTAAATATACGTTAGAATTTCCATCTTGAATTATTATATTGTGTTTCCACTTCTATTTCAGATTCCACTTAGTTTATGGATGAGCAAGGCTGCAACAAGTATGAAGCAAAATCTACATCTACATCAATCAAAATAGAGAAGCTGATAGCTGCAATTTATGATCAAGTGCATGTGAAGGATGTCAATGTCATCTCTTAATCAGATTCTAGGAGATGGAAGGGCAGCACCTACTACAGTTCACGTCACTCTACAAGCCTAGGAAGTCCAACCAATTCAGGAAGCCAACAGCCATGCTGTTTCACATTCCCACTAGCGGTTATCAATTATATCTTAGTGCAAACTGAAAACCACTCAAATAAACTATAAATAGGACTGTAATAGGACGTGGGAGGGACTTTTGGCTATCAAAATTTCGTGCATACACTTGTGTTCTATGCAGAACCACCATTCGTGAGTCTTGAGAGACTTGCACAACTTGTTCTTTTCGATTCCCGAGGGAGTTGTAGAACGCCGAACTGTGGTTCACCCAGTTTGTGCCTTCACGCCTATACGGGCGTGATTGCGTGGGCTGGCTTTGTTGGTGTGTGGAAGGGCAATTGTCTCGGTAGTTCGTCGCTTGTGCAGAACTTCATGGTGCACCGCCTCTTCGTCGTCACACAAAGAATAGTTATCAAGTTCGCAGATCCTTCGAGAAGATCGGGCCACAACTACTCGTCACACGTGATCCCTAGGCGTGTGCATATCATCTGGTATCAAAGCCTCCGTTTACTCGATAGGATCGTTCTTATTTTGGTAGGATAGTTTGTTCCTTTTCCTATAGCCCACAAAACAGCCACACCACCACCCAGATTATATACCTATCATTTCAATTTCGCATCTGAATTTTAGTTTGCAGTTTCGAGTTTTAATCCATTGAGTCTTGTCTAGTTGCTGGTTCTCCTTTGTTTTTCCTTGCTGTTGATCGCAAAATCAGATCGTCTATATGCTACAAATTTTTCTTGTTATTGGGCATTGCTATCTCTTGTTCATAGGTATATAAACCGATCATTCGGTCCTCAATTTTTCTTTTCTTGTCAAACACTTTGCATCAAGTTCCATTGTTGTTTCACACCACCCAACCTGCATTTGTTTTGGTATGCATCCATATAGCAGCAAGTAAAAAAAAAGAGTACAAAAAAGAAAAAAATAGAAAGGAAGTGTTCCGTTCTGAAAAAAAAAATACTGCAAAAAAAAAAAGAAGAGAGGGGTTTGAACTGCGATTCGCTTGATGCAAAGTGTGTCACCTCTAATTTTGGGTGCCATTTCTGTCCAGCCACATAATTCTTCCTCATACCAGCAACTTAGGCTTGTGGTTCGCTTGGATTATTATTCGATTTTGCATCACTAAAGTTTCAGATTGTAGTGACAATATATCCCACCCAGCCCCACCCAAAGCATCGCGAGCTGCATACGACATCTCTGGGACAATCAATTTTCCACCGCTGATTTGCTGCCCCGGTTCTCTCTTTTTTAGGGGGATAAAGAGCTTGTTGCGTAAGTGGTGAGGGAGTGATTCCACATATTGTTCTGTCTATATTATTACTTGTACTAATATGTTAGGCCGTGGAGATGATGCCGCTGTTTTTTGGTGGAGGAATTCCAGGAGCTGCGTACACAAATGGACAATTTGATGCAACAGCTACAAACTCTCCAATTGAACATGCCACATGGTGAACCACCACCAAATGATGATGCTAACAATGAGGCGGATGCTGATGCAGCGCGCCGTGCCACCGCCATGGACGTGGAGGGTTTGGTCGTGCTCGTCGCATCCCTATTGGAGGTAGAGGAGGTTTTGATGCTGATGCTAATTTTGGTCGTGCTCGTCGCATTCCTATTGGAGGTGGAGGAGGTTTTGATGCTGGTCACAATTATCAAGATGGTGATGAAGATATGTTCTCGACATGGCTGATCACGGGCATGGTAGCAATGATGGTTACCGTGAACACCGTCGTGCTGCTCATCGCCGTCGTGATGATGATGGATTAGGCAAAGTGAAAGTGTCTATTCCCAAATTTAGTGGAAAGGAAAGCGCTGATGATTATTTTGAGTGGGAGACCAAGGTTGATCGGATCTTTGATTTATATGCTTATCCTCCTGAAAAAGAAAGCAAAGCTTGCTGCAATTGAGTTCACAGGGGTATGCAATCACTTGGTGGAATCAAGTGCGTGCTGAATTCCGTCGTGTTGGACATGATCATGTTACTTGGGAGGAAATGAAGCGTGAAATGAGGCGCCGATTTGTTCCTGCATATTATTCTCGTGAGCTGCATTTGAGGCTGAAACGTCTTGTCCAAGGACATCGTAGTGTGGATGAATATTATCAGGAAATGGAAATGTGTCTACTTCGTACGGGTATCGTTGAAGATGAGGAATTTTTGATGGCTCGATTTCTGGTTGGTCTTAATAAACCAATTGCAGACAAGGTGGACATGACTAATTACACCACTCTAAATGAATTGCTGCATTTTGCAAAGAGAGCTGAACGACAAGTTGTTGATTCTATGAAAAGTCGGGCTTCATTTTCAGCTAGCAACACTCCAAGTCGTCCCCCTACAATTTCAAAAAATTCAGGGTCACGAATGCCTTCATCTCGTGCACCTTCACGTTCAGTTTTCACACAATGCATCTGAAGCAAAGAACAAGAGTGTTGTTCCCTACCAATCTGGTTCTTCCTCATCTCAAGCTACAAAGAAGACAAGCAATATCAAATGTTTTAAGTGTGGTGGTCTTGGGCATAAGCAAGCTGAGTGTCCTAATCGTCGTGTCATTGTTGTTCTTGCTGATGGTTCATATGATTCACAAAGTGAAGAGGAAGACAAAGAAGATGAAGATCCAAGTGATGAAAACATGGAAACTCATGAGTATGTTTGCTGAAGATGGTGAGCTAGAATTTGGGCTGAATTGCTTGGCTCGTCAATTATTTTCTACCACCTACACAGATACCTCATGTGAGGTTTTTCCTCATGCCAACGGGGAAATCACTAGTGCTGATTTTGATGAATTGCTTTATGATTCAAGTGATGATGCCTCTACCGAGTGTCATAGTTCTATGGCTGCAAGCTTATCTTTTTATCAAACGTCTATGTCTTTGTTGGCTGCACCCGCTTTGCTATTGCTACATGTGATGGACACCAATCTTTTGCTGATTTTGTTTGTTTCCCTGAAATGGGAATGGAATTGGCATTATATTCTCCAACAAATGCTTTGGAGTCTCCTATTCCATCGGAACCTATATGCTTGCCCTTGAACATGGCTGCAAAGGGTAGTTCATTTGTTGTTCGGTGAGTCCTTTCTACGCAACTTGCAGCAATGAACAAGGACAAATGACACAATTTATTCCAATCTCGGTGCAAGATTAAAGGGCAGGTTTGTCGTTTCATTATCGACGGTGGGGAGTTGCAATAACATTGTGAGTGCGTTGCTTGTTGAGAAGCTCCACTTGGCAACACGTCGTCACCCTCATCCTTATCATATGCAATGGTTGAACAATTCTGGTACGGTGAAGGTTTCCTCCATGGTTCGATTGTCTTTCTCAGTTGGGGACTATCATGATGAAGTAGACTGCGACGTTGTTCCTATGCAAGCATGCCACTTGCTTCTTGGTCGTCCATGGCAGTTTGATGTGGATGCCATGCACTTTGGACGCTCAAACAAGCACACATTTTTGCATAAGGACAAGAAGGTGGTGCTGCTTCCATTGTCTCCTGAAGAAATACATGCTTGCCGATGTTGCTAGAAAGAAGAGAGAGCAATGTGAGGAACAAAAACTGAGTGAGCCCCAAAAATATAGTGAGAGAAAGACTCCAAAACTATCTCATTCTATCCACCAAATTGAAAAGACAAGAGTGCCACAAAACAATGAGTGTTTACTAGTGAGCAAGAGTGATTTGAGAGAAGTGATGAACACCACAGCCCCATTCCTTGTGCTGATGTACAAGGAAGCCTTATTACCAACTAACAACTCACATTCGACATTGCCAAATGTTGTTCATGATTTGTTGCAGGAATTTGATGATATTTTTCCAGAGGAAGTGCCGGCTGGTCTTCCTCCACTACGTGGTATTGAGCACCAAATTGACTTGGTACCTGGTGCTTCTCTCCCAAATAGGCCAGCGTACCGTGCCAATCCGGAAGAAACAAAAGAGATTCAGCGACAGGTTGATGAAGAGAAGGTCAAAGCAATAAAGGATTGGCCTACTCCTACAAATGTGAACCAAGTCCGAAGTTTCCATGGTCTTGCAGGTTTCTACCGGCGCTTTGTTAAAGATTTCAGCACCATCGCTGCACCCCTTAATAATTTGACAAAGAAGGACGTTCCATTCAAGTGGGGGAGATGAACAACAGCAAGCCTTTGAAGAGTTGAAACGAAGGCTTTGTGCAGCACCGCTGCTACAACTACCGGACTTTGGTAAGACTTTTGAGATCGAATGCGATGCGGTATTGGCATTGGAGGTGTGTTACTTCAAGAAGGTAAACCTGTTGCCTACTTTTCTGAAAAATTAAATGGTCCACATCTGAACTATTCTGTATATGACAAAGAGCTTTACGCCTTAGTTCGAGTTTTGGAAGTATGGCAGCATTACTTATTACCTAAAGACTTTGTCATACACTCGATCATGAGGCATTAAAATATCTTAAAACTCGGGGGGTAAGCTGAACCGTAGACATGCAAAATGGATTGAATTCATAGAAACTTTTCCATACGTGGTGAAACATAAGAAAGGGAAAGATAACATTGTTGCGTATGCTCTATCTAGAAGATGCTACTTGGTTACTCAACTTGATAATAAAGTTCTTGGTTTGGAAGCAATTAAACTATTATATGTTGATGATAATGATTTTAAGGATGCATTCTCAAAGTGTGCTGCTTTGGTAAAGGTTGGGATAAGTTCTATGTTAATGATGGCTTTTTGTTCCGCACTAACAAGTTATGCATTCCAGCTTTGCTCTGTTCGTAGTGTGTTATTGCAGGAGGCGCATGGAGGAGGCCTAGCGGGTCATTTTGGTGTGAAGAAAACTCGGACATGCTTGCGATCATTTCTTTTGGCCACATATGAGACGCGATGTCCAACGCTTTGTTGAACGATGCACAACATGCTTGAAAGCTAAGTCCCGCCTTAATCCCCATGGTCTTTATATTCCATTACCAATTCCTAGTATGCCTTGGGAAGACATATCCATGGACTTTGTGCTGGGTTTACCTAGGACACGAGAGGGGAAGGGATTCTATTTTTGTTGTTGTTGATCGATTTTCTAAAATGGCGATTTCATTCCTTGTCATAAAAGCGATGATGCTTCACATGTTGCTGATTTGTTTTTCAGGAAATAGTTCGCCTACATGGAGTGCCCAAGACAATTGTTTCGATCGTGATGCCAAGTTTCTCGGCTACTTTTGGAAGACATTGTGGGGCAAACTCGGCACCAAATTATTGTTTTCTACTACATGCCACCCGCAAAACAGATGGACAAACGGAGGTAGTCAATCGCACATTGTCAACAATGTTGCGGGCTGTGTTAAAGAAGAACTTGAAGATGTGGGAAGACTGCCTTCCACATGTTGAATTTGCTTACAACAGGGCAGTCCACTCTACTACAAATTTTTGTCCATTTGAAATTGTTTATGGTTTCAAACCACATACTCCTATGGATCTTTTGCCGTTACCATTGCAGGATAGGATTGATTTAGATGCCGCCAAAAGATCTGAGTTGATCAAGAAACTACATGCTGACACACGGAAGAACATAGAGGCAAAGACGATACAATATGCCAAGCAAGCTAACAAAGGTAAGAAACAAGTACTATTTTAGCCAGGTGACCTTGTGTGGCTACATTTGCGCAAGGATCGCTTTCCAAAATAGCGCAAGAGTAAGTTATTGCCACGGGGAGATGGACCTTTCAAGGTGCTTGAGAAAGTAAATGATAATGCTTATGTACTAGAGCTGCCACCTAAATACTCAAATGTGAGTGCGACATTTAACATCAAAGACTTACTTCCATATGTGGGTGAGTTTGAGTCGGGGCGACTCCTTCTCAAGAGGGGGGGAGGCGATGAGGACATCCCCTTCATTGACACTTCCCCCATAGCTGAACAGAATGCTACTGACATTGTTGGACCTATCACAAGGCAACGGGCAAAACAATTGGAGAAGGAAATAAATGCTCAGGAATGATGGAGCATGTGAAAGTGCATGGGACGATGATAATTTCAGTCCACAAGTGTTGTTCTAATGAATTCTTCAAGTGCACAAATTCCAGGGCTGCAAAGGTGAAAGCTATCCCTAAATATACATTAGAATTTCCATCTTGAATTATTATATTGTGTTTCCACTTCTATTTCAGATTCCACTTAGTTTATGGATGAGCAAGGCTGCAACAAGTATGAAGCAAAATCTGCATCTACATCAATCAAGATAGAGAAGCCGATAGCTGCAATTTATGATCAAGTGCATGTGAAGGATGTCAATGTCATCTCTTAATCAGATTCTAGGAGATGGAAGGGCAGCACCTACTACAGTTCACGTCACTCTACAAGCCTAGGAAGTCCAACCAGTTCGAGAAGCCAACAGCCATGCTTGTTTCACATTCCCACTAGCGCTTATCAATTATATCTTAGTGCAAACTGAAAACCACTCAAATAAACTATAAATAGGACTGTAATAGGACGTGGGAGGGACTTTTGGCTATCAAAATTTCGTGCATACACTTGTGTTCTATGCAGAAACCACCATTCGTGAGTCTTGAGAGGCTTGCACAACTTGTTCTTTTCGATTCCCCGAGGGAGTTGTAGAACGCCGAACGTGGTTCACCCGGTTTGTGCCTTCACGTCTATACGGCGTGATTGCGTGGGCTGGCTTTGTTGGTGTGTGGAAGGGCGATTGTCTCGGTAGTTAGTAAACATGTGCAGAACTTCGCGGTTACCTTGCCTCTTCGTCGTCACACGGCAAAAAGTTATCAAGTTCGCAGATCCTTCGAGAAGATCGGGCCACAACTACTCGTCACACGTGATCCCTAGGCGTGTGCATATCACCTCGTCGGAGTTGGCGGACCTGATGGATTTTGATATTGGACTGGAATTCCAGGATGAGGTTCGTCGTCTCTTCAGATCGCCGGTACACCACCCTCTTCCTACTACGGATGGATCTTTCTTCCTCCTCGTGACTTTCCGTCGGCATCTCTTTCGCCTCACTGAAGATTCAGTCTCCTTGGCTTTACAATCTTGCACGGGGGGGGACGGGCATTGGATTTTCACGTGAAATTTCGAGCTACAACCACTTTCGTTTTTCGGTGTTCTCTAAACAAGTTGGGTTTCACATCTACAAACTTCGTCGAGTTGTTTCTTCCACATTTGATTACTATTTTCATCTCTGGAATAATGGAACCCCCCATTGGGAGAAAAAGAAACTGGCCTGGGAATTAGAACAGGAGAAGGAATGGACCAAAGTCCTCTCTAAGAGTGCCAAAAAGCAAGAAAAAAAAATTGGCTGCCAAGCAGCAAAAAAAGGTCAGTTTTGGGCCAAGCATCAAGTTCAATCCTCCTCCCAGGCACCGTTCTACACCAGCTTTGGTTCATGGGTCACCCAGTATTCCATCTGCATGTGATCATTTGGACTCCTCTTCGGATGCATCCACAATCCAAATCGTCAGTTTAAAGTTTGGCAGTTTTGATCCCATTGATTCGACCCTGAATCTGTCTGGCAGTTCAGATCCATATCACAGCCTTGAAGCTGTGGATCCCGTCCGGGTTCCTCGGAAGTCAATTTTGAAATCAACTATGCAACCGAAGGGCAACGTTCCTCGCGCGGCTATTTCGGCGGAATCGCGGGGTCATTCCTCGGATGCCGCGCAGTCCCCGGCCCACAGTTTGAATTTGAATTTGAAGCACGATCTTGGGCCAAGTTGTTTGCAATGCTGCAGCCGACTCCACCAAAGCAAGCATTGCCCAGGAATGTTTCGTTGCTGGAAGTGTTCTAGATTTGGCCACATACGGGCTCGTTGTGGGCGAAAAAATTCTGAGGCCTGGCGCTGGCAGTCAAAGCAACCCACCAAGTTTACAAAAACTGAGCCCATACTGCAGTGGAGGCCCAAAGTTGACTTAAGGAAGGAACAGGCCCCCGATATCATCACTGAGCTGGAAAATACCTACCAAGCTAGAGGGGCGGAACAGATACAATCTCCAGACTTTTCGCCTTCCTCCAAATCGCAACAGTGCAATAGCGAAGAAAACCCCAATCTCGCCGGCGTTGCCCCTGGTGACGTCTCTGCAATGGCAAACTTCCTGGTGAACCCAGCCCCGTTCTTCGTCACCGACATGCAAATAGAGCATGGTTGGAACAGGCCGGCGCGTGGAAGGCTTGCGCTGGGTGGCGAGCCGCCCAGGGAGCATGAGGAGTATGCGATCGTCTCCATCACCCCGCATCCCGACGAGGCGGCGATGCTGAGGCCAACACTAAACTTCGTCTGCAACTTCTTGGAGCACAATCAACGGGTGAGAATAGAAACTGCACATATCCCTCCGCTGGGACTGGGTTTGATTAAGTTGCACTCCGTAGTCCAAAGGGACAGACTCGTCAGAAACTCCCCCTTTCATCTGGGTCAGAATCATGTAGTTACTGTGGTCAATCACGATGAGGGGATCAATGCTAGGGACTGCAACTACATTCGGCTAGTTTGGATCTTGTTTCTTGCTTTCCCGCTAGAGTTTCAGAAGGATCTTTATGTCAATGCTGCTGTAGCCCTGTATGGTTGTTTGTTGGATTGGTATGTGGATCACAACAAATCCAGATTGTTAGCTCAAGCTCTGAAACTCTCAGCAGACCGTATGCCTTGCAGTTTAGTGGTGTCAAGGGGAACTGTCTTAGGGGGTGTAGGACGCTCTTGGTCCGTACCTATTTACATTCTGAATGGTCAATTCCCAGATGCATTCTTGGGAGATGAAGATCCGGTACCGGTTGATGGTGATCCACACCCAGAGCATGGCCCTATTCCACTGGGCCACAACCCTGTTCAACCAAACTGGCAACAGGAGATGAATGGGGCTGCTGAAAATTTGGGAGCATTTGGAGGGAACCCACACCCAAATCCAGCCCACCCTATTACCCTGGATCAGCCTGCTCTCAATGTTCAGGCCCAACAGCAAGCTGCACAGAATGCCCCAGATCAAAATGGAGATATGGACTGGGAAGCCTGGGAAGATAACCAGCCAGCACAAGCGCATCAGCCAGTTGTGCCTGAACACCCTAATTTTCCACAGGATTCAATTGAGATAGATATGTCAGGTTCATCGATGGAGTTTTTAAGAGCCAGAGACATCCCACTCAACCTGGTCTTTGTTCCTGGTGTTCAGTCTGATGAGGATAGCTCCTCCTCTAGTGATGTCACATCTCCTGCCCTATGGAACAGGACTACAAGTTCACTGCAGCTGAGAAAAGATGCCTGGACACCTTCATCTTCAATAGGAAAGCTCTCCCAGATGGTCCCCCTGGCTTCATCCTACAGGCACCCCAGATACAAGAAGCTGAGCTCCAGCTGCCTTCCAAACCCATTGTCATTAACAGAGAATACCTGTTCCCTGCTGAAAAGACCTCACCATCTGGGTGGGAAATTGTACCATGAAAGCCAGTAGGCACTGTGTTAGCATTCTACATGGTGGCTGAACTTATTGATGACCTCAGAGACCAAGCTCACCAGCATATTCAGAGTCAGGATTCAGTAGTGCTTCTGCCGACTCCAACCATGAATGACAGTGCATCTTGGCCTTCCCAGCAGACATAGCAACCCAGTCAGGACAATGCTCACCCACTGAGCCCATCTATGGGGGTTGATGTAGCCCAGCCTACGCAACTCCTGCCGGCACCCTCAGCTGAAGCCAACCCATTGCCTGCCCGACGTGGTAGAGGTAGGCCACCAAAATCACGTGGCCCCTCCTCAAGTCAGAGCTCCAGCAGCAGATCATCGTCCACCAGCTTGGCCACTCCCATTGTGGAATCTGCAGTCAGAAGGAGCCCCAGAATTAGAGGTGATAAAGAAGGCTTCAAGCATGTACACTTAGGCAAGAGACAGCGCAGGGAAGTACCAGTTCTATCAATCCCCAATCCTAATGGTGACACTGGCCCGATCCCACTTGATATGCTCAAGAGCTGGGGAATTAGTTGTGGTGTACTGCCTGAGGAGGTCACTGATGAAGTGCTTATGCAAGCACCTGCTTCAGCACCCACGGTTACTAATGAAGACTGAAGATTCAGATGGATCTGGAGAGGCTGCCTCCTGGCATTGAACATCCCTTCTTATTTTGTTACCTTTGCAAAGTGCCTTCTGTACTAATGTGAACCTGAACTGTGCTTTCTTAGTTTGCTCCTCGTTGAACTATCCTGCTTTGCTATGCTTAGTAGTGCCTTTCTGCAAAAACTTGTTCCCTAATGAATAGTAAATCCTAGAATATTTTATGTTGGAATATCAGAGGCCTCAACTCTTCCACTAAGTGGGATGCGGTCAGGGGAAAAATCGAGGAAAGCACTTGCTCAGTGATATGCCTCCAGGAAACAAAACGTTCTGATTTTGATATTGCCTATATCCGAAAGTTTGCTCCAAGACGATTTGATTGTTTTGATTTTATCCCCTCTGAAGGGGCCTCGGGGGGAATTCTTGTTGTCTGGATGGGTTCTGCCTTTCATGGTTCAACTTTTGGCAAATGCAGATTTGGTCTGTCCATTGAATTCACCTCCCGCCTCAATGCTGAAAAATGGAAGCTAGTTACAGTCTACGGACCATATCTTTTGAACCCGCGTTCCCAATTTCCTAACGTGGTTTAGGGGTCATACCACCAATGAATCTAACAATTGGCTATTCCTTGGTGATTTCAACCTCTACCGCTCGTCCAATGACAGAAATAGAAGGGGGGTAACATCTAGGACATGCTCTCTTTCAATGATGCAATTGGCCAGGTTGGGCTTGTTGAGTTGCCTCTTAAAGGCAGAGCATATACATGGAGTAATATGCAAACCAATCCTCTTCTGGAGCAGCTGGATTGGTTCTTTACTTCAGTTGCATGGACTGAAACCTACCCAAATATTCAGGTACTACCACTGGCCAAGATAACTTCAGATCATATTCCATGCAAAGTTGTGATTGATACAAAAATACCCAGAGCTAGTCTATTCAGATTTGAAAATTTTTGGTTAGATATGCCAGACTTTTTTGAGATAGTTACAGATTCCTGGAACCTCCCAGTACATCAGACTGATGCAGCCTCCATTCTTTCGGCTAAATTCAAGAGACTCAGATACAGTCTGAAGAACTGGAGTCGATAGTTCTCTGAAGCCAAGAAGTTGATTACCAACTGCAACACAGTCATCCTATTCCTGGATACTCTTGAAGAATTCAGAACATTGTACAACACAGAGGAAAATTTGAGGATCATTATTAAATCTCATCTTGCTGCCCTGCTTAAATCAAGGAACACCTACTGGAGAAACCGATTCACAGAGAATAGGATTAAACTAGGGGATGAGTGTACAAAATTCTTTCATGCTATGGCCACTATCTCCTACAGAAAGAATTCAATTATGCAACTCAAAAATGACCAAGACGTCTGGCTCTCTGACCATGAAGGAAAAGCAGGGATAATTTGGAATAGCTATAGAAACAGAACGGGGGTTACTCAGCAACCCAACATGGTTTTTGATCTCAGCTCTCTCTTCATCCACCACACTGACCTCACTAGCCTAGTAGAACCAATCAGCCACGAAGAGATCGATGGAGTCAATAAAAGAATGCCAGCTGATAAAAGTCCTGGACCAGATGGGTTCAATGGACAATTCCTGAAGAAATGCTGGCACATAATTAAAGAAGATTTTTATAACCTGTGTGACAGGTTCACTGCCAACCAAGCCAACCTAGAATGTATCAACAGTTCTCTGATAACCTTAGTATCAAAGGTTGCAAATCCAGAAACTGTGAATGATTTTAGGCCAATTTCTCTCTTGAACTGCAGCCTCAAGCTTCTCACTAAAATACTGGCTGACAGATTGCAATTAGTGATCATCAGGCTGATACACAGGTACCAATATGGGTTTATAAGATCAAGATCCATACAGGACTACCTTGCATGGAGTTTTGAGTATATTCATCAGTGTCATCATTCAAAAAAGGAAGTGGTTATTCTGAAGTTGGACTTTGCCAAAGCCTTTGACACCATTGAGCACAGTGTGATCTTAACTGTGATGGAGCATCTTGCATTCCCTGCCCTTTGGTTACAGTGGGTTAAAAACATTCTGAGCTCAGGGACTTCATCTGTGTTGCTCAATGGGGTCCCTGGTAAGAAATTCAAATGCAAGAGGGGGGTCAGACAGGGAGACCCCCTTGTCGATACGGGACGTAGACGACTACTCACCAGCACGGCTCCCGTCAGGACAAGAGCGAGAAGAACGGATCCGAGTAGAATACGGATCATCCTAGTTAGACGAATAGAAAGTAACCTCTGTAATAGGAACAGAACACTTTCTATGAATCCGACTAGGATTAGAAACCATAGCTCTGGCTCTTTTCCTCTTATAAAAAGGAGCCAGAGCACCCTCTTTTGTAACAGACGAACAATACACAATCATACATCAATCCAACGCAAAAGGCCAAGGCCGACTGGAGTAGAGCTTTTACTCGACGACGAGGGTTCGAACCAGGATAAACTGTGTGTCTCTTGCGTGAAACCGCTGAGTTCTAGTTGTTCACCGAGATCCGAATCAACGCTACGGGAACCCGTGTGGCGGGCTATCGATGGTCAAACACCGACACATTTGGCGCCCGGTAGGGGCTTTCGGCAAAATCAACGTCAAAGGCTCGACGGACCTACACATGATGATTTTTCCGACGGGATCAACCTTCGTTTTTCGGAAGTTGGGTGCAGCGGCGAACAAGAACAAAAATTCTCCGTGGTCGACTACTTCAAGAACCCAAGCCGAAGATACAAGAAATTTTTTCAAGACTCAAGCTCACGAGAGGAAGCTGAAAACTCAAATCTACAAGACAAGCCGAGTTCTTTTCACTACGGTTTCAACAACTCGGCACGGATATACCAGGGTATCACTCAGAAGGCAATGGAATCTTACGACCTCGACCAATGGAACATCTTCAAACAAGATAAGTACTCCGCCTTCCTTCCTTTTCAATATGGTAAACCATTGAAAGAAGAAGAACCCGGCTATCCACCCAATACGCATAAAGAGGTGTTCATGATGAGGCAACCCCTAGTACCACCAGTCCAACCCGACTACAGATCTTCAGAAGAATCAGAAGCTGATATTCCAACAAATTCCGTCACAAGAGAAGGAGAGACTGACGGCCAGAAGGCAGCCAGAGAAAGAAGAAACAAGAAAAAAGGAGGGAGGAGGAATCGAGTTCAGGAACGAAGAGAAGCATGGCGCAAGTATGGAGAAGAACTAGCCGAGTACAATCAAAGAAGAGCTGAAAAAGAAGCCGAGGAAAGGCGAGCCACAGCGAGAACCAGACTCGATCCAGTAGAGAAGATACAAGAATTGATCAATGAGATAAATGCCATACAAAGGCCAAGTGAAGAACAAGCCAGACTTAGAAGCTTACTCAGAGATACTGCGCAAAGAATACAAGACGACCGAGTACCTCCCCGTCATATACCATCTGAACAAACAAGTCGGAGACTCAGAGGGTTTCCACATTTGAGAGATTATCAACCCCAAATCACAGCAGAAGAACTCAACTACATTGGACAGAGAAAACGGGGGAGAACAGAGGAAGACTACCAACACCACTCCGAAGCCCTCCCAGAATGACTTCAAGATGCGACAGTCAAGTAGACTCTGACTACAAACCAGAAAAAGTACCCGACAGATTTCCTTGCTTCGCGGGAAGGCTACTTACGGTCAAGTTACCTCACAAATTCAAACCATCCAATCACTCAAAATATGATGGCAAAACAGAACCATTGCAATGGCTCAGAATTTATTCTCAGTCAATCGAACTAGCTGGAGGGGACGATGATATCAAAGCACTATTTTTCTCAATGGCTCTAGAAACATTACCACTTCAGTGGTTCGACAAGTTACGTCCTGGATCCATCAAGACATGGAGCGACCTTCAAAAAGCTTTCTGCGAAAATTTTGCAGGAATTCTCATACACCCAATAACACAAGCAGAGTTGAAAGGTTTAAAACAAAACCCAGGAGAAAGTCTCAGGGACTTCTACAGAAGATTTGGGGAACTAAGAGCTCAAGTTCACGACATTACCGAGAGAGAAGTAATAGAAGCATTCTCATACGGACTGAAAGTAAGATGGATGTTTCATGATTTTTGCAAAGAAAATCCCCGGACAAATGATGAATTCAAAAGAACAGTGGAAAAGATGATTACAGCAGAAGAAAAGACACGAGAAAGATTTCCAGACAACAGGAACAACTCGGATAAAAGGAACAATACGGACAGAAGGAACAACTCGAACGAACAAAACAACCTGTTGACACCTGTTATCGCCCAAAATTTATTAGCAAATACCACTCCCCGAGACATGAATATATGATAAGAATAGGGTTACCACCGACAATTTCCACGAGTTTTGGTGATTTGTGCATTTTTTTGTGGAATTTTTCAGAAAAGCCTAAAAAGAGGGATTTAAGTGCTAATTTACCACGAAAAACTTGATCGCGACGCAAGCACATCACCGAGGGTTCGGGAATACTCCGAAGACACCCGAAGCAACAGGGGGGGCAGCCCGGCCGCCAAGTGGGCGGGCGGCCCCACCCCCCGGGCGGCCCCTAGGGTTAGGGTTTGCGGCCCCCCTTCTGGAACCTTCCTCCACCGCCTCTGAGGAGTCATCCTGGCCGCTTGCTATGTCGGTTTGATCCAACGGCGCGTATCAATCCCACCGGGCTATAAAAGGAGGGCCATACCCCCCTGGAGGAGGCCAGATCAAGAGATGAAGAGTCAGAGCTTTAGATAGTGATCCACTAGATCTAGGCTAGCAATCAAGATAGAGATTAGAGAGATAGAGTAGAAGAGTAGAGATTCGGACGAGCCCCGGCCTCGGAGCATCCTCGGGGAGGCAGATTCGCCCGGATTCGACTCCCTCGCCCGGGAGCTGCGTTCGAGGTACTTTTATATTTGCCATTCTGATTCAAGTAAGCAGTTGTTTATATTCATTCTTTGGTTTGCAACTCAGATTATATTGAGTACTTTGATTTGGGTAGCTCCTAGGTCAGAGTAGTTTTCGTAGCGTAGACGTGGTGTCTGGGTTATGATTGCTTGTGAATGTCCCCTGATCAGCCGGATAGTGGTAGCTCACGTAGGTGACTTTATAGCTACGTTGAATCCTCTGTAGTCCACTTCCCGTTGATAGGACTGATAGGCTTATAGGTGTCTGGTAGGTAGATTACTCTATTTCTTCTCCTATTCAGGTCACTTGTCCGATAAGACGATATTATACAAAGCTTACCGGTAGTTAGAACTAGAGTACATTAGCTATTTCCTCATTCTCAATAGTTTTCTAGATTGTTTGTACCCCCTTAGATTAAGAGTATTAGGTCAATCATAATTCACCTACTTGTTCCTTTGGGTTCGATATTAAAAACCGGGTTGATCTTGGTGAAGTGCTGATCAAGATATATCTGTGGCGCTATGGGATAATCGATTATAATCATTATTTAGGTGCGCTTAATTTATACTAACAAGCATTTCTGGCGCCGTTGTCGGGGAACGGTTTGCTGATTTTGATTTAGCCTATCTTAGTCTATAGTTATCCTTTTATATTAAAAACAAAAAAATAAAAAATATATTATGGAAAACGAATCTCAACTTTTATATCAATATGGAGCACCATCGGGATCGTACCTCCACCAAAGGAATCTTCTAAACCTATCACATCATCGGCTATGAGCTACGCCCGGGATTAATTAAATTAGTTCAGGAATATATCTTTTCTCGGTAATTCTAGCAAAAACCCCTATTCCCATTTAACTGATTTTGAGCGCACATATTCATGTCTAAGCATTAAAGGCATGGCCGATGAAACTTTAAGATGGAAACTCTTTCCGTTTTCATTAACGGCGAGCTAAGAAATGGTATAATCGCCATGTTGGGAGTAGTCAAGGAGATTGGAAAATATTACGAAAATACTTTTGTCTTAAATTCTTCCCAAAGAAAAAAGGTCGCTAAACTTCGGCTTAAAATCATAGGATTCAAACAATTAGATAATGAATCGCTAGGCAAGCCTTGGGATCGTTTTGATGGTTTTGTAAATTCTAGACCTAATCTTGCTTTACCAGAACCCAAGCTTTTACAATATTTCTTTTTAGACCTTGATGATAGAAATAAGGAATATCTTAATTTGGCCTCGGGTGGAGCATTTATGCATATTACTTGTTGAACATGCTAAAACTATTCTTACTAATATTTTAAATGATCTCCCAGAAGAAAAAGAAGAGTTGCTAGAAGAATATTCTCGTTAGCTGGAAATGAACTTTTACCCGATTCATCTCAATCTATAGTTGAATTAAAACCTGAACTAGCTAATGAAATAATTCTAAATTCTGAGTGGATGTTTGAAATAGAGGATGATTTCTTTAATGATTTTGGGAATACAACACTTTATCGTAAAATTATTCAACCCCAAAGAATTTAGAGATTTTAATTCTAGTTTTTCGCATCCTGATGATTTAAAATTTCTTAGAGAAATAACAAGGGAATTGATTTTTATTTTGGGTGATGACTGGTTGATAGAATCTGAGCAATCCCCCTCAAGTAATTCGTCTTAATTCACCTTCTTCGTTAGTATAAAGTTGCAAGTAGATTCATACCCTTTTGAAGCTTTATATAACCCAATCGTAGGAGTCAACATTATGTCACATACATTTGCTAGAAAATTCTTAAAAGACATACCATTAATTTCTACAAATAAATTATTTAAAATTGTTCAGACACATTGTTCCTAGTTTAGGAGTTTTAAGTGCACTTCCTATTATTATTAATGATTTCCGTATCTTGCTAAATTTCTATATCTTTGATGTGTGGGATTTTGATGTAATGATTGGAGTACCCATAATAAAACTTCTTCAAGAAGATCGTGATGGTAAATTAAATGTCCAATTTGAGAAAGGATTTAGTTTTTCGATACCTATAACTCATGCAAAGAAAATTTAAAGCGAGAGCCCGTTCCCGAATTAGATCCGATAGAAGAGGTTAAGGCTATTGAATTTGAACATTTTATTCACCCTAATTTAGAAGATGATACCCAGTTCTTCATCGATGAAGAGGAGGAGGACCTTATTGATCCCGAACTTCTTGATGAACTATTGGAGCCACCTAAACCTCCTATTGAGCTTAAACCATTACCTCTGGTCTTAAATATGTTTTTCTAAATAATGATCAAGAATATCCTGTGATTATAAGTGATAAACTTTCTGATGAAGAGACTTATAAATTAATAATTATTTTAGAAAAACATAGAGCTGCTTTTGGATATTCACTCCAAGACCTAAAAGGGATTAGCCCTATTCTTTGCACCCATCGCATACCAACCAATCCAGAAATTACACCTTCAAGAGAGCCTCAGCGGAGACTCCAAAATGCGATACGAGATGTAGTAAAGAAAGAAGTTCTAAAGCTTTTACATGCAGGGATTATATACCCCTGTACCGCATAGCGAGTGGGTAAGTCCTGTGCAAGTTGTACCTAAAAAGGGAGGAATGACAGTTGTCCAAAATGATAAAAACGAATTAATACCCAAAAGAACTGTCATTGGATGGCGAATGTGCATAGATTATAGGAAACTCAACAAAGCAACAAAGAAAGACCATTTTCCTCTACCTTTCGTTGATGAAATGTTAGAGCGTTTAGCAAATTATTCTTTCTTCTGTTTCCTTGATGGTTATTCAGGATATCACCAAATCCCTATCCACCCTGATGATCAAAGCAAAACCACCTTTACATGTCCTTATGGAACTTATGCTTATAGAAGAATGTCTTTTGGATTATGTAATGCACCCGCTTCTTTTCAAAGATGCATGATGTCTATATTTTCTGATATGATAGAAGAAATCATGGAAGTTTTTATGGATGATTTTTCAGTTTATGGAAAAACTTTTGATGATTGCCTAGAGAATTTAGATAAGGTTTTGCAAAGATGTGAAGAAAAACACTTAGTCCTCAATTGAGAAAAAATGTCATTTTATGGTTAGAGAAGGAATAGTGTTAGGACACCTAGTGTCGAAAAGAGGTATAGAGGTAGATAAAGCTAAAATTGAAGTAATTGAACAACTACCTCCCCCAAGTTAATGTAAAAGGAGTCCAAGTTTTCTTGGTCATTGTGGTTTTTATCGTAGATTTATAAGAAATTTTTCACAAATTGCTAGACCAATGACCAGATTGTTAGCTAAGGATGTACCTTTTGAGTTTGATGAAGAATGCTTAGAATCATTTAATATTCTTAAGAAAGCACTTACATCAGCACCAATCATTCAAACCCCTGATTGGTCTTTACCTTTTGAAATTATGTGTGATGCTAGTGATTATGCTGTAGGAGCAGTCTTAGGACAAACAAAAGATAAAACGCATCATGCAATTGCCTATGCTAGCAAGACAATGACAGAAGCACAATTAAATTATGCAACCACTGAAAAAGAACTTTTGGCTGTTGTCTTCGCTATTGATAAATTTAGATCTTACTTAGTTGGAGCTAAAATAATTGTTTATTCTGATTATGCTGCTCTTAAATATTTGCTCACTAAGAAAGATGCTAAACCACGATTAATAAGATGGATTCTTTTGTTTGCAAGAATTTGATTTGGAAATTAAAGATAGGAAAGGAATAGAAAACCCCATTCTTGATCACTTGTCTAGGATGTATTTTAAAGAACCCCAGAACTACCTATTAATGACTCATTAAGAGATGACATGCTGTTTAAAGTGACCAAGACAGATCCTTGGTACGTGAATATTGTCAACTTTATGGTTGCAGGTTACGTACCACCGGGAGAGAATAAGAAAAGACTCATTTATGAAAGTCGTCTCCACATATGGGATCCACCATACCTTTTTTTTAATTTATGCTTGTTGATGGATTACTCGAGAAGATGTGTACCGGTGGAGGAAGGCATGCAGATCATTCAGAAATGTCACTCATCACCATATGGAGGTCATTATGGGGCATTCCGCACTCATGCAAAAATCTGGCAGAGTGGATTCTTTTGGCCAACCATGTATGAAGACACCAAAGATTTCATCCGAAGATGTGGAGCGTGTCAGAGGCACGGGAATATCAATGCAAGAGATGCTATGCCACTCACCAACAACCTTCAGATAGAGCTCTTTGATGTTTGGGGAATTGATTATATGGGACCCTTTGTGAAGTCAAAGAACTATGAGTACATTTTGGTGGCAGTTGACTATGTATCCAAGTGGGTAGAAGCTATGCCATACAAGAATGCTAACTCAAAACACTCAAAGAAGATGTTTGAAGAGGTTATATTTCCAAGGTTTGGAACACCTAGAATGGTTATAAGTGATGGAGGAACACATTTCACTGATAAGAAGTTTCACTTATACCTACAAGCTCATGGAATACGACACAATGTCGCTACTCCATATCATCTTCAGACAAGTGGCCAGGCAGAAACATCCAATAAACAAATCAAGAATATTCTCCAGAAAACAGTGAATGAAATGGGAACTTTATGGAAGGATCGTTTACCTGATGCACTATGGGCATACCGGACAGCTTATAAAACACCTTTGGGTATGTCACCATATCAATTGGTATATGGCAAGACTTGCCACTTACTAGTTGAATTAGAACATAAAGCTCACTGGGCTATCAAAAGACGGAACATGGACCTAGAAGCGGTTGGAGAGAAAAGGAAGATGTAATTATCAGAATTAGAAGAATGGAGAGAGAAGGCCTATCACAATTCGAGGATCTACAAAGAACGTACGAAGAAATGGCATGATAAGAGGATCAAGAAGAAGGAGTTTGCACCAGGAGATAAGGTATTACTTTTTTTTAATTCCGTGTTCAAATTATTCGGGCTTGGAAAATTAAGGAGCAAATGGGAAGGACCTTTCACCGTTGTAAATTCATCACCACATGGAGCAATAACTCTACAATCAAACGAAGGTACGTTATTCAAGGTAAATGGACACCGACTTAAACTTTATTTAGAACCATTTGATTCAGAGTAGTGGATGAAATCAAATTCATCCAATTACCAACTTATTAAGTTCTATTTTATTCCGGTGCAATTTTTTTATCCGAAAACACATCTAACGTAAAACATAGGAGGAGTCCAAAGCACCCTGCGGAAGGGCACCCGAGGTGGGCCCTAGGTGGGGCCGGTCGGCGCCCCTATGGGGCCGGTTGGCGCCCCCCTGCGCCCTCTTGTCCTGACTCTCGTCCCCTGTCCTTCTACACTCTTTTTACATATATTCGCGTATTATCCACGCGCAATCGGATATTCTTTCGTACGGATCCCGTAGAACCTAGGTTTTATCCTCATCCTGTCTCCTGAAAACCCATATAAATACGTACCTAGACCTCCCTAATTGTATTCTATAACCAGCCACCTCTCTCTTCCAAAAGAGCTCTCCAACCTAGATCTATTAGCAATGGCGAACAAGGCGATCGTCTCCTACGGCGTGGACTTCGACAGCATCCCCAGCGATGGTTCGAAGGCCCTCGTCCTCGCGTAGCCGAAGCCTCTCGCCGTCGTGCCACCGAAGCAAGTTGCAACGATCCCCCAGCGCCATGAGCAAGTCTACTACGTGCAAGATCCATCTGCTCTTCCTCCACCACCTGCAAGACTGCTTCTTGAAGGAGGTGCTAAAGGAAAGCAGATTGCTATCCCCAAGGGAACCCAGCTCCTTGCACCTAGAGCTAATGAGCTACTCGTGGCAGTCGAGACCGACAAGAAGGGCAAGCTGATATGTGCTAAGTACACCAATGCTGCTCGTCCTTCTGTTCAAGGAATTCGTGCAAACCCTGATGAAGTATGCTACACCGAGCCCATCGCACCTAAGCCAAAGCATAAGAGGAAGAGAGCAAAGAACAAATTAGCACCGGAGAAAGTTCCCAAGCAAACAAAGACCAACCCTACGCACTCTCAACGAGAAGCTTGAAGGCCTCTCCAACCTTGTCAAGGAGATGGAAACATCTAACAAGCCGAGGGACAAGCTCATAGAAGACGTAGATAAGAAGGTTGGGGTTAATCTCAAGTTAATCCATAGCCTCAAACACGACAAAGACAAGCTTGAAGAAGAGGTTGCAGCCCTCAAAGCTATAATTCAGGGCCTCAATAATGAAGGGCAACATTAGTTGCCTAGTTACCCAATAAGGTACACTTCCACTAGTTCGATTAGTTAATGGAATCAGTCGAGTCATTTTCTTAGGACAAAGCCTAATGAGCTAGGGCAGTCGTTAGCTCAGTCATTAAAGCGTCTGTTGAATTATTTTATACCACCGCCACAAATGAATAAAGTGCCTTATTTTATATTAATGTTTGTTATCTACTCTACTCTCTATTTTTGGAGTATTTTGTCTCCACATATTGCACAGAAAGTATGCAGGAAAACAAGTGTGGGGAAGCACAATTAATCATGAAGCGAAAATACGATCAGAAAAACAGCGTAATTCGAAGCGACATCGACCCAACACCTCGCAAGCGAAGCGGGACCTGCAGGACCCCTAAGGTGGGGCCGACCGGTGCCCTAGTGGGGCCGGGCAGCGCCCCCACACCTCTCGCTCCCTCGTTTCGGTCACGGTCAGGTTCGACTTAGTTACAATTCAAATGCATATTTTGTACTTTAAATTTCGATACAAATTTTAAATTCTTCATATTAAATGCTTCAAGAAATAATAAACCCATTTAATCCATGACTTGAAATAAATTATATAACACTTTTCTAGAATCATGATTATTATGAATTTTTACAAGTGCTTCATGATTGTCCAAGTTATTGTAGGAAGTAAGATAGCAAAAGATAATGATTCCTCAATTTCTAATAATTTGTCTTTGGAGATTTTATCTAAAAACACTTAGCTTCACTCCTCTTTGTAATGGAACTTAATAATAATTATATTAGTCTATTTTTAATAGCTATGGTCGAGAGGATTATCATATTCCCAGTAAAATAAAAATCAAATAAAAATAAAATTCACTGTCTTGAGCAATATTATGAAGGAGGCATGAGCTATTCAAAAAAGATTCCGAGGAAATAAAAAGGGACAAGTGTCCGAAACCTCAAAAAGATAGATCACGAGGAAATAAAAAGGGACAAGTGTTCGAAACCTCGATTTAAGAAGAAAAGAAATATGAGCATGTGCTCAAAGAAAAAAGAAAAAAAAGCTCATTGTTCCTCCAACATAATATGCCAAGAAGTGAGAATTTTTCCTGACCTAGGAATATGATATCTCTCTCCCTCGCTATAAAAATATCCAATTTATGTCACTATCACCGGTGCCACTACAAATGAGAGGGTTGAAGCTATGTTTTTGCAAAATACACCTTCACTCCAAAAGACATAATTAAAGAAAGAGTGATCAATCTTAAGCTCTCTTACTCCGCAATCACTTGAGGACTCATGATAGACACTTTAAAATTTCATAATGCATGATAACTAGACTAGTGCTATATAATTTAAGTTCCAAGTTAAGCATTGAATGTGTACCCCTTTTATTAAAACCAACCTTTTTCTCGGGACGAGTAAAAGCCTAAGTGTGGGGGTAATTGTTGACACCTGTTATCGCCCAAAATTTATTAGCAAATACCACTCCCCGAGACATGAATATGTGATAAGAATAGGGTTACCACTGACAATTTCCACGAGTTTTGGTGATTTGTGCATTTTTCAGGGAATTTTCCAGAAAAGCCTAAAAGAGGGATTTAAGTGCTAATTTACCATGAAACTTGATCGCGACGCAAGCACATCACCGAGGGGCTCGTGAATACTCCGTAAGACACCCTAAGCAACGAGGGGCCAAGAAGCGCCAAGTGGGGCCGGGCGGCCCCACCCCTCGGCCGGCGGCCCCTAGGGTTAGGGTTTGCCGCCCCCCGGAACCTTCCTCCACCGCCTCGGAGGAGTCATCCTGGCCGCTTGCTACGTCGGTTTGATCCAACGGCGCGTATCAATCCCACCGGGCTATAAAAGGAGGGCCATACCCGCCTGGAGGAGGCCAGATCAAGAGATGAAGAGTCAGAGCTTTAGATAGAGATCCACTAGATCTAGGCTAGCAATCAAGATAGAGATTAGAGAGATAGAGTAGAAGAGTAGAGATTCGGAGGAGCCCCTGGCCCTGTCGGAGCATCCTCGGGAGCTGTATTCGTCTGGATTCTCCCCCTCGCCCCGAGCTGCGTTAGGAGGTACTTTTGTATTTGCCATTCTGATTCAAGTAAGCGCTTGTTTATATTCATTCTTTGGTTTGCAACTCAGATTATATTCAGTACTTTGATTTGGGTAGCTCCTAGGTCGAGTAGTTTTCGTAGCGTAGACGCGGTGTCTGGGTTATGATTGCTTGTGAATGTCCCCCCGATCAAATTCGGATAGTGGTAGCTCGCATAGGTGACTTTATAGCTACGTTGAATCCTCTGTAGTCCACTTCCTGTTAATAGGACCGATAGGCTTATAGGTGTCTGGTAGGTAGATTACTCTGTTTCTTCTCCTATTCAGGTCACTTGTCCGATAAGACGATATTATACAAAGCTTACCGGTAGTTAGAACTAGAGTACATTAGCTATTTCCTCATTCTCAATAGTTTTCTAGATTGTTTGTACCCCTTAGATTAAGAGTATTAGGTCAATAATTCACCCACTCTTGTTCCTTTGGGTTCGATATTAAAATCGGGTTGATCTTGGTGAAGTGCTTGATCAAGATATATCCGTAAACTTGCGGATAATCTGATTATAATCATTATTTAGGGTGCAGTTAATTTATACCAACACAACCAAAGGTGGAACAACCTAAACAACCTAAGATACCAGGACAACTCGAGATATCAAGACAGCTCAAGAAGATGGGATAACTAAGACAACAGACAAGACTATCATAATAAAAAGAGATACTCAGACAATATGGTGGCTTCCACTGAAAGAAAGAAATTCTACCTGGCAAGAAGATTTGAAGATCTAAAAAATATGAAATGCATCTATCATCCAACAGGAATTCACCCTATGGGAGAATGTCACATTTTCCAAGAAAAGTATATGAAGAAGGACAAACAAGACAAAGAAGAAAACAAAGAGAAGAAATAAGAAGACAGCACAACCGACAACGGCTTCCAAAACCCAAGAGCAACAAGATATCGTAATATTCTCGGGAGTACCTGGCTCCGTGGAGCAAACAAGAAGACAAACTTGCTTGGTGAACAATCATGGCAGCAGAACCAGCAACACCCAGATATCTAAATTGGTCCCAATATCCAATACAATTTTCGAGAGAAGATCAATGGACAAGCGTTGGGAACGCAGAGCTATATCCACTAGTACTCGGCCCAACAATTGCCGCTATAACAGTAACCAAAGTACTCATCGACGGAGGAGCGGGTCTCAACATCATATTCGCAGACACATTAAAGAAGATGGGACCAGAATTTTCAAAAATGATCACACCTACAAGCATACCATTCTATGGAATAGTACCGGGGAGACCAGCCATGCCTCTTGGACAGATTACACTACTAGTAACATTTGGAACTCCCATAAATTACAGAACGGAGCTCATCAAGTTTGAAGTTGCAGATTTCGAATCATCATATCATGCAATATTGGGAAGACCAGCACTTGCAAAATTTTTGGCCATACCTCACTATCCATATCTATTACTCAAGATGCCAGGACCACATGGAGTACTTTCTCTTAGAGGAGATCTAAAACGAGCCTACGAATGCGGTGTACAAGCAATACAGATATCCTCAAAAGTACAAGGAGAAATCAACTCGGCA
The DNA here is from genome assembly GCA_015844335.1 of Chrysopogon serrulatus. Lineage (NCBI taxonomy): Eukaryota > Viridiplantae > Streptophyta > Magnoliopsida > Poales > Poaceae > Chrysopogon > Chrysopogon serrulatus. The sequence goes on along the minus strand of JADLZL010004415.1, from coordinate 133,354 downwards.
GTAGCAGAAATAAGAACAGAAGAAATGGAAATCCCAGCCAAAAAGTAAAGTACCCTCACCACAGCTGAAGGAGAAGGCACCAAAAAGATTGACCTAGGGACAGGTGATCCATCCAAGACTGCTACGATCAGTGCAAACCTCCTATCAATAGGAACTCGCGCTCACCAACTTCTTACGGGACAACAAGGACATATTCGTTTGGAAACCAAATGATATGCCGAGTCCCAAGGGGAGTTAGGCGAGCACAAAATCGAAGTCAACAAAGGAGCAAAACCAATCAAGCAAAGACTACGACGATTTTCACCAGACAAGAAAGAAGCAATAAAAAAAGAAATAGCTCGACTACTAGCAGCAGGATTCATAAAAGAAATCTTACATCCAGACTGGTTAGCAAATCCCGTTCTGGTACACAAAAAGAACACGGATGAATGGCGTATGTGTGTCGACTACACAGATCTCAACAAACATTGTCCTAAAGACCCTTTTGGATTACCAAGAATTGATCAAATAGTGGATTCAACAGCAGGATCAGCTTTATTATCCTTTTTAGATTGTTACTCGGGATATCATCAGATTGCACTAAAAGAAGAAGACCAAAGCAAGACTTCTTTCATCACACCTTTCGGCGCCTACTGTTACAAAACAATGTCTTTTGGACTAAAAAATGCAGGGGCAACATACCAAAGAGCAATTCAGGCTTGTTTGGGCGATCAAATCGGAAAAAAATGCGTAAGCATATGTGTGGACGATGTAGTCATCAAAACAAAGAACCCTGACTCTCTCGATTGAAGATCTACAACAAACTTTCAACAATCTAAAAAAGTGGAAGTGGAAACTCAACCCCAACAAGTGTGTATTTGGTGTGTCATCAGGTCAACTACTCGGATTTCTGGTCAGCCAAAGAGGAATTGAAGCAAGCACAAAACAAATCAAAGCAATAACCAGCATGGGGCCACCTGCAGACATCAAAGATCTACAAAAATTAACAGGCTGCATGGCAGCACTCAGTAGATTCATCTCCAGACTTGGAGAAAAGGGCCTACCTTTTTTTTCAAACTGCTAAAGAAGACAGACAAGTTCACCTGAAATGAAGAAGCACAAGAAGCCTTTAACAAGCTAAAAGCATATATCAGTATATCTCCAGTTTTAGTACCACCACAGAAAGACGAAGACCTCATGCTCTATATTACTGCAACTACTTCAATAGTTAGCACAGCTATTGTGGTCGAAAGAGAGGAACAAGGGCACATCTGCAAAGTACAAAGACCAGTATACTACATAAGCGAAGTTATCATGATATCAAAAGTAAGATATCCACACATACAGAAACTACTCTACGCAATACTCATAACTTCAAGAAAGCTCAGACACTACTTTGAGGATCACAAGGTAGTTGTCGTAACCGATTTTCCACTCAGAGACATCCTAAGAAACCGAGACTCAACTGGACGAATTTCAAAATGCGCAGTTAAACTCGGAGCACTCAAGATAGAATTTACACCAAGAAAGGCAATCAAATCTCAAGCATTATCCGACTTCATTGCAGAATGGACCAAAATACAACAGCCCACTCCTAACACCATCTTAGACCATTGGAAAATGTACTTCGATGGATCCCTAAAACTAGAAGGGGCAGGAGCAGGGGTACTACTCATCGCACCTGACGGAAAACAACTCAGATATGTTCTGTAAATTTTATGGCAAGCTACCAACAACGAAGCGAGTATGAAGCACTCATCCACGGCTTACAAGTCGCAACTTCACTTGGAATCAAAAGACTACTAGTCTACAGAGATTCTGTAGTAGTAGTTAACCAGGTCAATAAAGAATGGGATTGCACTAAAGAGAACATGGACGCTTATCGTGCGTAGAGATCGAAAAGCTCGAGAAAAATTTTCAAGGACTAGAAATTCATCATATATTACGAGATTCAAATGTTGCGGTGATGTGCTAGCCAAACTAGGCTCGACAGGGGCAAAAAGTACCCACTGGAGTCTTTGTAAAAGAACTAAACAAGCCATCCATCAAATCGGAAGAAAAAAGAAGACGAGAAAAAGAAGACAAGACAAGAGCAAATTCTGATGATCAGTACAAACAACTCAACATGGATGCAAGTATTCATAGACTACATCAAAGAGAAGAAGTTACCCGGCAACAAAACATAAGCAACTCAAGTCATCAGAAGGAGCAAAAATTATGTCTTAGTAGGAGACAACCTTTACAAGAGAGCAGCATCATCAGGCATATTATTAAAATGTGTCTCAACAGCAGAAGGAAAAGAAATACTATCAGAAATGCACTCTGGATACTGCGGGAATCATGCATCTTCAAGGACACTAGTCCGAAAATCATTTCGATCAGGATTCTATTGGCCAATAGCATTAAAAGACTGTGACAGAACCTTCTAAATTATATGTCCCACAAGCACCTGTCATGGCCCCAAAGGCCTCCGACGGCTATGCTTGCGTACCACATAACTTAAAACGTTCCGTCGGGTGAAACCCTGATGAAACCACAACAAACCAAGATCACATTCTCGCAGATACATTGCAGTATTACAATAGTTTTATACAACATACAACAAAGTAGCGGAAGATTTACATAACCATAATTTACATCATTAGTTTCTCAAACTTATACAAACCAGTGCTTAAGTTAATACAAACCTAGTGGAGTGTCATTAAGTAACATACTACAAGCCAAACAACAAAAGTGCCTTGCCCAGAGGCCAAACAACCTACTCCTCATCAGACACTTCAACAACCGTCATGCAGCAAGGACCATAGCACACTTGCTCATGCGGCTCACCTGCAACAGGGGTAGAACAAACCCTGAGTACAAAAGTACTCCGCAAGACTTAACCAACCAAAAGTGGGGTGAAGACTTCGGGAATGCTAGGCGATGGGTATCAAGGTAAAGTTTATCGAGAACAAGGACTCTTTGCGTAAAAGCCTTAGTTGAACTTTTTAATCATCATTAATTATCATTCCTACCTTCTAGATGAGCCTAGTCTAAAATCAAACACTTCTCAAACATTTAACCACTTATAAACCATCATTCCATTTCACTTCCATTATTACTACGATGAAGGGGCGAGGATCAAGCTTCCTATACCGCGAAGCAACGACGATTCGAACCGCTTTTATACCCAGCTGGGGATTCCTAACCACACGACATATGCGGGACTCTAACCCCCATATATCAACCCAACACTCGGATTCTCTATGTCCAGACCGGGTCCGCGTCACCCGAGAGCACAGTACACCACCGCCCTACGCCGTCCTTGACGGTTAACCCACAGGGTGGGTACACGCTACTCCCGCCATCTCTCCACTTCCAGTACACGGTTGTCCGTTCTCGGCATAGATCGGCCCAGCGGAGCTTACTTCAAGAGCATGTGATCAGTACTAACAAATTGATCCAAGGGCCAATAACGGATGGTCCTTAATCGACTCCAACGGGACAAGCATGACTGGGCGTCCCAATCGGCTTCCACCACAAACAAGCCGTGTCCCGTCGGTCTCAATTTCATCCTTTTTCCCATACTCATCAGACACATGCTCCTCGGAGTCATACTCACCAGAGCCATGCTCATCAGAGGTATCGTTTGTTCTCATCATTGGAAACATTTACTTTGAAAACCTATCTTTAAATAAGCAGGGCTAAGCATCACTATGCATTTATAAATAAAACAGGTATCAAGGATGATATATCAACATCAAGGAAGGTAAATGCATCAATATAGGATATCACTCAACTGCTATTCATCTAATGCATCATTTCATAAGCATAGAAGTTATTAAAGCTTTATAAACGCAAGGAAGGGTTTAAATGCACCGGGGCTTGCCTAGGTTGATAAAGAACTCGGGCCCTGACGAAGAACCAACAGGGTTGGAGCTCACGCCTTTAAACAACTCAGCTTCGGCAGCAACGGGGGTCGGATCAACAGCAACTTCCTGAGACCCCTCAACTACACGGAGATAACATATGATCATGATGTGCAGTCAAAGTAACATGATAATGCACGGAGATGCATCGAGCTACTAAACGACACTAAACAACTCCACTTTTTAAGTGGTGGTAACAGGGTCTGAACAAAGATCTGCATCAAGCCACCCCGATGGACTGCTATCGGGAGAGTGGCGAAGATCTGCATACCACCCCTCGAACTAACGACGACGGAGTTCTCTAGTAAGATCTGCATGTCACCACTGCAAGGGTGATGGTCTTGCTAGTGAGAGCCACCATAGCTCTCCTGACAAGCTACAACGACGTCGAACACGCTGTTGACACTCGTTAGCGTCAACTTTTACTAGGGCTTTTTACCCGAATGAAAACAAGAAAACACACTAGTCTAGGGCTTTATCTGACAAATTCCACGAGTTTTGCATATTCGTATTTTCTAGGGTGATTTTCTAAAAGTTTGAAAAAGAGGGATTCTAGTGCAAAATAAGCACGAAAACTTATCCGCCACGGAAATATCACGATTGGGCTCAGGAACCATCTAGAAGACACCCGAAGCAACGGGACCCCAAGAGGAGGAAAAGTGGGGCCGGCCGGCCCCACCTTGGGGGCCGCCTGGCCCCCTAGGGGTTTCGGCCCCCTTCCGGGAAGCTTCCTCCACCACCTACGAGGAGTCATCTTGGCCCTTGGTTACGTCGGTTTGATCTGCGGCGCACGTCGATCCCACCGGGCTATAAATAAAGGGGTAGACCCCCTCCCTAAAGGCATCAAGTCATTTGGAGATCCAAACCATCAAGAGCCTTCTCTAGTTCATCGTAGTCTCTCTAGTTTATAGCTTTAGCCTAGTTAGATTAGAAGTAGAAGAGTTCTAGTTCTTCAGCGGGATCCGGAGCCCCCTGGTGTCTGCAATGAGCGCGGAGTTCGGTATAGATCTAGTACCTTTCTCTTATTGTATTCATTATGATTCAGGCAACATTGTTCTTAATCTCTTATATATTCTTAATTGCAATAGTCATTGTCTACTTTGATTATATGTCTAGGATAGTTGGTTTGATCTTATTGAATTCATGTAATTGCTCGTATAGCGTTTATCCAAGCGGCATTTGGGTAGATGGTAGACAATATGTAGACGTGGTGTCTAGATATCTTGTTTATCTGCGCGAATGCACCCTAACGTCTTGGGGCGTATGGTAGTCCGCGGGTGACAAATGCGTTGGTTCCTCCGTAGTCCACCCTCCGTGCGTAGGACTAGCATGGGCACGGTCGCGAAGGAGGTGACCCTTGTGTCTTAATACCCTCATTAGTTGATGCCTCTTTACATGTGATAATGATATAGGGTTAACTTAACAATGATTGCTAGATGTAGTTGCACTAATTAGAGTTATTCATTGATGTAGTTATAGAATTACCTTAGTATTTATTCCCGAGTTTATCCGTTGGCTAGCTATTGTTATGACTAGAAGAGCTCGATGTTTATCTATTTATGATGACCGATCATTATTATTATTTATCATATATATCTTTTATCACGTGACTTATCCCCTGTTATGAGTAGGATTCTAGTTATGGTTTGCCTTTCACATCAATAGTATAAGTTATAGTTTATAAGTCCTACATATAGACCTTCCCAGTGGTATAAATATAAATCGACAACCTAGTAGACTTCCCTAGGTAAAATGCTACAACGGTATAATTATCCGTCCGCTTGCGTAACCCGATCTTAGTTTATATTCTTATCTTTATATTCATATCTTTTATTTTTGCCTAGTCATATTGAATACATGTAAATCTATAGTTATTTCTTAAGCAATATGATTAAGGATGACAACTTAATTCATGCTTAGGAATAATAGTAACAAATAGGTGGCTAGTTGCTAATGACAAGTTAATTTAATACCGAGCATTTTTGGCGCTATTGCTAGAGGTAGTATTTATCTCTATTTTTAGGAATGACGTTAAAAATGCCAACAAGCATTTTTGGCGCCGTTGCCGGGGAAGGTAGCTAGGCAATTAAGAACATTGATAGACTTATAATTAAGCATGTGATCGAAATAACCATGAACCCCCGCTCAAGCGGGATTACCCTTGTTTGTCTACTTTTATATCATATGCGGGGTAATAAACGACCGGTTTACGACCTTCCCATGCCCCCACAAAACAAAAATAAACATAACAAATCCAATGTTGGAGAAAGAGGTCGACGTCACAAGACTTTAATTCATATCTCAAGTGACGGGAACAAAGATGTTGCATCACTCATAAATTCCAGCATGTGAGTCATGGTAAGTATGATCAAATAAAGGTGAGAAAGTCTTGCTCATAGACTTTAAATTTGATGAGTAGTTATCTTTTGCATTCCACTACATGTTTACTTTTTACAATCCAAACATCCATCTCATTTAGTTTAAAGTTCTTCATCCATAACATGTTTAGTTCCATTCATATATCCATCCCAACCTGCATTATTATAAATAATTAAAAAAAAAAAAAACTCACCATAATCATGCTTTTTCATCTCTACTTGAATAAACTTCTACAGTACTTTCATGCTACTTGTATTTGCTATAGTATGTTTAGGTTTAGAAGTACCTTCATACACCTTTGAAATTGAGCATTGATTTGTTTTCCTAAGTTAAAGTAGACATGGTGTCTAGTTTAATTTTTGAATCATAAGGTGATCTGATCTTACTTCTAAAAGGTTTTTTGAATTAAGCAAGGTGCTTAGGTTAAAATCCTTTCCTAATTTAAATTGGACATGAGTCTATGTTGATTCTTGAGCTGATAGTACACTTTAGTAGATGCTAGTTATTTTGTCGGACTAACCCCTATAGGAGAATTCTTAAATTCAATCTGGGCAAGTCAAGAAAGGAATTCACATATGAGATGAATCAAGGCAGATGATAACTTTGCATAACAAGTCCAGCTTGAAAGAGCAACTTTAATCTATTGGAGAAGAAGTTTTCAAATGAGCATTATTGCATCTCCAATAGACCCGAACCCTCCTCTTTCAAGTAAGTTCGTCATCACTTACTTAGAAGGATGAAGATATGAGGTACGTTTATCCAAGCCTCATGCAACATGTAACTACAATTAACATTTCATACCATGTTGCTAATTTGTCTTGGTCATTTCTACCCTATGCTATGCTAAAACATAACTTGCTTAATATATATATAAAATAAAATGCTCCTATGATTCACTATACATATTCTTGATTCTATTTGAATAAATACCTTTAGTCTAGCAAGCTTCTTTATTCTGTTATAAGTATGCTTTAGTATATTACTTAAACATTATGAAAGTCAAGCATACTTATATAAGAATTTAGTTGTACATATAGACTAACCTCTCCTACATAAAAAATATTTAAATCATAAGAGGAGACTATTTGTAGAATCAGTTCAAGGTTAAGGGTATGCTTTAAAATAATATCCTCACTTTAACCTTGATGCAAAATTTTTGAGATAGTAGTGAGTCGTTGAAAACATGAGCTATAAATTAATCTTTAACTCTTAGGCAAATACTATCCGTACTTTGATAAATAGTATATTCCTTCGGGTATGTGTTGTCCACTAACCCCTTGCAGAGAAGACATAAAGAGAAAAGCAAGTAGGTCTGAAGAGTGAGAAAGGAGTACAACATATGAGATAAGATGCTAATGAATAACCCATGATACAAGAAAAAACAGAGAGAAGACCATTGAACTTCATTTACCCTTCATCATGCTCTAATAATGGAGGTAACATCTTAAGATAAGTGGTCATTAATTTCCTCTTGATCTTGGTATGCAATAAATAAAAATACAACCATGTTAGAGTTACAACTTAATTTGATCAACCTAATTAAACTTAACATGATTTGTTCTCTGAGTTTGTTCATAGCACCATTCTCTTAATTTTAGTCTTAACCAAGTAAGCTATAAATACTTCATCTATTATTCTTGATACATTATAAAGATGAACAGTCTTTCTTGTGGTTAAGTAGCTTTACTCTTTATCTCACAAGTTTAAATGCCATATTTATACTTCTAGTCCTCTCACCAGAGGTATGAATGAACAATATGAATAATATCAATCTTATTGTGCCCAAGGTTAGAGGATGAATAAATTTCTGGTTCTGTTGGTGTTTTCCCACTAGCAGAGCCCATACACTTGATCTCTACCTTGTCTTTATGGGCAAAGTGTGGGGAGACAATCCCCCAAATTCTACAAGTGAAAGTTCTCAACTATAATAATGATGCACATAAGATTGACTTCGAGATGTCTACAAAAGAAAGAAAGAAAGTGGCACCGCCATCGGGAGCCACTAGTGGAGGCATCACCTCAATCCTTATTCTCAAGAGCAACTTGAAGTACTCATTGAACCACTGCAAGGAGAAGGCCCGTTCGAAGAACTATAAATATCGAGCCCTCGCCGTGAGGTAACATCGGTAGTTATCTATATGTACATTCTTACATCGTATGATTTATTCTCTCTTTAGCATGACTACTTTTCTATATTAGCAATACATAGAAATAATAAAAATAAATAGTCTTGCATTAGGCTACATTCATACATCTTAAAAACATTAAGCCCCATGTGAAACCCTCATAGTGTAAAAGCTGTAAGAGTTCTCACTTTGGGTGGCCTACAAAATAAAAAAAATATATATCATGTATTTACACTTTATGCATATAAACCCATAAAATCCAAAAAAGATTAACTGAGCATCCTACTCTTTGTAATACTGCTATCTTAAAAATACTTTCAAACCTCCACAACAACCAATCCTCTAAAAATGGCTAATCATGAACGTTTTATCCTAATACCGTTCCACGAGTTTTGGTGTTTTGTGAGAGCTTTCTGCAGGATAACTCCAAGAGCCAGCTCACCTAGGAATATCCATCTTCATCACTTGAAGTACACCTTTCCGACATGCAGCTGACCCCTGTATAAAGGAAGTAACTTCTTGGGTGATGAGAATGAAGTATTCCTAGCAACACTTGCTCTTATAAGCATGAGCTCCTCTGTGAGGACCACTCAGCTTCAATGATCAACCATAAGCAAACATCTAGCTTGGGGGAGAGCATCCCCTAGTGATCAGCATGGTTAGAAGCAAAAGAGACAGAAATGAGATGGAAGGAGGCACGTGCGGCATCACCACGAAACGGGGAGTTGACTGAGGTTACCTCAGACGATGAACCCACTGAGTAAGTGTTCTCTTCTATCTAAGTCCTGTCGGTAGACTTTAAATTCCGTACCCTAGCCGTAAGGTTAGAATGGTAGTTATCTCATTAAATGCATTTGCAATTTATTTAGTAGCACAATCTTGTTTACACACTAAAAGATATAAAAACAACAAAAAGTATTTACTTTATCACTCATGGCATCACAAAGCTCCATGTGGATACCCTATGGTATTTTCCCGAAGGAACGTCCCTTTGGGTGGTATAAAATAAAAATGACAAAAATATAGCATTCATATTTAAATTCCTACATCATAAATAGAAAATTTAAAAATAAGAGAAAATTGAAATCCTGTTTAAATTAGACAATATTAAAGCTAGCTCATAAAGGTGATCAATTACTCTGGCTGACCGCTAACCCATTAACAAATTCGAGCCTCGAGTTTTGGTTTCTCTTTGTGGAGAGTATTTATGCAGGAATAACATCATAGCAAGGACAGAGTCTATCAGTGGCACCCACCAGGTCCGCTACTGATTAGCTCACTCTAAAGGACATCTACACCAAGTATTGTAACCATCTAGCTTGGGGGAGGAGCATCCCCTAGTTATCAGGTGACTACACCTAAGCGATTTTTGAGTCTACTTTATATAGTCATAAAATACCAAAAATATGTGGGCACATGAAGGTCCACGCCTGTTGAGTCTTTTATGAGTCTTTGGTTAAATAAAATCTAAAAACCAATAAAAAGAAGTCTTAGTTAGTATTAATTATATTAGAGTATGTTTAGAGTTAGTCTAGGCTAGAGTTAATTAAAAACGGATGAACATTAAAATTTTGTCTTGGAAATGATGAATAGTTGCTCTGTTATAATGCTTACTAAGTACCTACTTGCCAAACTTAAAATCTCCCCGGTTCTAAGCATTGATGTTTTAATTGGAGAATTTATTCTGAACCTTAATTGTGGAGGCATAAGCTTGCGCTAAGTCTAGGTAGTTGATTGATATAATTCATAAAGGTTGAACTGCTATTTATCTTATTCCTAGCATTGCTAAGTTCTGGAGGTTTATTTTAAAAATCTTAAAAATTACATGATGAGCTCTTGTATGACAAATGTGAATTCCTACCAAAGCCAAAATTAATATCTTAGAGGATAGGAAAACCTTTTTATATTTAAAGTGCTTGCTTTGCATTGAGTTCAGTCAACCTGTGTTGTATACCTTATGAGAGTCTTGTCATGCCTTTAAAACCAAGAAACACTTACACACTCCAACCCACATATGCATTATTCCTACTCTAGAAGTAATTGCAATCATTCACCATATTTCAATACATGTTCATCATAAAATGTTCACCTCCTACACTGGGAGAAGACATAAAAATATACAATCACCCTATAGGATAACCCCTGTCTTTAATGCTCTAAGTCCTGATTATATCTCTCGATCCATTTATTGTATTCAAAGGATACATGTGGCTATGCAAAAGAAAAGAAAGAAAAAAAAGAGAAAGAAAGAAAGAAAAGGGGAGTAAAAGATGGACAAGTGTCCCAGCAATTAAAACAATGGGTACTAGATGCCCGCCTCCCTGAATAAAGAAAAATAATAACAATAAAGATAGCCCATGTCTTTCCTGAGAAAAATTTCAAATAGAGAGTTATTTTCAAAGAGCAACCCTAGAATTAGAAATTAGCCATAAATAACACATATTCACCTAGCCACCATATTCCATACACATGCACATCTTGGTTTGATTGTATGCCTTGATTCTCTGTGGATCCACTAGTTGACTATACAATACATGTTTTGCAAGTATGCTTATCCTTGTTATTGCCACCCCTATGAGCTCCACCATATATACCATTAGCTATAGGAGGCATAACATCATTAATGCCTCAAGAGAGAACCACAAATACCACATACATTGAGAGACTTGAGGGAGTCATACAATTAAGCTCTGAGTTTTATTCTAAAAACCTATGAAAAACTCTGGAATGTTGGTATTGCAAAGAATTTGAGACATAGTACTTAGCTGGATTGTTCTATCTTTCGATTGCTCAAGACTTGTGCAAAAGCTGTGAAGCCCCATATTACAGGTAAAATGAGTAAGTTTGAAGGTTAGAGCATTCATTGTTTGATCCGGAGGAAATTTTCGTTGGAAAGCATGTGTACTGGAAAGTATAACAACATTGTAGCAACTCCTGATCTAAAGACAATAACAACTAGGCTTAGTTTGTTTGCCAAGGGACTGGCAAAAGGTAAGCTTAGGGGTATTGTTGACACTCGTTAGCGTCAACTTTTACTAGGGCTTTTTACCCGAATGAAAACAAGAAAACACACTAGTCTAGGGCTTTATCGACAAATTCCACGAGTTTTGCATATTCTCGTATTTTCCAGGGTGATTTTCGGAAAAAGCTAAAAAAGAGGGATTCTAGTGCAAAATAAGCACGAAAAACTTATCCGCCACGGAAATATCATGATTGGGCTCGGGAACCATCTAGAAGACACCAAGCAACGGGACCCCAAGAGGAGGAAAAGGGGCCGGCCGCCCCACCTTGGGCCGCCCCCCCCCCTCGCTAGGGTTTCGCCCCCCTTCCGGAAGCTTCCTTCACCGCCTACGAGGAGTCATCTTGGCCCTTGGTTACGTCGGTTTGATCTGCTGGGCGCACGTCGATCCCACCAGGGCTATAAATAAAGGGGTAGACCCCCTCCCTAAAGGCATCAAGTCATTTGGAGATCCAGCCATCAAGAGCCTTCTCTAGTTCATCGAGTCTCTCTAGTTCATAGCTTTAGCCTAGTTAGATTAGAAGTAGAAGAGTTCTAGTTCTTCGGCGGGATCCCGAGCCCCCGGTGTCTGCATGAGCGCGGAGTTCGGTATAGATCTAGTACCTTTCTCTTATTGTATTCATTATTATTCAGGCAACATTGTTCTTAATCTCTTATATATTCTTAATTGCAATAGTCATTGTCTACTTTGATTATATGTCTAGGATAGTTGGTTTGATCTTATTGAATTCATGTAATTGCTCGTATAACGTTTATCCAAGCGGCCGCTGGGTAGATGGTAGACAATATGTAGACGTGGTGTCTAGATATCTTGTTTATCTGCGAGTGCACCCTGACGTGCCGGGACGTGTGGTAGTCCGCGTGAGGTGACAAATGTTGGTTCCTTCCTCTGTAGTCCACCCTCCGCACGTAGGACTAGCATGGGCACGGCCGCGAAGGAGATGACCCTTGTGTCTTAATACCCTCATTAGTTGATGCATCTTTACATGTGATAATGATATAGGGTTAACTTAACAATGATTGCTAGATGTAGTTGCACTAATTAGAGTTATTCATTGATGTAGTTATAGAATTACCTTAGTATTTATTCCCCGAGTTTATCCATTGGCTAGCTATTGTTATGACTAGAAGAGCTCGATGTTTATCTATTTATGATGACTGATCATTATTATTATTTATCATATATATCTTTTATCACATGACTTATTCCTGTTATTAGTAGGATTCTAGTTATGGTTTGCCTTTCACATCAATAGTATAAGTTATAGTTTATAAGTCCTATATATAGACCTTCCCAGTGGTATAAATATAAATCGACAACCTAGTAGACTTCCCTAGGTAAAATGCTACAACGGTATAATTATCTGTCCGCTTGCAGAACCGATCTTAGTTTATATTCTTATCTTTATATTCATATCTTTTATTTCTGCCTAGTCATATTGAATACATGTAAATCTATAGTTATTTTTTTAAGCAATATGATTAAGGATGACAACTTAATTCATGCTTAGGAATAATAGTAATAAATAGGTGGCTAGTTGCTAATGACAAGTTAATTTAATACTGAGCATTTTTGGCGCATTGCTAGAGGTAGGGTTTATCTCTATTTTTAGGAATGACGTTAAAAATGCCAACACACGCTAAGCGCAAACAGTACACAGTGCCGAGGGTCATTAGGGTTAATGACCAAGGGTCATCACTCAATCCCAAAGTCACACATCTCTAAAGTGATCAACACCACTAATCACTTTATTAACCATTTTTTACAGTTATTAAATAAGTTTAATTAATAAAGATTTACTTAAGGAATTTAATTAAGTCTTTATTAATTAGGCCAGAAATTAAACCTTAATAAAACTTTATCCAATTGGGCTACAAATTTTAAGGTAAGTAGGTTTTACCTAATTAAGCCTAACCCTAATTTTTCATGATTTTTGGAAACACACAGAAAACTACAAAAATCATGAAAGATTAAGATTAGCATTTAAAGTTGCATTTTTGGTTTTTAGAAACTATACTAAACATATACACTTAATATTTTTATTAAATAGAGTATATTATTGTGAGCATAGAACAATTTTTGGTTTATTTTTATCAGCCCTCAATAATTATTTACAAAAAATGTGAAACAGCCTTTTAGAAAATAAAAAGAAAAAGGAAAACCTTTTCTCCTAAAGTGCACGAGTCGGCCTAGGTTGGCCTTTCGGCCCACCCGGCCCACTCCAAGCCGACGGCGGCGGCGGGCGACAGACGACGGCGGTACTCGCCGTCGGCGAGCCGGCCGGGCGACGACGACCACACCAACGGACTCGGTAGCGACACGACAACCTAACGAGGTACTACTCGACCCCTACCGTGCACCGGAGCAACCACGACGGCGGTCATGGCGGACGGCGGCGTACGGTGAACGGTGGTGGAGTTCACCGGAGCTCCTCCGGCGGAACCGAGCATACCTACATGCTCAGCGACTCAACGCGGACACTACACAACGCGAACACGACTCGGCGGAGCACTGGACACACCCGACCCCGATCACGACAGCGATGGCACGGCGGAGCTCGGCGGCTCACAACCGTTCTGGCTAAACGGCGGCGAACTAGACAACTACAACTCCCCTACAAGCACCCGGAGCTCACCTAAACTTCAAAACAAGGTTGCGGTGGCTTGGCGGTGGTTGGAGGTGGTTGGCTCGCGGTGGCAGCGGCTATGGCGACGTGATCACGGCGGCACAACGATGTTCCGGCGAGGCTGGGGATGCTCTGTGGTAAAACAAGGGCCGATGATGATCAGTGAGCTAAGGCGAAGCGGGCGGTGGTGTTGGTTGAGCTGGAGATGCTCGGACGAGTGCTGGCCACAGTGGAGAGACTCATGGCGGCGATGGCGACCAGAGAAGAAGAAGACGGCGGCGTGCGGAGGCGCCGGTCGTCCTCAGGCCATAGCTGGCGGCTCTGGCGATGCGCAAGGAGATGGCGGAGCAGTGTGCAAGCTATTGGAGGTGGAGGTGGAGCGTGGAGCGTGAATTGCTCGGTTGAACGGCGGCGGTCGACGGCGAGCCGAAGAAAAAGAAGGCGGCGGCGCAACGAGCTCCGGTATTTATAGAGGACGACGTTTGCTCCTAGGGCGACAGCGCAAGACGGCGCGTTCGACACGTCAAGCAGGAGGTGGCAACGACGAAGCGTCGAGGCAGGAACGGGCGGCGGCCGTCGGTGAGCTGCCTGCTTGCCTGCTGCACTGTAGCTTCCCCCCTCTCCTTTTAAATCGATTTGCAAACTTTCAAAATTACTTTTGAAATTTGAGTAGAACATGAAAATCTCCAAAAATAGAAGTTGTACAACTTTTCATGCTCTACAACTTTTATTAAAGAAGTTTCCTCTGAAAACAAATAGATTTTTAATTGTATTGAAACTTTGAAAAGAGGACAAAAACCCTTCAAACTGGATTTTGAAATTACTTCAAATTTTTAATGGAAACTTGAAAAATTTTGAATACCAAAGTTGTACCTCTCATCAAGATCTACAACTTTGCTTTTTGAACTAACCCTAGATTTTGAATATTTTTGAAACTACACAAAAAGGGGTAGAAAAAGGCTTTAAAATTAGGGTTTGGATTTGAATTGCTAATTCAAACTTTGTGTAACTATTTAGGGCTGAGCTTGTAAGGTTAAGACCCAACCAAAGGCACACATTGCAAGTATGAAACTTATACTTTCAAATGGTGCCCTTGTTTGGCAAATTTTTACTTGAAAAATTAATTATAGTTAGCTCCTCAAGATTGAAAATGATATTCTTAACCCACACTTAACCACTAGGGTGATGTGAAGGACAAAAACTCCAAATTCAATCTCGATTCTTGATTCACCTCTAAGAGTTCATAAAACAAAGTTAGCATTTGAAGTTGAAGTTAGCCAAACACTTGATCACATCAAGATTGATTTTACTTGGAAATTTTTATACCCTAATTTAGCATCTAGGTTTAGAAAGAATAATTGATATCACGTGCTTAGCTATACCCAAACAAGCCTAGGAAGACAAACTTATTAAGTTATTGCATGTCATAGTTCTCTACTCATGAAATGCATTGCAGTGCATATGATGTCATGACAGGTTTTAGTTGTAGTAACACTAGGGGTGTTACATCACATCCCCCTTAAAGAAAATCTCGTCCCCGAGATTTAAGAGTTGAGTTAAGTAATGGAAAAGGAAACGTGTCATACTTGCACATCTTACATGATTTCATAAGGGAGGTAGAAAGTTTATATTACAAGTCTCATTTTGTAAGGAAAGCCATGACTTATAGAGACAAGTCATGTCTTAGATAGAGGCATAGAAGTCAGGAAAGTGCTCGGCCAAGAAATCCTCAGATTCCCAAGTAGCTTCTTCCTCAAAGTGTTGGTTCCACTGTACTTTGTAGAATCTGATGGTACGGCGACGGGTCACATGATCCTTTTGATCTAGAACCTGGATTGGATGTTCGGCATAAGACAGGTCAGGTTTGATCTCAACACCTTCAATATCCATGACTTGCTCGGGTACCCTGAGGCATTTCTTCAATTGGGACACATGAAAAACATTATGTATCATGGACAGTTGTTTAGGTAGTTCAAGACGATATGCCACTTGCCCACACCTTTCAATGATTTGAAATGGACCAATGTAGCGTGGTGCTAGCTTGCCTTTAACTCCAAAGCGAGTAACTCCTTTGGTGGGTGACACCTTCAAATAAACAAAATCCCCGACTTGGAATACCAAGGGCCGACGCCTTTTATCTGCATAGCTCTTTTGTCTGGATTCGGCTATTCTCAAATTAGCTTGAATCTGCTTCACTTTTTCTTCGGTTTGCTTTACTAGATCAACTCCGAAGAACCATCTTTCTCCAGTTTCAGACCAATTAAGTGGAGCCCGACATCTACAACCATACAGTGCTTCAAATGGTGCCATCTTGATACTTTCTTGATAACTATTGTTGTATGCAAATTCCACTAGTGGCAAACATTCATCCCAAGCTGCTGAATAAGTTAAAACACATGACCTCAGCATGTCTTCAAGGACTTGATTAACTCTCTCAGTTTGCCCATCGGTTTGAGGATGGTAAGCTGTACTATACAACAGCTGAGTTCCCATAGATTCTTGGAACTTCTTCCAAAATTGAGCCACAAACTGAGCACCTCTATCAGTGACTATACTCTTTGGTACCCCATGCAAACTCATGATTCGATCAATGTACAGCTTAGCATAATGAGGAGCTCGGTACTTATTTTTCACTGGTATAAAATGAGCGGTCTTGGTCAAGCGATCAACAATTACCCAGATGGAATCATAACCACGAGCTATTTTTTTGGAAGACCCACTATGAAATCCATGCTGATATCTTCCCCCCACTTCCAAATTGGAATTGGTAGAGGTTGCAATTCCCCTACCGGCATCAAATGTATGGCCTTGACTTTCTGACAGACATCACATCGTGCCACACAACGAGCTATTTCAATCTTCATTTTAGTCCACCAGAACCTCTGCCTTAGGTCATGGTACATCTTAGTGCTGCCTGGATGGATTGAAAAACTAGTCATATGAGACTCATCAAGAATCAGTTGACGAAGTTCAGGAACTTTCAGGACAACTAGTCGGTGTTTGAACCACAATACTCCCTTATCATCAATATGGAAACAAGCCGCTCGACCTGCTTGAACCTTATCTTTGATATGAGCTATCCCCTTGCTTGTGCGTTGAGCTTCTATAATCTGATCTTGAATAGATGACTTCACTGTGATATTATTCAATTCTCCTTGTGCAATCATTTCAATACCCAACCTTCCTAATTC
This sequence comes from Chrysopogon serrulatus, assembly GCA_015844335.1. Classification (NCBI taxonomy): domain Eukaryota; kingdom Viridiplantae; phylum Streptophyta; class Magnoliopsida; order Poales; family Poaceae; genus Chrysopogon; species Chrysopogon serrulatus. The sequence continues at coordinate 116,125 of JADLZL010004415.1, read as the reverse complement.
TTGACAGAGATTAAGACTTGCAGGTGGTACGGATAAGCAATTACACTGAGATTTGCGACTGAGAGCATCAGCAACCACGTTAGCTTTACCCGGATGATAATGTATCTCAAGGTCATAATCTTTGATCAATTCAAGCCATCTTCGCTGCCTCATATTTAACTCTGACTGAGTAAAGATATACTTCAAACTCTTGTGGTCAGTGTATATGTGACATAAATTTCCCAGTAAATAGTGCCTCCAGATCTTGAGAGCATGAACAACAGCTGCTAATTCCAAGTCATGAGTAGGATAATGTTCTTCATGACGTTTGAGTTGACGGGAAGCAAAGGCTATCACTCGGCCTTCTTGCATCAGTACACACCCAATACCAATTCCAGAAGCATCACATTACACGTCAAACGGCTTCTCAACATTTGGTTGTGCAAGGATTGGAGCAGTAGTCAAAAGCTTTTTCAAAGTCTGGAAAGCTTTCTCACACTCAGGTGACCAGTGGAATTTGGTTTGGTTCTTTAGAAGTTCGGTGATAGGTTTAGAGACTTTGGAGAAACTTGGAATGAAACGACGCGGTAATAGCCCACCATTCCTAGGAAACTTCGAACTTGCTGGACGGTGGTAGGTGGTTTCTAGTTTAAGACATCTTGAACTTTGCCAGGGTCAACAGCTACGCCCTCAGCAAATAGGACATGACCAAGGAAGGGAATTTTATTTAGCCAAAATTCACATTTGCTAAACTTGGCATAGAGTTGGTGTTCTCGAAGGCGAGTCGGCTAATACATACGGAGATGCTCCGCATGTTCCTCTTTGGTTTTGGAATAAATAAGGATGTCGCCGATGAAAACAACGACAAACTTATCAAGCTCAGGCATAAACACCGAATTCATGAGGTACATGAAGTGAGCTGGAGCATTAGTAAGGCCAAAAGACATAACCAGATATTCATAAAGGCCATATATGGTAATAAAAGCTGTTTTGTGGATATCTTCAGGTTTGATTCTTATTTGGTGGTATCTAGATCGGAGATCAATTTCAGAAAACACTTTGGCTCCTACTAACTGATCAAAGAGAAGATCAATACGAGGAAGGGGATATTTGTTTTTAATGGTCACCTCGTTTAGAGGACGGTAATCCACACACATCCTCAAGGATTGGTCTTTCTTTTTCACAAATATCGCCGGACAACCCCATGGCGATGAGTCGGGTCGAATAAACTTCTTGATAAGCAATTGCTCCAGTTGCTCCTTCATCTCTGCTAATTCTTTTGGTGGCATTCGATAGGCACGCCTTGAGACCGGCACGGCTCCAGCTTTAACTCAATCGTGAACTCAACTTCACGCTCGAGGCGATGGACCCGGCAAATCTTCGTGAAAACACATCTAGAAACTCACAGACTACAGGTATATCTTGAATTTCTTGCACAGAGGTAGCACAGACTTTCCCAACTGCTCTCTTGGGAGTAGAAAATTGAAGTATAAGCTTGGTATCACTATTGGGTAAATCTAGCTTTATACACATGTTCAAGGTGTCTATCACGGCTCCATGCTGGTAAAGCCAATTCATACCAAGGATCACATCTATTGTTTGATCCTTCAAGACTACCATAGTTGTAGGAAATGAATGATCACCCAACTTGATGGGTACATCATATACTAACTCTTTTGTATGCATACGCCCTCCAGGCGATTGCATGGCAAAATTTTCTTTTATCTCTTTTAGGGGAATGCCATGATTCATCACAACGGTTCGATTGATAAATGTATGCGATGCACCGAGAATCAAATAACAGAAGTGTAGGGTGATCGGCAAATGAGGAACGTACCCATCGATGCGGGTTCCCCGGCCGGTATCTCCTCAGCTTCCATATGATAGACACGCCCAGTCTTCTTGGAAACATCCCCCTTAGGAGCATTCTGGGAACTCCCACGGTTCCAATTCTGATGCTGCTGCTGGTTGCTAAAACCCTTCTAGAAGTTGGAATTATTGGACTTTGGGTAGGGGCACTCTCGGGAATAATGCCTAGGCTTGTCACAGTTGTAGCAGGGAGCTTTGTTATTTGGTGGATTTTGAGTATTTGGGGAGGCTTGTAGAGCTGGGTTTCGAGCAACTTGGTTGCTCGGCTGTTGTGGGTAGTTGGTGGCTGCAGCAGGGCGGACATACGTCTACTGTCTATTTGGATATTGCTGGTAGGGTGGGTCATAGGGTTGGCGGTTATGGTGGATGGGATGGAAAATGATCTTCTAGCGCTTTTTAATACCACCAGAAGGTCCCGGCAACCTCTGGCGCTTTTCAGCCTTGTGCTTCAGCTTGGACTTCTCATAGCTCAGGGCAATGTCCACAGCTTCATAGAAAGTGGCTCCCGGGCTAGTAGTCAAATGAGCCTCGATCTTCCCATTCAACCCTCTAAGGAAGCAATCCTTCTTCTTAGAGTCGGTGTTCACCTTTCAGTGCATATTGGGACGATGATTAAACTTGTTAACATATTGCAAAGCCACAGGCTGCCCTCCTTGCTTCAGATTCATAAATTCCTCCACTTGGCTTTTATCACCCCTTTGGAATGAAGTGCTTGCGAAATGCTTCCACAAAACCAGCCCATGTAATCCCGATGTCCTACCGGCGGACGTACTATAAAATTTGACCACCGGGTTGATGCAGGACCCCTAAGTCTGCTGCACCGCAAACCTCACTTTCAGGCGTTCGAGGCGATCAATCGAGATCAAACTTCGCTCTATGACACGAAGCCATTCATCAGCTTCTAGCAGCTCATCAGCACGGGAGAACACTGGTGGGCGAGACTCAGAAAAGTAAGCATAGGTCACTTCATGGTCATTATTGCAACCACGGTTGCCCTGAGGCGCATTTTGATTATTGCGGCCCATCTCCCTCAACAGACGGGTGTTCTCAGTTGTAGCATTGACCAAAAGCAGCTATTGCTTCGGCCAAGGATGGTGGAGCGGGTGGTGGATTGGGAGCATCACCCCCACTTTGAGCAGAACCAGCCATATCTGAGGCACGGGTACGAGGCATCTGTGGTAAACAAACCCAACTTTATTCACAAGCATTTTTATTGAACTTGAAAAGCAGTACAAGCACATATTTTACAAAGTTGCTTATTTATCATACACGTCCGCACTTAGGCAGGACCTTCCTAGGTTCAACTACTTGCCACAACATATTACATATTTTACAACCCTCGGACACCAACTTCACTACTCAAACATCTCCATTGTCAGCCACCGACTCACGGTCAACCTCCTCACTAGGGTAAGTCTCACTCGGGGAGTGCGTAGGAGACTCAACCTCTGGCTCCTCCTCCTCATTTTCCTCTTCTCCAACTAGGGGCTGCCCATAGTGCATACGATGGACGTTCTCGTGGAGCTCCTGGTTCTCCCTCTCCAACTCCTCCACGTAGAACTCCAAATCATGGGTACGCGCCCTAGCCACGTCCTCGCGGCGCCATGCTTCATTGCGCTGCTCGAGGGCCTTCTCCCACTCAGCCTTCCACTTCCCAATCTCGATGACATCAGCCACCCTATCATGGGAAGCCACTAAGAGAGCATTCTCCATCTCCTCAAACGCTATCTGGCGCTTGGATTTGGGCTTCGGCTCACTCGGGCCAGCCTCACTATCATTATTGCGAGGGGCAAGCTAGTGACGTGGCACACCCTTGGGACCAGTCATCTTGCAGGGTGTGAGCTTAGTGCGTGCCATCCTGTAGAAGGGAAAGATAGAGTAGTAAGAATAGAGTGAGAGGACCTAAAGTCAGCAAGAATAGGATTGGTTCTACTTAACCCAAATCACTTTAACAGGGATATGATTATTAATTAACACAGGTTAATTAAGCATGATGCATGATCGAACCTACGAACAAACAAAACTTTTATAAAGAACACATACAAGGGTTATAATATAGGGCAAAAGAAAACCACACATGATACTCCACCCTAAACTTTCAAAAAGAGTAAGACAGGTCATTAGAAAGATTAAGATTGAGTAAAAGCAATTTGGACCAAAACAACAAGTTAAGTTTTTGAGATCCAAATCGTTTAGAAGTTTTTACAAAGCAATACTACAAGTATCCTTGCGAGAATGGCTCTGATACCAATTTGTGGCAGAACCTTCTAAATTATATGGCCCACAAGCACCTGTCATGGCCCCAAAGGCCTCCGACGTCTATGCTTGCGTACCACATAACTTAAAACGTTCTGTCGGGTGAAACCCCGATGAAACCACAACAAACCAAGATCACATTCTCGCAGATACATTGCAGTATTACAACAGTTTTATACAACATACAACAGAGTAGCGGAAGATTTACATAACCATAATTTACATCATTAGTTTCTCAAACTTATACAAACCAGTGCTTAAGTTAATACAAACCTAGTGGAGTGTCATTAAGTAACATACTACAAGCCAAACAACAAAAGTGCCTTGCCCAGAGGCCAAACAACCTACTCCTCATCAGACACTTCAACAACCGTCATGCAGCAAGGACCATAGCACACTTGCTCATGCGGCTCACCTGCAACAGGGGTAGAACAAACCCTGAGTACAAAAGTACTCCGCAAGACTTAACCGACCAAAAGTGGGGTGAAGACTCAGGAATGCTAGCTGATGGGTATCAAGGTAAAGTTTATCAGGAACAAGGACTCTTTGCGTAAAAGCCTTAGTTGAACTTTTTAATCATCATTAATTATCATTCCTACCTTCTAGATGAGCCTAGTCTAAAATCAAACACTTCTCAAACATTTAACCACTTATAAACCATCATTCCATTCCACTTCCATTATTACTACGATGAAGGGGCGAGGATCAAGCTTCCTTTACCGTGAAGCAACGACGATTCGAACCGCTTTTATACCCAGTTGGGGATTCCTAACCACCCAACATATGCGGGACTCTAACCCCCATATATCAACCCAACACTCGGATTTTCTATGTCCAGACCGGGTCCGCGTCACCCGAGAGCACAGTACACCACCGCCCTATGCCGTCCTTGATGGTTAACCCGCAGGGTGGGTACACGCTACTCCCACCATCTCTCCACTCCCAGTACGCGATTGTCCGTTCTCGGCATAGATCGGCCCAGCGGAGCTTACTTCAAGAGCATGTGATCAGTACTAACAAATTGATCCAAGGGCCAACAACGGATGGTCCTTAATCGACTCCAACGGGACAAGCACGATCAAGGCGTCCCAATCGGCTTCCACCACAAACAAGCCATGTCCCGTCGATCTCAGTTTCATCCTTTTTCCCATACTCATCAGAGACATGCTCCTCGGAGTCATACTCACCAGAGCCATGCTCATTAGAGGTATCGTTTGTTCTCATCATTGGAAACATTTACTTTGAAAACCTATCTTTAAATAAGCAGGGCTAAGCATCACTATGCATTTATAAATAAAACAGGTATCAAGGATGATATATCAACATCAAGGAAGGTAAATGCATTAATATAGGATATCACTCAACTGCTATTCATCTAATGCATCATTTCATAAGCATAGAAGTTATTAAAGCTTTATAAACGCAAGGAAGGGTCTAAATGCACCGGGGCTTGCCTGGGTTGACAAAGAACTTGGGCCCTGACGAAGAACCAACAGGGTCGGAGCTCACTCCTTCAAACAACTCAGCTTCGGCAGCAACGGGGGTCGGATCAACAGCAACTTCCTCAGACCCCTCAACTACAAGGAGATAACATATGATCATGATGTGCAGTTAAAGTAACATGATAATGCACGGAGATACATCGAGCTACTAAACGACACTAAACAACTCCACTTTTTAAGTGGTGGTAACAGGGTCTTAACAAAGATCTGCATCAAGCCACCCCGATGGACTGCTATCGGGAGAGTGGCGAAGATCTGCATACCACCCCTCGAACTAACGACGACGGAGTTCTCTAGTAAGATCTGCATGTCACCACCGCAAGGGTGATGGTCTTGCCGATGAGAGCCACCATAGCTCTCCCGACAAATTTAACGACGTCGAACACGCTAAGCGCAAAAGCGATTACAGTGCCGAGGGTCATTAGGGTTAATGACCAAGGGTCATCACTCAATCCCAAAGTCACACATCTCTAAAGTGATCAACACCACTAATCACTTTATTAACCATTTTTTACAGTTATTAAACAAGTTTAATTAATAAAGACTTACTTAAGGAATTTAATTAAGTCTTTATTAATTAGGCCAGAAATTAAACCTTAATGAAACTTTATCCAATTGGGCTACAAATTTCAAGGTAAGTAGGTTTTACCTAATAAGCCTAACCCTAATTTTTCATGATTTTTGAAAACACACGTAAAAACTACGAAAAATCATGAAAGATTAAGATTAGCATTTAAAGTTGTATTTTTGGTTTTTAGAAACTATACTAAACATATACACTTAATATTTTAATTAAATAGAGTATATTATTATGAGCACAGAGCAATTTTTGGTTTATTTTTATCAGCCCTCAATAACTATTTACAAAAATGTGAAATCAGCCTTTCGAAAATAAAAAGAAAAAGGAAAACCTTTTCTCCTTAAGTGCACAGTCGTGCGGCCGAGGTTGGCCTTTCGGCCCACCCGCCCACTCCAGCCGGCGGCGGGCGGGGGCGACGGCGACGGCGATACTCGCCGTCGGCGAAGCTGGCCGGCGGCGGCGACCACACTAACGGACTCGGCGCGACACGCGGACCTAACGAGGTACTACTCGACCCCTACCGTGCACCGGAGCAACCACGACGGCGGTCATGGCGGGCGGCGGCGTGGGTGAACGCGGCGGTGGAGTTCACCGGAGCTCCTTCGGGCGGAACCGAGCATACCTACATGCTCAGGCGACTCAACGCGGACACTACACAACGCGAACACGACTCGGCGGAGCTCGGCGGCTCACAACCGTTCCGGCTAAACGGGCGAACTAGACGACTACAACTCCCCTACAAGCACCCGGAGCTCACCTAAACTTCAAAACAAGGTTGCGGTGGCTTGGCGGTGGTTGGAGGTGGTTGGCTCGCGGTGGCAGCGGCTATGGCGACGTGATCACGGCGGCGCGGTGATGTTCCGGCGAGGCTGGGGATGCTCTGTGGTAAAACAAGGGCCAATGATGATCAGTGAGCTAAGGCGAAGCGGGTGGTGGTGTTGGTTGAGCTGGAGATGCTCGGACGAGTGCTGGCCACGGTGGAGAGACTCACGGCGACGATGGCGATCGGAGAAGAAGAAGACGGCGGCGTGCGGAGGCGCTGGTCGTCCTCAGGCCATGGCTGGCGGCTCTGGCGATGCGCAAGGAGATGGCGGAGCGGTGTGCAAGCTATTGGAGGCGGAGGTGGAGCGTGGAGCGTGAATTGCTCGGTTGAATGGCGGCGGTCGACGGCAGCCAAGAAAAGAAGGCGGCGGCGCGACGAGCTCCCAGTATTTATAGACGACGACGTTTGCTCCTGGGGCGACAAAGACAAGACGGGCGTTCGACACGCCAAGCGAGGTGGCAATGATGAAGCGCCGAGGCAGAACGGCGAGGGCGGGCCGCCGGGCGAAGCCGCCTGCTTGCTCGCCGCACCGTAGCCCCCCTCTCCTTTTAAACCGATTTGCAAACTTTCAAAATTACTTTTGAAATTTGAATAGAAAATGAAAATCTCCAAAAATAGAAGTTGTTCATGCTCTACAACTTTTATTAAAGAAGTTTCCTCTGAAAACAAATAGATTTTTAATTGTATTGAAACTTTGAAAAGGGGACAAAAACCCTTCAAACTGGATTTTGAAATTACTTCAAATTTTTAATGGAAACTTGAAAAATTTTGAATACCAAAGTTGTACCTCTCATCAAGATCTACAACTTTGCTTTTTTTCAACTAACCCTAGATTTTGAATATTTTTGAAACTACACAAAAAGGGGTAGAAAATGCTTTAAAATTAGGGTTTGGATTTGAATTGCTAATTCAAACTTTGTGTAACTATTTAGGGCTGAGCTTGTGAGGTTAAGACCCAACCAAAGGCACACATTGCAAGTATGAAACTTATACTTTCAAATGGTGCCCTTGTTTGGCAAATTTTTACTTGAAAAATTAATTATAGTTAGCTCCTCAAGATTGAAAATGATATTCTTAACCCACACTTAACCACTAGGGTGATGTGAAGGACAAAAACTCCAAATTCAATCTCGATTCTTGATTCACCTCTAAGAGTTCATAAAACAAAGTTAGCATTTGAAGTTGAAGATAGCCAAACACTTGATCACATCAAGATTGATTTTACTTCAAAATTTTTATACCCTAATTTAGCATATAGGTTTAGAAAGAATAATTGATATCACATGCTTAGCTATACCCAAACAAGCCTAGGAAGATAAACTTATTAAGTTATTGCATGTCATAGTTCTCTACTCATGAAATGCATTGCAGTGCATATGATGTCATGACAGGTTTTAGTTGTAGTAACACCGGGGGTGTTACAAAGACGCCGAAGAACTAGTCAAACACTGCAAAAATTACCAAATGTTTGCAAGACAGGCACATGTCCCAGCCCACAATCTAATATGCATCCCACCAGCATGGCCATTCTCATGCTGGGGACTCAACCAAGTCGGACCTCTCAAGAAATCCAAAGGAAGGTTTGAGTACATCTTTGTGACTATAGACAAGTTTACTAAATAGATAGAATACAAGCCATTGGTAAAATACAGCTCGGCCAAAGCACAAGAGTTCATCCAGAAATCATGCACAGATTCGGAATGCCAAACAAAATAATCACAGACCTAGGATCACCATTCACAGCTAATGAATTCAAAAGCTGGGCCCAAGACTGCGGATTCAGCATTGATTATGCATCTGTAGCTCATCCTCAAACAAACGGTCAAGTAGAAAGAGCCAACGGTCTCATCTTGGCAGGATTAAAACCAAGACTATATGAAGATCTCAAAGATTACAGAGCAAAATGGATAGACAAATTACCCAAAGTAGTCTGGGGATTAACTCAAATAAGCAGAGCAACTGGCTACTCGCCCTTCTTCCTGATATACGGATCAGAAGCCGTACTACCAGCCGACTTGAGCCGACTTGATCTGGACATCTCCCAAAATTGAGCAATACAATGAAGGGGAAGCAGAAGAAACCAGGAGACTAGAAATCGATAGCTTAGAAGAAATCAAAGTCAATGCAACTCTACAATCAGCAAGATATATGCAAGGACTAAGAAGATATTACGACAAAAGCGTTCAACCAAGAACTTTACAAGCCGGCGATCTAGTCCTCCGGAAAATACAAAAACCGATAGAAGGCACAAACTACTCAAATTTATGGGAAGGTCCCTTCATAGTGACAAAAGTAACAGGACCAGGATCCTACGAACCGATGATCAAGATGGAGCTCAATAAAAAATTCATGGCACATCTCTCGATTCTTACGGTTTTTTTCGCCTAGAAATCGAAAGACATGTACTATTCTTCCAATAAAGATTCACCGCTCAATAAAGATTACGAATCCTAGCTTCTTTTTCGTAACTAGATAAGAGCCAAAAGAGAGCTCGATTTATCCCCGACTTCTAGAGAAATAGAACTCGGATGAGGGCCTACGGTCCAAACTAATCGTTGAAGTGCAAAATGGCTACAACCTAGCCTGAGCCCAACTATTCCGGATTGTTTTCACAATACCGATGAGAGTACGGCTAAGAAAAGTCAACACTCGCCCTATCCTAGCTCCTTTTTAGGACTAGATGAGAGCCAAGAGAGAGCTCGACCTATCCCGACTTCTAGAGAAATAGAACTCGGATGAGGGCCTACGGTCCGAACTAATCGTTGAAGTGCAAAATGGCTACAACCTAGTCTGAGCCCAACTATTCTGGGTTGTTTTCACAATACTGATGAGAGTACGGCTAAGAAAAGTCAACACTCGCCCTATCCTAGCTCCTTTTCAGGACTAGATGAGAGCCAAGAGAGAGCTCGACCTATCCCAACTTAACTCGGATGAGGGCCTACGGTCTAAATTAATTGTTGAAGTGCAAAATGGCTATAACCTAGCCTGAGCCCAACTATTCCGGGTTGTTTTCACAACACCAATGAGAGTACGGCTAAAGAAGTCAACACTCGCCCTATCCTAGCTCCTTTTCAGGACTAGATGAGAGCGAAGAGAGAGCTCGACCTATCCCGACTTCTAGAGAAATAGAACTCGGATGAGGGCCTACGGTCCGAATTAATTGTTGAAGTGCAAAATGGCTACAATCTAGCCTGAGCCCAACTATTCCGGATTGTTTTCACAACACCAATGAGAGTACGGCTAAAGAAGTCAACACTCGCCCTATCCTAGCTCCTTTTCAGGACTAGATGAGAGCCAAGAGAGAGCTCGACCTATCCCGACTTCTAGAGAAATAGAACTCGGATGAGGGCCTACGGTCCGAACTAATCATTGAAGTACAAGATGGCTGCAACCTAGCCTGAACATTAACTGTTCCAAGATAGCTTCACAACACCAAAGGGAGTACGACAGACAACAAAATATTCAAACATTTCAAGCCAACAACAAGATATTTGACAAAATTCAAGAAGGGAAATTCTTTTTATATAAAATCCAAGAAGACATCAAAGTTTCATTACAATAAAGAAGTCTACTGCTGATGATCATCACCACCATTAGCACACACTAACATAATTTCTACAAGGTCAGTAAACTCTCGAGCTAAGGCCAAGACAGCGGCTTCAGACTCCGCAAGTGCCTGCTCATCCTCAGGAGTATGAGTCCCATCCATCACTATCAAGAGGAAAGTTGGGATCAATCACTCGGATACGAGCCAACACACCCTGGACGCCAAGCAAAACAGCATCCTTGGCGAAGTTGATAGTCCGCTCGGTCAGTCGGGGAATAAACTGAACCCAAGTCAGACCTGCATCTTCAGGCTTCCTCAGCATGGAAGCAAGACCTTGGACAGAACTCAGCAGAGCCGACCACTTGTCTTCAGAAGCCTTCAGACGAACAGACAAGTCTTGTATTGATGCCTTAGCCTGCAAAAGATCCCAATCAGCACCACGCCTAATCAGCCGAGCCCGGGCTAAAGTCTCTTCAGCATCCTGCTTTACCTTCTCTGAGTCGTTGCGAAAGGTTTTTACTTCAAGCTTCAAAGCTTCAGTCTCTTCCGAGTACTTTTTCTTCAGAGCTACAAAAGGAAGCAGAAGGAAATCAGAGAAAAAGCAGTGACAAAATTATATACAACAAAAAGCATTCACAAGTACCTTAGAGATCTCGAGAAGCCTTCTTCTCAGATTCAATAGCAGCAACAACCTGAGCTCTCAAGGCAGTCTCCGAGGATTGACGTCCTTGACGCGCCTCATCAAGCGCCAGCCGCAAAGAAGCCAGCTCATCCAACAACTTCTTTTGAGACTCAGATGAGCCAAAGAAGATGTCAGAATCGCTTACGTATTCCTGAATATAAATAGAAAGAAATTAATAAAAAAGAACAAGACAAGAGAATCTATAAACAAGTCGTCGAACCTGAAACTGCTCAGCATAGGACTTAAATCCTATTCAAGCTTCTTAAGGCGAGAACTCGGATTAAACTCCTCTTCCAACTCCTGCATCAACTTCAAATCACAAATAGAATTCCAAGGAGGATAAAAAGGAGACAAAGGAGGAGAACACCCAACCCTAGAATGAGGAGAAGTTAGGGGTTGGGCAAATGGCAACTTGTCCGCTCCTGAAGAAGTCGCCACAACCGCTTGAGCAACCGGTAGTGAAGAACTTCCAGCAGCAGAAGAAGAAGTCACCATGAGGGTAGACTCCACAGCCGGATTGGGGTCAGGCAAAGACACCTGACCCACCACACCAACACTCTCCGTCTTCTCAGAGTCAGAAGCCGGAGCAGAAGAAATAGCAGCAGATAACCTACAAAAACCAAAAAAGTCAAAGACAAATGATGCAAGAAAAATAAAAAAGAAGTCAGAAAGAAGAAAAACTTACTTAGGGGGACGACGGAGAGCAATACGAGGCCGAGGTGGTGGAGGAGGCATGACCTGCTCCAGATCCACCAACAACCCGGCAGACGAAGGAGCAGGACCCGGCAAGGGTCCCAAAACCGGAGGTTGAGAAGAAGTCGCCCGGGAGCTACAAGAAGCCAGAATCAAAGTTAAAAGAGCAAAGAAGTATACACGCCAAAACCAAGAAGACAACACTCACCGGCGAAGAAGGGGAGAGTTATCAACATCCTCAGCCTCATCTTCAAAGAGAAGAACTGACCCACCTTCTACCAAGAAAGAAGAGTCAAGACTACTTTCCAAAAAAGAAAACAAGTCAGGAAAATTCAAACAACCTCTCACCTATCAGAAGGTTACCTGAAGGCTGAGGGGAAGGAGAAGAACGCACCCGTTTCGCGTGAAGAAGAAGAATCTCCCGTAGCGGTCTCTTTGCACCAAAGACGAGTAACTCGAAGAAGGGCCACCGGCCGATAAGGAACATACTTGAAGAATAGGCTCCATCAAAGAAACACCCCAAAAAAAACAACTCGGCCTACAATTACCTTATGACCAGGAGCAGCCGGAGGAGCCGAAAGAGGAGCAATCTCCCCATCAACATAAAGAGAGGCGTCAGCATTAAAATCCCTGCCAAAAGGCTTCAATAACACAAAAACAAACAAGTCGCCTTCAGGTCAAAAAAGTACTCGGCAAAGATAAATACAAGCAAAAAATATAACTTACAGTAGGAGGAGGGTTATTGGCCGAGTACTCAAAGCCAATCATGGGGACCACCGACGCTCCCTTCAAAATCTTCTGGAGGCGCGCAAGCACCTCACCATTGGACAACTCGGTCGTGGCCACCATACGAGAGGGATCTTCAGCACTTGAGTACTCGAAGCCAAAATGCTCCTGTGCCTTCAAAGGCTGTACTCGGCGACGAAGATAACTCGCCACTATGGCAAAACCAGACAAGCCATTCTGCTTCAAATAACTTATCCGATTAAAAAGAGGTTGGAGAAGAGTCAACTCGGCAGCAGTAAGTTGTTCCTTCTCCCATCGATCATTAACAACAGGCGGGGCTCCCGAGTAGGTTTGGAGTGCCGGAGAATCAGCATCCCCTTCAAGATTTCCAGCATAAAACCACTCGGACCGCCAATCCTTCACGGATTCAACAAGGTCGTACTCAAAAAAGTGGCTCGACTTACGCCCCTGCCGAAATTGAATCCCACATCCACCAAGGGTGTGGAGGGAATCATTGCGGGGCTGCGGCTTGAGACGGAAAAGAAAACGAAACAGATTCAGAGAGGGGGGAATACCAAGGAAAGTTTCACAAAAATGAACAAAGACGGAAAGATGAAGAACCCCATTAGGGGTTAGATCATGGAGGGAGATACAGAAATAGCGAAGGAAATGATGAAGGAAAGAACAAGCCGGAAGACAGAGCCCGGCACGAACAAAAGAAATAAAAAGGACAATTTCACCTGGACGAGGAACAGGAACACGATGCTCACCAGGAGCAATCCAACCAGAGAACTCCTTAGACTGGATCATTCCCCACTCCTGCAACTCAAGCAGATGCTTCTCATGAGTAGTCAGAGGGGGGAAGTTCTTCGCGATGGCCTTCATAGTAGCAAATTCAGGGTTCAGCTGCTCGTCAACCTCCTCCTCAAGAACAGGCTTCTCAACTTCCGACTTCTTGGAAGCAACCTTCTTTCTACCCATGCAACGAATCAAGCAGCCAAGCTAAGAGGAGGATGCGCGGCAACGCAAGAGCAAAGATTTGGGGATTTTTTTTACGGCGCTAGGGTTTCAGGAAGCAAAGGCAAGGTGAAGAAGAAGAACAGTAACCGTAGCTAATTTATAGCCCGGTCTTAAAGGCCCACTTAAGGAGCAACGGTAAAAAGGCCAACGGATACAAGGCGCAGTAACAGAAAAGGCCCAGTAAACCCTCAAATCGTGGGATAACGGTCCTTATCCCATTACCCACCAACGGTAAAATTTTGTACCGTTACAAGGAAAGGTAACTTTGCAAAAATTATCATAACAAGTCGACACAAAGGAAGATGGCCAAGAACAACATCACTCAAAGGAAGTCAGTCAACTTCTGAGCTAAAACAAGTCTACTCAAAAATAGACAGCCTTCATATCAATCAAAAAACAAGTCGGCTCGAAGACAGACAACTATAAACTCAAGACAAAACAACTCGGATCATTGCAGGAACAAATATTCTTCAATATTACAGGATACAAGGTTACAAGTCTTACAAGACCCATCGAATTCAGAAAGAACATTGAAGCAATGGCTTCAAGGAACCCTGTAGAATTTGGCCATAGAAGAAAATTACGGTCTACAAGGAACCCCGTGGAATTCTGTCATAGAAGACAACTAAGCAGAATCCAAGACCGTCGCCGTCGCAGACCCAGACTACCTCTGAGGCAGAATGAGCCGAGCAGATCCAAAGCAACCTAGATACACCAACACAAAGCATCCAAGATCACCAAAAAGGAGCACCGACCGATCAAGCATCACATCGGGCCTCTCCAAAAACAAGTCGGATCAAACCCCATGTGAACAAGAGAGCTCCAGTGCAAGGCGTCGGGCGGTGGGCGATCTGCACCGCACGCCTAGAAGATCAGTGCGGCTCGGCAACCCTCCCACGCAAAAGCATAGCCCCCCGGGCAGAGTGGAAAAGAGGTACTAAGAGTGCAAAATGACCCAACACAAGGCACATCTCAAGACTTCTTCCACCCGCCAGAACGAGCCTCCAATCACAATGCTACTCCGGGATTAGTCTGCCTCTAATCCCTTCTTCTACCCACTAAGAAGATCATACTAGAAGAACAAGAAAGAAGCCCGGGGGCTATTCAACCTCGCAAACTATCATTGTCGCAAGAACAGGGAGAAGCATACTACAAGACTCTGAAAGCAACCGAAAGGGAGGTGCAATTTATAGGCCAAGATCGGCGTACATAGACCAAGTTCACCCATTCAGAGAAGCATTGACAAAGACAATAAAAGAGGGCAGTAAAGAGAGCAACAGAAGAGTATATTCCAGGCATATCCCAGCATAGTAAAAGCCTTTATACCACCAGGTGCCGACGCCCAACCATAAAAGCAGACATAAAGGACAGTAAAAGCAAAGTCACGAGCCATTGTACGTTTCCAACACAGAAGAACTCAGAAAAAGCTCGGGGGCTACAGCTAAAGAAGAACTCGGAAAAAGCTCGGGGGCTGCAGCTAAAGAAGAACTCGGAAAAAGCTTGGGCGCTGCACCTAAAGGTTACGTGCAAGAAAGAAATCAGGAAAGCTCGAAAGCTACGATTAAAGAAAATAAAAGCCATTGCCCAACTTCTTTTCTGACCAAAACAACTCAGACAAAGGCTCAGGGGCTATAGGGTATACACCCTCAACTTTTTCTTTTTTCTCAAAGACCCTCCAGCTACTTATAAATAAGTAGCAAGAGGCTCACAAAAGGGAAGAATTCTTCAGCTAGACCACTTTGAAGCATCACTCCAGAAGCGAGGCGCTCCCCGAGTTCTACTTCGAAATGCTCGGGGGCTTGTCGATACGGGACGTAGACGACTACTCATCAGCATGGCTCCCGTCAGGACAAGAGCGAGAAGAATGGATCCGAGTAGAATACGGATCATCCTAGTTAGACAAATAGAAAGTAACATCTGTAATAGGAACAGAACACTTCCTACAAATCCGACTAGGATTAGAAACCATAGCTCTGGCTCTTTTCCTCTTATAAAAAGGAGCCAGAGCACCCTCTTTTGTAACAGACGAACAATACACAATCATACATCAATCCAACGCAAAAGGCCAAGGCCGACTGGAGTAAAGCTTTTACTCGACGACGAGGGCTCGAACCAGGATAAACCGTGTGTCTCTTGCGTGAAACCGCCGAGTTCTAGTTGTTCGCCAAGATCCGAATCAACTGCTACGGGAACCCCGTGGCAGGCTATCGGTGGTCAAACACCGACACCCCTCTCACCTCTTCTCTTTGTATTAGCAGCTGAGTTGCTCCAAGCTATCATAAATAGAGCTTGTTCCATGGGCCATCTTAGAAAACCAATCCCCTAGCCTGATGATGACTTCCCTATAGTGCAATATGCTGATGATACATTGTTAATACTAGAGGCTGATGGCAACCAACTGTCTTACCTCAAAGGGCTTCTCCAATCTTTCTCTGAATCAACTGGTCTAAATGTCAATTATGCCAAATCCATGATCATCCCCATCAATGTTAGTAATGACAAAATGCAAACCCTTGCTGCTACTTTGGGATGTACCATTGGCAGTTTGCCTTTCACTTATCTGGGGCTCCCCATGGGCACAACAAAACCCAGATTCCAGGACCTCACACCAATCATGGATAAAGTGGAAAGAAGATTGTCTGCATGTTCCTCACTACTTTCTTCTTCAAGAAGACTAGAAATGCTGAATTCAGCCATCACCCCATCACCACCTATGTGTCTTGCATCATTAAGCTACCCCAGGGGGTAATTGATAACATTGACAGAGCTAGGAAGCAATGCCTATGGAGAGGCAACTCTACCTAGCAAAGAGGAGGCAACCTGGTGGCATGGGAAACTGTGTTGCAGCCAAAGGAGAAGGAAGGGCTTGGGGTGATTAACCTAAAATTGCAAAATAATGCCCTACTTTTGAAGCACCTGGACAAGTTCTACAATCAAAGGGACATCCCTTGGGTCCAATTGATCTAGTGGAAACACTATCCAGGGAGAGTTCCTCATGCCACAAGGGAAGTGGGATCTTTCTGGTGGAAAGATGTCTTAAGGCTAAATGCTTTGTTCAGAAACATTGCCAGATGTGAGGTGGGGGATGGCTCAACAGTGCTTTTCTGGAATGACAAGTGGTCTGATCAAATTCTTGCTGAGGAGCACCCAAGGCTCATATCTTTTGCCAGGGACACTACAGTTTCAGTGAAAGATTTCCTTCAGGAGGAAAATATGAAAGAACTATTCTACCTGCCACTTTCACAGGAAGCTTTTGATGAACTACAGCAGTTGCAACTGACTCTTGATGCTCTTCCGGTGCCTGACCCTGATCACAAGGATGCTTGGAAATACATCTAGGGCAACTCAACATATTCTTCTCAGAAGCTCTATAAGCTTGCCTTCAGTAGTGTGGAAGCTCACCCAGCATATAAATGGATCTGGAAATCACAGGTTACACCTAGAATCAAAATCTTTGCCTGGCTGATATTGGTTGATAGATTGAACACAAAGCAAATGCTGAAGAGAAGACACATTCGGCCACAGGAGGAGGATGATAGCGGTAGTCTGTGCCAGCTGAACATCACGGAAGACCTTCATCATCTTTTCTTTGATTGCAGTTTTGCTAGGCAATGTTGGCAGCGGCTTCAGATTGACTGGATAGAGGACGGTGGCATCTTTCAGCGCATAGCCCAAGGGAAAAGGGATTCGAATCACCTTTTCTTCATTGAACTAATCATGATTGCAGCTTGGGAAATCTGGCGTTCCAGAAATGACAAGATCTTTAGGAACAAACAACCTTCTCTTAATGCCTGGCTTGTAAACTTTAAATTTCAATGTTCCCTTTAGCTTCTAAGGTTTAGGGGTGACTTAAGATCATCCTTCTGCTCTTGGTTAGACGCTTTTAGTTAAGCTGGACTGTAAGTATGTTGTACTCTGTTCCCTTAAATTAATCAAATTTTGAGGTACTGTGGGGATCTCCCCCACAGTCTTTTCCTTCAAAAAAAAACTATGGATCTTTTTCATAACATAGACAAATCACAAGGCGCTGGCTGACTAGATCTGTAGGAATAAATTATATATGTTGCAAAAATAAATTATGTATCATATGCTGCTATTTTTTTGAAAAAGGAAGATTTTATTACATTCTAAGAGCAGTACATCGAGTTGATACTCAACTTTGGAACGAAAAGCTTTTAGCCTCTACCTAAAGGATAGGCACACAACTAATAAATAAAAACCCGACATACTGTAGTGACATTGGATTCTAAGACTAGATCGCCACCTATATACCCGGGTAAAGATATTCTTCGTCACCTGCTCCTTGTTGTAAAGCCACCACAACTATATTTTGGAACTCTGACCTCTGAAGAATAGCCCATGAACGAAGTCTATGGGAGATCTATAGATAATCTGCAAAGAAGAATTAAATCTTTTTCTTTTTTTAAAAAACAAAATCATTCCAGTGTATCAAAAACAAAATCATTCCTGTGTAACTAATTAAATAGACTAACAAGTCACAGCTACCCAAGCAGAACTGTTGATCTTAGATGTTTTGCTACTCTATTCAACCAGCCACCAAACGTATGCTGTACACTCTGGAGTTTTGTTAGGTTCAAGGCTACTTAAGAAAAACTCCAAATGAAATCTAGTTTTGATAACTACTAATAAGCTAGAGAAATCTAGTTACTTAGCTAAGACCAGAGCCATATAGTCCTCATGGTTGTATGGATATTTTGGGTGGCCGCTTTTTACTATAAGTCCTTATGAAGGGCAGACTAGAGCACTCAAGAAGGCCCAACGCTATAGCCCCCTTTCTGTCCTATTGCCAAAAGCATCATTTTAACCGGTGATCCATAGGTCATCATTGATCAAAATTAATATTATAAAATTTGGTGATTGCAAGCTAAGCAAAGCTGCCCATATGCATGACCCCAGGATAACAAGAAACATGGTACAAAAGTACTAGGTAAAGTTCTTAGGGGTTCATCATATTAGACACATGCATATAAAAGATGATTAAATAGTTATTAGGTAACAAGGGTACTCATGTTATACTTGACTCGAATTGTCGCTATCCAACCTTCTGACTTCTCTTTCGGATCCTCCTTGTATATAGCTCCTTCTATCGATAACAACAACCGACACAAGCACTTGATAAATATCCCTAAAAACAGTACATCAAGCATTATAAAAACAAGTTAAAAACCATTCTATCGCGAAGGCATAACCCTATGGTCGCATGAGCATAGAAACGAGGTAAACGGAAACTTTAAATATTATATGAGGTTTTGAAGTTTTAGAATCTTTTAAAATCAGTATCTGGATTAATCAATATTTTTAAATAAGAATAAGTTACATGAAAACAGAATATGATGCCAAGGACTAGCTAGTTAGCAAGATGGCAGTGATATAGAAAATTTAATTGGGAACATGGGCTACGGTATTTATTGAAACTCTGGGAATATATTTATGATGGAAAAGAAGACGTATATATTTATTGAAACTCTGGGAATATATTTATGATGGAAAAGAAGACGTATATGGCATCAGCAGGACGAGGTGATAACATCATCATGGAATAATCAAGGTACTTTGATCGATAGGCTTATTATCATGTGTGTGTGTACATGAAGGCATAACATTGAGTTGAATAGATGCAAGTATGGATAAATTAATTAAACTGGCATATATAGAAAGCACGTGATTGCTACTGGCTTGGAAGGTTCTGAACAAGAGAGAACAGCGATATGGGGTTTTTGTGCAGGACGGATTTCAGATTTTCAAAACTCCTGCAAGAGAACAAATGTACTTGCTGCAGTAAGGAATAAAAGATGCAAGCAGCACACGGATGATCCTTAACAGGATATGGACTATATACATACGCATCATTACAATATGTACTGGGTTATTAGCCTCCAAAGAGAAGATTATTGGAAGATGGATAGGAGCAGCACATGAAGATTTCTCACCGATGCTCTGGGATCATCAGCGAGAGATGGACTCCTGTCGATCTATGCAGTAGTCACGAAATGGCTAGGAGAGAGGACCTGATGCTGCATTTATAGGGGCTCGGGAGAGAGGGACATTGAGATAGTTAGATCGAGACTCATTTGGAGTGGAGCTTGAGTTTATGGCCACTACGCAGGACGTTTTGGCTTCTTGGTGGCAGAAACTGAGAAGGACACAAGTGGGAGATCAGTTCACACTCAGTAGTGGTGGTGTCAGTGCTTGTTGGTGTGCACTTGGCCTTGGCTATTGGGCATACCGAACAGCAAAGAGAACTGAAACATTGAGAGGTGAGAGGATGGGTTATGTTATTTTTTTGCTGGACTCAGGGAGCTAGTTTGGGGCTCCATTCCATGATGGGGAGAGATAAGTTGCAAAGAACTCTAGAGATCATTCAACGTTCCTGCGAGAAATCCACAACGTCAGCACAAGGTTAGATGAAAAGGTAGTAAGCAAGAGCATGCAGCTGCATGCGCTGGTGCATCAATGCAAGCAGCCCATGTATGTAAATTAAGGAGGGAGTTATTTGTAGCATGCATGTACGTAGTGGCATAGCTGAAATGCTTATGGCTTGGGCTATTGACGTGTAAGCCAAGAGAAGTACAGAGGAACAATAAAATTAAATGTTCTAATAATGGAAAATGGGACTTGGAACGTTGAGTAGTCGATTCACTTTTGCTTGATAGTGGCACGTGGTTCTTATTTTGAGAATAAATAACGTGCAAATGATTAAGTATATAGACAAAGGAAACATATATGAGATAAAGTGAAAAGGGAAATTGAGTATAGGATTAATGGACAAGGTTTTTCTTGAAGGACCAAAAAGTAATGACGTGATTAAAGAAAAATGAGAAGAATGATGGATTAACAAAGATTGGCAGAAGATTAAAAGGATTTTAGTCAAACAAGGATTAACAAATTTGACTATGATTTAAGAAATATGGCGTTTGATTGGCAACGTGGCATGCATCGATTTCATAGGAGAGGGCTTCCGATGATGGAGCTCGGTAGGATGGCACTCTGACAAGGTGCACAAGAAGGGAACAATGGCAAGCTTAGAGGTGTTGTTCTTGACGGTTATAGGTGTCAGTGGTGGCTGACGGCGATGAGGGCCAAAGCATGGGATCATGTAGATGAGTGAGAAGATAGGGACTGGCAGGAGCTAGGAGACGATTTGGTGGTCCCACCTATCATAGATATAAAAGGACAAATGTGTTTTATGGGGTTGTTGCTAGGGTTGGACTTTGGTTGAATTGAACTAAGGTTTAGATGGATGCTGGCCCAAGATAGGTTTTAATATTTTATAAGTTTAAGCAAAGTAATTTTCAAAAATATTTAGAAGCCTCTTTGAACTCATTTTGAAACCAATTCCAAAACTTATTTAATATATTTTTAATATATGTTTAAGGGCTTTTCAACTAAAACTTGAACTCATTTTCAAAACTAATTTTTTTCTACAAGCTTTAAAATTTTTATCCTTGAAAATAGACTAAAATCTATTTGAAACCTTAATCGAATTTTAGAATTTTTTCACTTAAATAAATGCAACCAACATGAGTGCAACACCCATAGGATAAATTGACTTCAAAACTTTATAAAACCATTTTTATTCGACACAATTTGATAACATACTAACTAGAGTTTGGAAGATTTTAGAGAAAATATTAAATCTTTTATTTTATTTAGTGTTTTCTATGCACATCCCCGAAATGAAAATTTTGGGGTGTGACAGCCGGAGTGCTTTTAAAGGCAAGTTTGTACAGGTGCCTGGATGAATACTGATTATTCCCCCAATTATAAGACCATTTGTCCATATCTAAAAGTGTGTCCAGATTGAGTAGTTGCTGCTCTAAGTCCTGTAACTCTTGAAATGCATCAGCCGATAGGGGAGGAAGAAGAGGTCTTCGACTTCATCTGTCTCTGGAAAAGCTTTTGACAGAGATCCTAGTATCCTTGGCAAAGGATAGTAGCCTAGGCAAGAGCTGTGCTAGAGCACCATTCAGCCAAACGTCATCCCAAAATAGAGCAGTGGAGCCATCCCCTATGGTACACTTGGCAATGCACTAAAATAAAGTGCTCAGCCTGAGAATATCCTTCCACCAAAAGGAAATAACTTCTCGGGAGGCATGAGGCATTTTATCTTGATAGTACTTCCATTTGATAAGATTGACCTAGGGGATATCTTTATTGTTATAGAACTTATCTAGGTGCTTGAATAGGATAGCGTTATTTTGCAGGCTAAGATTGAGGATGCCACATCCTCCCTTTTCAGTTGACCAAGCAACTAGATTACCACCTCTAGTTTGCTCAATATTTCCCTTCCAAAGGCATTGCTTTCTGGCTCTATCTATATTGTCTATGACACCTTTGGTTAACTTTATGACACATGAAGTGTAAGTGGTATAATTAGGGTAATTGCAGATTTGATCATCTCATGCCATCTAGTGAAAGAGAGTAGAGAGGAACAGGTTGAGAGTCTTCTTTCAACTTTGTCCATCATGGGCGTGAGATCCTGTTAGCTTGGCTTAGTGGTGCCCATAGGTAGTCCAACCTAGGTGATAGGAAGCCCTCCTATCTGGCAGCCAAAGGTGTTTGCTAGCTACGACATTTTGTCTATGGAGACATTGATAGGCATTATGTGAACTTATGATAATTTACTTTGAGGCCAGTGGATTCTGAAAATGACTGCAAAATCTCTTTCAAGCTGGACAACTAGGTGGCATCCGCTTCTAGTATCAATAGAGTATCATCAGCATATTGTACTATAGGAAAATCTTCATCAGGAGTAGGGATTGGCCTTCTTAGTCTGCCTATTTCAGCTGCTATGTTTATAATGAGTTGAAGAATTTCTGCTGCAAACACAAAAAGAAGGGGGATAAAGGATCTCCCTGCCTAACCCTCTTTTTGCAAGCAAACTTCTTGCCTGGTACCCCATTCAGCAATACAGCAGAGGAGCCAGAAGAAAGGATCATCTTGATCCAAGAGAGCCAAGTATTAGGGAAATGCATTGCCTCCATTATAGCTAAGATGGCAGAATGCTTCACAGTGTCAAAGGCTTTTGCAAAATCTAGCTTCAGAATCACAATCTCCCTTTTGGACTGGTGGCACTGGTGTATGAATTCAAAGCACCACCCTAAACAGTCTTGGATGGTCCTGGTTTTAATAAACCCATACTGAAATTTATGAATAAGATGAATAAGATCCTTTGTGTTGGTCCTATGTTGTGCAATAGTATGTAAATATGAACTACTCTCTCTGCTCCCATTTAAGTGTCGTCGTGGGTTTTCGTGCCACAAATTTGACTCAATTTGTAGAAAATACATATAATATTTATGTCTCCAAATAAATTTATTAAAAAACTATATCCAAAGATCTTTCCGATGATACTAATTATGATGTGAACCAATGATATTTAGTATTTATTAAAATTATTAACATTTATTTCTCAGAAAGCGCAAGCGATAGTTAAAAAAGAATGGAGGAAGTACCCTTTAACGTCCCTTCTCTGTTACTAGCTGCCACCGCAGGTGAAGCCTAGCTTCACCAAAGCTTCGGTTCAAGTCCCGTCTCTCGTGAATCTATGTTGCAGGCATGGGAATAAGCGACACAATCTTCTTCAACATGCCGGCCCAATTAGATAAGAAAAAATTAGTAGTCATTAGTAATTTATTTGATTTCTACATCTTGCCATTAAATTTAGTATCATTTCCCCTCTTATCATCAGATGATTTTCCTACTCCGACAGGCATTGCATTATTACCTGCTTTTTTGGAAAAAGCAACGCTCACTTTCGTACACCACATTTTCTCCTGCTTTTTGGAAAAAATGATTTATTATATTTTAATCTTTATTTATTCATAATAGAGTGCTATCTACAGCTTCCAGGTGAGTATTTTGGATGGCTTCCTCTTCTTTCTCTCTGTAGATTTCTTTATCAAGAGATACCGTTTGATTAATAGACATTATTTTGTCAATCTTCTTAATTTAACCACTAAAGATGATTAGATGTCATTGTCCCCCATGATTAAGAATTCAAGCTAAATTTATGAAGAACCTATAGAATCTTCTATTATGAAACATTTTTCTCTATATACTTTTCCATAAATTATGTTTCTATATAACAATACAAATTCGATAGCAATGCATGCGTGGGGTATCATCTAGTCTTATTCTTGTAGGAACCTGTCTAAGATGTACTTTAAAAGTTTTCCATGAAATGAGAGGAGTTTGGATGGAAAGTTCCGACAAGTATCGCAAATTTTGACCGTTTCATCCCTCGCAGTTTACGTTATAACTTCTGACACATGTTGGAAGTTATGACATCGACAGGATCACGAAACATAGGTCAGAAATTCCGACACAAAGTGGGGGCATCAATGAAGTAACAGAGTTTTTGTCAAGTCAAAATTTCCAATACCTCAATTACCCAACAAATTCCTAAATCCAAACCTAACCTCCCAATATTTTTGCTGTCAACACTAAACAGGCCCTTCACTAAAAAAACAGAAACCAGTTCGATAACTGTGACCAGTATCGTCCGATGTAATCAGGCATATGTCAGTAAGGGAAGGGAATATTTCTCCAAATATCCCTACTCTTGTACAAGACAAACGGTATCTACTACAATATCTCAAAAAAAATAAAGGTATCTACTACAATCCTATATCATCCGGGTTTTTTTAGCCATCTCTAGGTGTTTTGCGATATACATACAAATCATAAACTTACATCTATGGATATGGAGTTTAAATTTAAAAATTATATGATGTGTTTAGGTACTCACTCTATCCATTCAAAAATGAATATAATTATTATTTGTTGAGAAATCCAATATTTTTAAATTCGATTTATAAAAGAATACTAACATTTATAATATATACATAGTATGTGTTACTAGTGAAATACAATTTTGTAATAAACTGTTTTGGAGATATAAATATGCTATAAATTTGGTCAAACTTGAACTACTTTGATGGATACGAAATATTATAGTATATATATTCTTTTGTTTCCTTTTTTATCAAATTACTATGGTGATTGCTTCGTGTGAGGGACATAGTATTAGGAAATTCAATTTCCTAGTCACGTTATGTCACTGATGGATCACGTCACACAGGCCCACATGACTTTTATTTCATTGGTATCGTTATCGTATATGCAATTATGATCTAAGTAGGAGACCAACACCACAGTGAACAGAACGAATACATACGTCTTGCCAAGAACATGTCCTCCAAATGCTCCAGTCTCATTATTTCTTATGGTTTCATCCTCTACCAAATCAGTACTTTTAATTCATGTTGCAATAGTTGTCAAGTCTTGGTGGTTCACATCAGTTGCCAAGTGTTGGTAGTACGTTCACATCCGTCCCTTCTCCATATCGACTCCTTGCATCAGCAGCCACTGCTACATGACTTGCTACTGGCTTATATAGAGCACACAGAGAGGAAGCTTCTGCTGCCTAGCATTATTCCTCGCAGCCTCTACTGCAGTGCTCACTCCTCAGTCATTCATCACCCACAAGCCACAATCATCTAAATAGAGGCTAGTGAATTTCACTAAACAAAGTTGAAGAACATGGCGACACTGGTGAAGGTATTCGGTCACCCGCTGTCGACGAACGTGGCGCGGGTGTTGGTGTGCCTAGAGGAGGTCGGCGCTGAGTATGAACTGGTCACCATCGACTTCCTCGCCGGCGAGAACAAAGTTCCTGACCACGTCGCGCGGAATGTAATAACCCGATTCCCTAATCTCCTCTACAACTTGCATATATACTTCTTTTAGTCGAGTGTATCAGTTTGCTCAGAATTAAATCAAGCGAGAACGTTTTCCTGCAGCCGTTTGGGAAGATCCCTGCTCTGCAAGACGGCGACCTTATCCTGTTTGGTAAGTTATATTGGGTACTCGCTAGCATCATGCATCAAAAACTGTTAATACAACGGACTTTCAACAGTTTTCACCTATCGAACGATGATCGATGAACTCGTGAGTTTTCAGAGTCGCGCGCAATTGCAAAGTACGTCCTCCGCAAGTTCAAGTCAACCGAGGTGGATCTCTTGAGGGAGGGCGACATCGCGGCGTCCGCCATGGTCGACGTATGGACTGAGGTCGAGGCGCAGCAGTACTACCCTGCCCTCTCGCCCATCGTGTTCGAGTGCATCATCTTCCCCGTCATGCGCGGCGCCACCACTGACCAGAAGGTCGTGGACGAGAGCCTGGACAAGCTGAGGAAGGTGCTGGAGGTGTACGAGGAGCGGCTGTCGGAGCACAAGTATCTGGCCGGGGATTTCTTCAGCTTCGCGGACCTCAACCATTTCCCCTTCACCTTCTACTTCATGGCGACGCCGTACGCGTCCGTGTTCGACGCATACCCTAGCGTCAAGGCGTGGTGGCAGAGCATCATGTCCAGGCCCTCCATCAAGAAGATCGCTGCAAATATGCCGACCAAGTTTTAGGTCGGTAATAAGTCAGTTTGCATGTGTTGATCATGAAATAAACCAAACTATGCTTTGTGTGAATCGAAGATTACTGTAGTCTTCTTCTTCCGTACGTGTATTTAGTATTTTGCCGTGGCTATGTTGTCGAATTTGTACATTATATTTTTTAACAGTACAGTGCATACACTTTGCATTCATACCACACGGCCCGTGTTTGTATACATGCATGCAAAGGAAAAGATTAGAAGGCTTTGAGGTATGCACTATGGTAGAAAAGCTTATCGGTGACGTCTTGATTAGTGACTTAGAACCAAACTCGTCACTAATTACGGTGGCGGTGACGCGGGTGAACTGAACGTGTAACTGATTAGTTGTTACCCAGTTGTTTCTTGTACCCAGGAACAAGACACATCACTAATAAATGATATCAGTGACTCTTCTTAACGCGTCACTGCTAATATTTCTGACGCGTATTATCTAGGCACGCCACTGATATATGGACTCATTAGTGACCCTTCTTAACAATACGTGTCACTGACAAGGATAGTGACGCGTGTTATCTAGGCGCGTCACTGATATATGGACTTATTAGTGACCGTTGTTAACAATACATGTCATTGATAAGTATGGATGAAAATGTACGGATATTTATCCGACCGTCCGTTCGACCGAATTCGTTTAGAGGGGTTTTTATCCGTCCGTATCTAAGTCCGGACATTTAACATCCGGTACCGTATCCGTATCCAAATACTCAAATCGTATATTTATGATGTCGATATCCAATCATACCCTATCCAGCATGGTTGACACTATCCGTATTCGAATCCGAATCCGGACAGAAAAATAAAAACAAATGTGGTATCAGTGATATCCATCCGTATCCGATCCGTTTTCATCCATACTGATAAGGATAGTGACACATTTTTAGGCGCGTCAGCGATAGGGAAGCGTATCGGTGACTCTTCTCGTTGAGCCGCGTCACTGATTATCTAGCTGAAATTATTATTTGTTTTATCATTCATTTGAGGATGTCACCGTTCA
The DNA here is from genome assembly GCA_015844335.1 of Chrysopogon serrulatus. Classification (NCBI taxonomy): domain Eukaryota; kingdom Viridiplantae; phylum Streptophyta; class Magnoliopsida; order Poales; family Poaceae; genus Chrysopogon; species Chrysopogon serrulatus. The sequence goes on along the minus strand of JADLZL010004415.1, from coordinate 88,982 downwards.
TTTCTATCTGTTCCCGTTCCTAGCCGTCGCTGTTAAGTAATCCCGGCCCACTACAGCCCATCACCGCAGACTTGCGGCTCCGTCCGATGGCGGCCCCACCCTAGCACTTTTGTTGCCTTGGCCGGCCTCGCCACTGCACCCCAACCACCAGCTCGCTCGGCAGCCGTCGCCCACCTCAGTGCAGCCCATCACTGTTGGACCTGTACCTCCGGCTGGTGGTAGCCTAGCCCTAGCTTGACATCGCTCTGCACCCTAGTACTCTAGCTCTAACAGATGCTGCCCACCTTGGCGCACTGAATCTAGAAGAAGGGCCAACATGCTTGGAGTTTCCCAAATTGACACTGGAGGCCCTTCAACAATAGTGATTTAGAGAAGGCTGCAATACTATTGTTGTCTCCAATCCAGTGAGGTAATATTGCCATATTCACAATTGTATTTGTATATTCAAGACTCGAGTAGCAGTACTGGTCTATTGAATGTGCCTTTTTATGGTAAATTGATTAGTTATTTAGCCTAAGATTGATATCAAGTGTCTTTTTGAGGATTTGCTTTATAAAGTATATGCTATGAAGGCATAAGAATTAATGAGTTTGTTAGACTAGGCTGAGAAACTAAACTAGGTGTACAAATAGAAATCATTTCTCAATTGCTACTATCTATTATTGGAAACTACTAGAATTGTAATTTTTAATATTAATAATGCACAACACATTCTCTAGGAATATTCCCGTGAGTTCACAATCCTTGGATGCCTTCAATATTTAGGTAGGGTAGAAATTGCATCACTTACATCTTCTTATCAGTAACGTGTGTTACTATTATTTGTGACCCATGTTCTGAACACGCGTCACTGATTTATTCTTATCAGTGATGTGTGTTACTATTATCTGTGACCCATGTTCTGAACACGCGTCACTGATTTCTTATCATAGACGTAAAAAACAGTGACACATCTTTTCCGTGTCACCTGACCATCTCTAGACGTGTCACTGATAAGCTTTTTTGGCATAGTGACATATATTGGTAAAAGGGCGAACAAAAAGACTTATGCAAGTGTCCATGTTCATATACTTAGTAATTTAGTATTAATTGTGTTTTGAAGATAAATTTGCAGCAACATTAGCTGTAGTGCTAAGCATAGCTACAATCTTCTCTATTTCTAACTGTTTCATCAGTCCCTGTTCTAAACTGGCATTAGATTCAGTCTGGACGGAGCTGCAGTCTTCTCTATTTTTAACTGTGTCATCAGTCCCTGTTCTAAACTGGCATCAGATTCGGTTGGGAGGAGAAGGAAAAGGATGTACTGTTTCAATAGTTCCTGTTCCGAATTCGCTAAGGACCCATTTGGCTTTCTGGAATTTTTAGAATTGAATTCATTATATAAACTATAGTTGTGGAAGAAGAATCTATAGAACCATCTACAACTTTAATTAAGTTAGGGAAGAAGAATCCATAGAATCCTTCCCACCTCTCATTCTATAAATTTGAGATAGGTTTATATGTAAACTTTGAAAAGTTGTGAAATTTTAAATTCTTCTTTCCAACTATATTTTTATTATGAATTCAATTTTGAAAATTCTGGAAAGCCAAACGAAAGGATTTTAGCGACCCAAATGATATCTCTATTGCGGGACCTGGAGATATAGTACGTGAACTGACGAGGATGAACGGTTTGACTTTGTTGTGATCTAAAGAAAGTCAAGCTATGGTCAAGCTGGCTTAGTTATTCCTAGTTGTTGGTCGGCCGTATAGTTATTCATCAGATGGTCTTCTTTTGTATCAGGAGTTTACGCGTGCTCAAGAAAATCATGACCACCATGGCTAGAGATGCTATTTGGGATCACTATGCGAATATTCATAAAGGCCTTTGAAAAATCTATATAGAGGCTCGGCCCAGCTGTCTCTATTTTTCTTTTTCTAAAAACATCGATTTGTAAACACAATTATCCAGCTATCTTTATAAATCAATTTTCTAAAGCGAGAACAGGAGCCATCTCTAAATATTGAGTTTGCATAGGCCGCTAGAAATATAGTTGCTTCTACAAATCGTTGTCGAAAATCATAATTCTAGGTTGACATAGAAAAAATATAATGCAGGGATAACCAACTTTACAAGTTGCACGATTTTTCACACGCTTCTTAGCTATGGAGATCAAAGCTGCAACCTCAAACCTCCTGTAACGATTTCACCTCAAAAATAAATATGTCCAATAAGGCATGTTTATTCTTCTATTTTTATCTTCATTTGATTTTGAAATGAGTATCTAGGACCCTAAACAAATTCAAAGGCAAAATTTTTCAAGTGCAAATTTGCAGAGTTAGGACCCTATATAAGATTGTTTGACATTTTTTGAATTTCATTGTTGAGAAATCGAAATGTCATTTTTCTTATAGATCTATTCAAAAAGTTGTCAACTACAAATTGTATCACTTTTTGAGTTGTACAACTTTGGCTTCATTTATTTCTCTATCCAAGGTCGTTCAAAAAAAAAAATCAAAGTTTACAATGATACACATATTTTAGACATGACCCTAAATCTAGCCATCTCTCGAAATTAATTTTTGGAGCTAGCTATAGTAGAGTGTGCAGCAGATTCAGTCCAGCTTGATATACTCATGAGTCAGTGCCACCTAAGGCCTGATATACTGAAGCCAACATCAAAGGTCTTGGCACTAATTCAACTCAAAATTATCATCATACGTGAAGATTGTCCTTGATTTGTATGTTTTACTCTCCCATCAATTTCTGATGTAAGACTAAATCTAACAATATCCCTTGTGAGACACTGGACCGACGACAAGTGATTTTCAGAAGATGTTTTTGCAAGCCTCAACTCCAATACTCTATGTTACACATAATTTGTGCGATTCCCTGGATGTTAAAAGGCTACCATATAACCATGTGACCTCTAAAATTTTCTAAGTTCTCTGATTATAAGCTTTGATACCACTTATTAGGGTGCACAGCGAATCTAGCCTAACTTGCTATACTCACTAGTTGGTGCTCCTTTAAAGCCAGGTTCACCGGAGTTACCCTTTATATGTTATGTTTCTGCCACTATCAATTTTCAATACAAAACTGAACTTAATAGTGGCTCTAGATCTAGCGCTTATGAAATCCATTCGTAGTGTGACTTCATCTAGAACCGCCTTTGGAGATACGCACATTTACTTTATAGTGATATTAGTCCAAAATAGCTACCGGCCTTCCTAAATTTGAGTTGTTTCGGGACATTGTTTCTGGGATGTGCTACACGGTTTTTCCCGGCGACTTTCTTTCTTTCCCGTTTTAATTGCGTGCTATGTCATCTACCCCGGCTGGTCCACGTACGGCTCTGAATTCTGATGGTTGAGACAGATCAGGCGAGTGACACGTACGGGGTTAGTCCTCAGTTGGTATTTGGGGTTCCTTCGCTGGCTGGTTTCACACATTATGCATGGTATGAACGGAACCTGCAGTAAGATAAGAAGAGTACAACTCTGCCTCCTCTTACGGCGGCAAGCAGCACCTCTCTATAAATATGGGCGCAGCTGATCGATGTCCATCACACGCAGCTGACACCGCGCAGACAACATCGTACATTAACATCGGTTTAGCCAGCTGCTGTGTGGGCAACAATCTGCGATGGAGGAGGGCATCGAGATGGAGTCGACTCCTCTGCATACACCGTACAAGATGGGCGACTTCAACCTAGCACACAGGTTACTTCTTATTATTATATACATATAAATAGCATATGTTGCCTATAAATATAGTTACATAGATAAAGATTGCATGCATAAGCATAAAGCATGATATGAAATGGAGTCAGGATTGTGCTGGCCCCGCTGACGAGGTGCCGGGCGTACGGGAACGTCCCGCAGCCGAAGCACATGGCGCTCTACTACTGCCAGCGGGCGACGCCGGGCGGCTTCCTCATCGCCGAGGCCTGCGCCGTGTCCGAGAGCGCGCGAGGGTACCCGGACGTCCCGGGGCTGTGGACCGACCAGCAGGTAGAGGCCTGGAAGCCCATCGTCGACGCGGTCCATGCCAGGGGCGCCCTCTTCTTCGCCCAGCTGTGGCACACCGGCCGCGCCTCCGCCCCAGGTACGGTCCTCCTGCCTTGTGGCTGGTTTTCTGATTCTTGGGGGATATTTTCACTTGTTCCCATGTTGCAAAAGTTGTATCCCACACAACATATGGGACCAAAATTAATGGAAGACAATGACTACTGATGTGTCCTTCAGTTTAGAGTTTTTCTTTTCTTTTCTCCGCTTTGCTGTGTGCCAAGGCATCGTCCGGGCTTCGTTATATAGCCTTGAGTCTGACGATCGGCTTCTTTTTTCGACAGAATTCCAACCAAATGGACAGGCACCGATCTCAAGCACGGACAAGCAAATCCCGCCACAGGTGAGCCATGACGGTCACATCAACACGTTCGCGGTACCTCGAAGACTGGAAACAGAGGAGATACCACACGTCGTCAACGACTTTCGGGTTGCCGCCAGAAACGCCATCAAAGCAGGTAAATAACCAAACCATCGCAATGTTTCTGATAAGATTCAGATCAATGCTAGTAAACGCCCATCAATTTACTCACAACATAGAATTCAGCAGATTGATATTTGGTGCTTGAGTGACGGCTGCATCACTCCACTATCAAAGGCACCCACCTATTTACCATTCCCTTCATTCCAAATTATAGTTGGTTTTAGTCTTTTTAGATATGTAGATTTTATTGTATACATAGACATACATTTATCTACATAAAGCTATGACCCTAAAATAGGTAAAATTGACTTATAATCGTCTAAGAATGGAGGGAATACATTTTTAAGGACAACAATGACAAATGTGTGCATCTCGGTTAGTAGAGACCTGTGATAACATTGAAGATCAAAGAGGGTAGATGCGATCAATTATTAACGTATATTGAACCCAAGTATGTTATTTTTGGATCCAAGCACCTAGTCAAGCTAGAATGATGGTTGTGTGACATCATTATCAAAAGCTGAGTGATAGGTATGTGACAGAACTAGTGGTCACTATAGTCAATGAGTAATCCCTGTCAGCCAGCTTGTTTGTCGTTTCCAATTGCTGCAGAGAGCTACAGCTACAACTCTAACAAAGCGCAACTGGAGCAAAAAAAAGAAATAAAATCCATATATTAATCTACCGTAGGAGTCTGCTGTGAGTAGTTCCGTATGGGTGCCCCTGGCGCAAGTAATCTAAATCATTCCTTAGTAATCCGACGCTAGATATCGTGATCTTTAAAAAAGAAACGACCAGAGCTACAACCCTGACGTATGTAATTATTCTTGGGTTTAGAACTGCTTAAACCGATAGTGCACATCAGAGTATAGTCTTTATAAACCAAATCAAGCCGAAGAGCTGACAATTATATTAAAACAAGAAGATGCTCCGACTGATGAGCAATATAACGTATCAACAACTATCTCAAAAAGTGTACAACCATAACACAGCGATTAGAGCTACCAGGGAAAACTCGATCTTAGTTAGATTAGGAGATTTCCAAAGAAAATTGCATAGAAAGGATGAATTAGTGAAGGCTAAAAGACAAATGTGTAGAACGAAGTTAGTAATGACACACGAGTTGGGGTACCAAATAATTGATCTTTGTCTTTGCCTTGAAGTCTCCAGTGGTAGAGAAGGCTAAAAGCTACTAGATCTTGCCTTAACACATAAGATTGACAGTATTTAATTAATGTTACGATTCACACGGATCTGCAGATATATAGTTTTTATAATGCATATAGATATATACATTAATGTCCACATACAAATAAAAATTACGTCAAAATGACATAATATAGAATAGATGCATGGGTAATATTTATTATATCAATAATACATAATTAGATGCCGTATTTTTTTTTACTATTTACAACACCAATTAAATATATTTAGATGCCTCTAGAAGCGAAAACCATTTAACCGTTTTTAAGAGAGCAAAGGCGGGGTACCCTCTAGCTTCATTAGAAGCTTAACTAGGGGACCAGATTCTAGTCTGGCCGGTGACGTCCCTCAAGTCCCAGCCAGACCGCCACCCAGGGCTTGAACCCGCGGGCCTCTCCAGCGAAAACTGTTTTTGACCATGAGCTAAAATTGTTTTTTCAGTTTGTTATAGGTGTTCATACTGTTCTCTACAAATTGAGTTAGAATAAACCCACAAATACATATATTTAGGTCAGAGATACTATATATGTTTTGCAGGAGCAATAACAAATTCTAACAGTTGATGTGCTCGTGTGACTGAAAAGGCTTTGACGGTGTGGAGATCCACGCGGCAAACGGGTACCTGTTCGACCAGTTCATGAAGGATGGCATCAATGACCGGGACGACGCCTATGGGGGCAGCCTGGAGAACCGGTGCCGTTTCACCGCCGAGGTGACGGCAGCCGTTGCGGCCAAGGTCGGCGCCAACCGCCTGGGCGTGCGCCTGTCTCCGTTCGCGGACTACATGGACTGCCGTGACTCCGACCCGCAGGCGCTGGCGCTTCATGTCATCAACAAGATTCTGAACCCGCTCGGCGTGCTCTACTGTCACATGGTAGAGCCCAGGATGCGGGTGAACCCGGACGACGGCAAGATGACCCTTCCACACATGCTGCTGCCATTCAGGAGGGCGTTTCGTGGGACGTTCATAGCCAGCGGTGGATATGACCGTGAGGAAGGCATCACCGCCGTCGCCAGTGGCTATGCCGATCTGATCGCGTACGGCCGTATATTCCTCGCCAACCCGGACCTTCCGGCACGTTTTGCCAAGAAGGCTGCACTGAACAAGTATGACAGGAGCACCTTCTACACCTCCGATCCGGTGGTTGGTTACACTGATTATCCATTTCTCGATCAACTCTAAGCTAGATGATTGGCTTATAATAATTATAATATTGTCCCCAGCAGCTGATCATTCAAAGGTTGCAGCTGGTTCATACTTCGGGGTGCACCATGCATATGTACTATGTGTAATAACCATGCAGTACATGTATTGTCCAACAGTCTATCTTGTTTGCGCCCACTCTCTGCATAATTGACCTAGAGAGGAGACTGCTTACCGGCTAGCGCGATGGCCTTGTAGTCCAATGAATTCGAGATTCAGTCAGTCTACTTTGTGATTTAAAGCCATGGATTGGTCTAGTTAGCTGTCTTTTGACGAACTTAGGCATTCAAACAGAGCCACTGCCAAAGATACTGTCTACTGGTTTAGGTTTTCTGTAAGATTATTACCAGTCCAGCACAAGAAATAAATATTTCTGAAGCGATACAAATGAATAAAATAAGCTGAATCAAGGTCTTCTTGAGGCATGAAGATTGGTTAATTTCTGTGTTTGGTGGTGGTGTTTCTTTTGAACCGTTGAGGTTAGATGTTTAGGCACCTGTTCTGTCAGTGTGCTCTAGTAGAGAGATTATTTCTCTTGGTGTTATAGATTTATTTTTACAGATGGATTTAATTAACAGCCGCTAGAGGGAAATCAAATGGTAGACCCAAATTAAGAACCACTAGTTAAAATCAATTTCTAACGGCGGATTTCTTAACGAAGCCTGTAGAAATATACCAGAATTTTAAAATTTAAAATTTTCAAATGATTTTAAATGAAAAAACACTATATAAAAGTTGTAGATCTTAAAAGTTATGAAACTTTGTAGTTGAAATTTTTTATATAAAAACATCTAGTTGAGGATAATTACCTCTAAAGTTAGAAATTTGAAATTCAAAATTTCTTAAAAAACCTCAAATAGAGAAACACTCTATAAAAATTGTAAATCTTGAAAAGTTATGAAATTTTGTAGTTCACCATTTTTTATTTGAATTCGTTTAGAGGGTTTATACAATCAATTTAAACTCAGTTTAGTATAATATGTGGGGAACCAAAACATAAGTTAGATATATATGATGGAGTGGTATAGTGGTAGAAGAGGGTATGTGTGATGGGAGGTCATGGGTTCAAATGCTACTAATAGCATAGCATGCAATTTATGCACAAAAAATACTGTGACTTGCTAGTGGATTCTTTCCCCAAAGATTAAAAACTTTTTTCTGCTATTTTTTAAAACCTGATTTGTATTTTTCTCGAGAAAATATTTCTACTGGTGGTTTCATTAAGAAAACTACTAATTTGCACTTTGGCGGTTCTCACATCACCGCTTGTAAAAATAGTTGATTTTTAGTGACCTTTCTCACTGTGGTTTTAAAAAAATATGAGTGAAAATACCTCTATAACCGTCTCTATAAATGTTTTTACGTACTAGTGGTGGCCGTTTTTTAACTAGGTTTCTGTTTGTTAGCTGGTAACTCTATTTCAGGATTGGAGTTTAGGTTCAAACATTAAGCTTTCTAATAAAGTTAGGTTGGGATTTTGATCTAAAAGAAGATTAATTGCTTGTTTGGACTGTCCCCTCACAAAGAGGCTTCCTGTGCTAGTGGTGGCCGTTTTTCTACTAGGTTTCTAGTTGTTAGCTGGTAACTCTATTTCAGGATCGGAGGTTCAAACGTTAAGCATTCTAATAAAGTTAGGCTAGGATTTTGATCTAAAAGAAGATTAATTGCTTGTTTGAACAGCCCCCTCACAAAGAGGCTTTCTATACTACTGGTGGCTGTTTTTCAACTAGGTTTCTGTTTGTTAGCTGGTAACTCTATTTCAAGATTAGAGGTTCAAACGTTAAGCATTCTAATAAATTAGGTTGGAATTTTGATCTAAAAAAGATTAATTGCTCGTTTGAACAGCCCACAAAGAGGCCTGTCTTGCGCCTAAATGTGTAATACAAGTGCAGAACCATATCTATATCTTTTATAAAGATGACCCCCACTTTATATTCTATCTAATTCCAGAGCACGCCACATCATCACCACACATTATAAGACATTATTTTGGCTTTATGTACTTAGATATGCACTATGTTTAATTGCGCGTTCTATGTCTAGATATATAGTAAAATTAATGTATCTAGAAATGCCAAAATATTTTATATTTAAAAGGGAGGAGTAATTTCGAGCTAACTAGCAATTAGCTCTTGTATGCCAACATGCCCTTAAAACTTGTAAAGCAAGTTGACTACTTCCTCGGTTCTAAATTATAAGTCATTTTAATTTTTTTTGGTTTATCTATTTTGCTATGTATCTAGACAACATTGTTATTATATCTAGATACATAGTAAAATAGATGTACCAAAAAAGTTAAAGCAACTTATAATTTAGAACGGAGTAAGTAATTTTACTGATGCATCAACCCTGGATGGTTTGTGATGCCAAATCTCGAATAGGATGGAGTCATGTGCACATAGGAGGATAGATGATGTCCAGTAAATTAAAATGGTAGCTAGCGCCTCATCCTAGCAGTAGGGTGGGAATGTGCGATAGAAAGATAGACATGACATGACATGTGTGCGCATTCAGTGACGGCGAATCGAGGACAAATCACCTGACCCCTGCTGCTCTGCCAATAACTCCCACTCTGCTGAATACACTTTGTTGATACTCCATAAATCCAGCCGGGCCATGAAGGGGCCAATTACCATATAGTAGGAGATTAGTAATATTGTCAACAGATCTAGAGATAGCTATCAGTACCAGCATCTGCATCACCGCGGATAAGCACAACAGGCAGCCAGCTGGCAGCCCAGCACACCTCAATGGCGCCGATGAAGGTGTACGGGTGGGCTGTATCGCCATGGATGGCGCGGGTCCTCGTGTGCTCGAGGAGGCCGGCGCGGATTACGAGATCGTCCCCAAGGCCATGAGCAGGTCCGGCGGCGACCACCGCCTCCCGGAGCATCTCGCCAGAAACGTATGTATGCTATCCGTGGATGCATCCCCTTTGCTCCGCACCAGAATTTTCTGATCTGTTGCGCACTTCAACTATCATCTCTATCTCTATATACGAATCCTGGATCAAACCGCGGGCGCCCGATAGGGCCACGTCACCCGTTAGCCCGATATCCGTTGGATCAAGCGATCAGATGATCTGGTCCATCCAATTGCGGGTCGGATCGGGCGTCGACCCGTAAATTCGCGAAACTTCCGGAGCGGTGCCGTCGTGCGATGAGAGGGAGACGCACGAGCCTGATGCCACACGGCGCACGCGCAACGTCGCTCGACCTGGCCGCCCTCAGCCGGCCCTGCACCATACCGTACCTCCCTTCTCTTGGCGCGGGAGCCGCGGGCGCGTTGTTCCGGCCATCCTGACATGGGTGGGGCTCCAGCGGCCCCGGCGACCCCGGCGCAGGCGGGGTGTGGGCGCGGCGACCCCGCCACTCCGGTCTCGGATGTCCCGACGCGGGCGAGGGCCCTAGCGGCCCCTACAACCCTGGCGGCGCCACTCCGGTCTCGGACGTCCAGGAGCGGACGGCAGCATCCGTGCTTGCTTTCAGATGCCGAGCTCTTCCCTCTCACAGCGCCACAGCAGCGGCGTCCAGAGCCCGAGCAGAGCACATTGCCGAAGAACCATGCTAATATGGTCACGGGCTTGGGCGCTTGGCCGCCTCGAAGTCGCTGGCACATAAGCGCGCATGGCAGATACCCACCTTCCTCTCTGCTCGTTCCTGTGTGCTTCTTGCATCGGCTCGATACGGAAGAGGAGATGCATCAGAGGTTAGCAGGACACCCGGCGGCTGATATTCCATCTAGCTAAGCTCTCTAATGTCAATTATCATAGCAGATGATGGCATGCCTGCAAGGTGCATGACGAAATGTCGCTGCAGGTTGCTGCAGCGGACTGCTAGACTAAGGGCGGCCTCAAGGTTGCTGCTATGAGGAAGAAGATTAAATTGCAACAAAACTCGCTTGTCTCCCTCGATTTATTACGACAGTAAGCACTCAAATATTTGTATCCTTGCATTGCTTCAAAAATCTTCACGTCTTGTGTAAATTTAGCAGCTAGATCAAATACAATTTCAGTTAGTATGGATCGAAGAGTGCCAGAAACACTAGTACAGAAAAACTCTATAGTGGCGGTTGGAGATACATTTCTACTGGCGTTTTCTCCAACCGTCGATTGGGAGAGGCCAATGAAAATGGCTCATTTTTACAGGTGGTTCTCTTAAGGAACCGCCTGTAGAAATCATTGCCCAACAAGTCGCGTAAAAATCACACGCTACGTGGCCGACGGGATTCGAACCCGCGACCTTGGCTTCGCGCGTACCCTCCCTTACCACTACACCGTACACTCACTTGTGACTATATCTCATTTTTGTTCCCCACATATTATACAAACTGGATGTAAAATTGAATATTTGAGGGTCCAAATGAATTCAAATGAAAAAATATTAAACTACAAACTTTCATAACTTTTTGAGATCTACAACTTTCATTTAGAGTGTTTCTCCATCCTAGGTCATTTGTAAAATTTGAATTTCAAATTTGAAAATTTCATTCGTAGTTTTCCATAAAAGATGATTTCAAATGAAAAAAAGTTGTCAACTACAAAGTTTCGTAACTTTTCAAGATCTATAACTTTTATTTTTTGAAAGTTTCTCCATCCGAGGAAGTTTGAAAAACTCAAAAAATTTAATTTCAAATTATTTCTATCGGCGGATTTCTTAAGAAACCGCCCGGTAGAAATCGATTTCTACCGGCGGTTTCTTAAGAATTCCACCAGTAGAAATCGTATTTCACCGGGCGGTTTCTTAAGAAATCCACCAAGAAAATCGATTTCTACCGGCAGTTCCTTAAGAGAACCGCCTGTAGAAATAGGGTCGATTTCTACAGGGCTGTTCTAAAGGAAAACCGCTAGTAGAAATAAAACGCTAGTGTCAACACAAATAGTTTGTGTACTAGTGAAACCATCTGGCGATATCTTTTATTTGCATGATGTATACATGGTAAAAACAAATTGCTGAACTGCTGATGTCACTACACATTTCAGTATCTTGGGCCTTATGTAACTGATACAGCAGTTCTTTGTCAATTCATTATCAGGTGCTACTTGTTGGTCTCCACATTGAATATAATTCGTTATACACATATATTGTATGAATATTACCTAATCTATTGATACTGGATGATTTACTTAATATAAATCCTAGAAGGATGCCATTATAGCATAACTATATGTACCGGCAGAAGATCATTTCAGATGTTTACTTAGTTCTTTGGTCTGAATTCCTCATATTGTATTCTTCAGATCCAACAACTGTCCATGTTTAAAGCGAAAATCTGGAGTGGAAGGAGAAAGGTGTCCCAAGAAGAGCAAGTCTCAAAGAGAACTAATCAGCTCTTCCAGAACGAAGGCACAATGTACTTTATCATGAAATTGTCCTTGGTTTCAAGATAAGACTGATTCGTAATTATCCATACAAAGCAAGTAGGATGCGGCTCAGGTGTGTGACTTGCTTGTTGCAATGGGTGATCAACTGATCATTCATGGACTATGGAGCAGACGCAACAACCCGTGGTGAGGCAAACTTGCATGCCCTTATCCAGCTGGATATGTTCAACAAAATGAGATGACCAGCAATTCAGCTGCAGCTGTTGTATTCAGCTTCTAAAACAAAATTCCATCCTTTGAATGTTCAGACCTAAATCTTTTTTATTGAACTAATGATTTAAGTTATACAAATCACTGTCGTGCCTAGAATTACAGCACTCAGAAGAATATCAATTATACCACTAGCAACTCAAGGTCAAGAAACTACTGCAAATTTTCAAGGCCTTGCCAGCTCCAATGACCACATACCGACGTCAAAAGCATGATTGATACTCTTTTTAAATCCTGGACGGGCCCTCAACGGAGGGCGCGGCAAATCCGCGCCAGATTTTCTAGTGGTAGTTGAATCGAACAAGCTTAAAACGTGAAACAGAGTTCAGTAGACGAGAACAGAGCGCGCTGTGTACATGCCTGTTTAACTGGTGAGTATTTTCTGATCTGCAGCGATTCGGTGAAATCCCAGTACTCGAGGATGGTGATCTCACGCTCTACCGTAAGACAAATTCACCTGTGCTTTCTCCATTTCAGTTGCTTTGTTTAGAGAAATGGTTCAACAATTATCTTAGTGATAATCGAAGACTCGAGATTAATCCATGTTTTCTTGTTACGAGAGATACTATTCCATCAAACCATGCCCCTACCCAGGCTATCAATTTTAAGAGATGTCTGTTTGTCTTGCACTCAATTGAGAAGGTACCGTGATGCATCGTGAGCCAGTTTCTTAGATTTGGTGAAATAGCTCTTTTGCTTGACAAGTTCTAATTGTTAGTTTATGAAACACATGGTGACGATGGATTAACCGAATATTAAGAAATGGTCTACTGTATATATATGAAATAAAAATGTAGGAATATTAAGAAGATGATAGACTAACTCATTTGTCAAACGAAACAAACTTCCTGGTTTGGAGCCTCCGACCTGCGACCTCAAACTTGCGGGTTCTCTCCTAACCACTTTGTAACACCCCCGTCCGGGGCTTAATAGGATTAATATGATACTCATACCAATAAGTTACAACTTCTTTTCTCGGAAGCTCATCTCGAAAGAACTCCAGGGGTTAAGCGTGCTTGGCTTGGAGCAATTTCGAGGATGGGCGACCGACCGAAGTCGTTCCCGGGTGCGCATGAGTGAGGACAAAGTGCGCAGAAAAAGACCTGGTGTTGGTCCGTGAGGGCAGTATTGGTCCTATTAAAGCCGTCGATAAATGGGCCCGGCCTCGAGGAGGCGGGGCGTTACACACTTCACCTATAAGACACCTGTGTCCATTTAGAATATTCATTCACCTCATTTATCTTCATCTAGTTTTGAATAAAAATATTATCAACTATAGAGTTTTATAACTTTTTGAAATCTACTCCCTCTATCCCAAATTATAAGGCATTGCAAAAATCTTGGAGAGTCAAATTTTTTTTAAAATTGACTAAAACTATAAAATAAACCATAAAGATTTATGACATCAAATAGATATACGATAAAAATATGACTAATAAAAAAAATCTAATGATACTTAGTTGGTGTCATAAGTGCTATTATTTTACTATAAAAATTTGGTCAAACTTAAAAAAACTTTGACTCTCTAAGATTTTTGGAATGCTTTATAATTTGGGATGGAGGAAGTATAACTTTTGTTTTGGTTTTTTTTCTCCATTCGACGCCATTTAAAAATTTTAAATTTCAATTATAAGAAATTCAAACATAATTTTTTAGATAGATGATTTCAAATCATAAAATTATCAACTACAAAGTTGCATAACTTTTGAGATCTAATACTTTTATTTTGGTTATTTGTTCACATGAGGTCGTTTTAAAAAAATTTTAATTTGACTGTGCAGGTCCTATTATCTGAGGTAGATCCATTTCTAGCCGCATCTGGAAATCAATATTTAAAGACCGCTGGAAATGAAGCTGCTTCTAGAACTCGATTTCTAGAGGTGGCTCAAAATTGATCTTCCTCTAAAAGTAGGGGCAACTAGAGTTAGCTATTTCGGGCCATCTCTAGAACAAACATTTTTACAAATGCATTTCTAGATGTGGCTCCGTTTGGAGGGTTATTATAAAATGCATTTCTAGATGCAGCTCCGTTTGAAGGGGCACTGTAGAGATGGTTCAATTTCCACCAGCCTATAGCCCTGTACATTGCTACGAATTGTTTTTTAGTTGTGCAATCAAAAAATAAGTGAAGATTTAATTTGTGCTGAATTCACAAGTACATCTAGGGCTTCATAAGGATGAGTTAATTTGATTCTATAGTGTTTCGTGAAAAGATATCCCATATGTTACCATAAAAAGGCAAACTTTAGCTGCCTCATGAGATCATTTGTGGATCAAAAAAAAAAAGTGAAGAGACCACTAGTTGAAATATTTTTTAGTGTTCTCAAATACAGATTGCTGAACTGTACATCGCTTTTCTATTTGGTCGACAGAATCACGCGCCATAGCAAGGTACATCCTGCGCAAGTACAAGCCCGAGCTTCTGCGAGAAGGCGACCTCGCAGGATCTGCGACGGTGGGGCCCGTTCTACGGGCTATCGTGATCCAGTGCAACCCGCACACATTGGACGCGACCGGAACCAGGCGGTCGTCGACGAGAACCTCGGCAAGCTGAGGGCGCTGCTGGAGGTTTACGAGGCGAGGCTATGGCCGTCGGGCTCGGCCAGCTGCGCCAACAACTACCTGGTGGGCGACGCTGTCAGCCTCGCGGACATCACCCACTTCGGCTTCATGCGCTACTTCATGGACCTCACCCACTTCAGATGGTAATGGCTGTCATGCCTCCGGATTTGGGCCTGGGGAGTGGCAACATGCCGTAGCTCCTGTTTGGAAGTTGTGTAAATTATTTGACCGGGAGTCTATCTACTAGTCTTTCGGCCTGTAATTTGTCGTGCACAAGACAACTGGAATATCATTCCCATAAAGAGTATTGTTTGGGTAAATTTTGGAAAACAATAGCAGCAAGAAAAAAAGAACAACGGCCGCAGGCCCGCAGATCAACGAGCTAAAATCCATGACCACGGTAAAACGGGGCCCATGCAGGCACGGAGGCAATCCATGTCAGCCATGTCTGTAGCTCTGCAGTCTGCACGCCGGATTTCTACAAGCCAACGCCGCCGCTTTTCTCGCCGTGCAGGGGACGAGGGAGTTGGAGCGACACATTTGGTGCCTGCACCCTGCGCTGCCACTTGCCCAGAAGAAGCGCCGGAGGGCGGCGGTTATGACTGGCGCGGGCAAATAGATGGCGGTAATGACGGCGGGTGCTGGCGTGCACAATTCGGTGTTGCGGCGACAAGACGCCAATCTTTGAACTTGTTGCTCGAGCGCGATGTGGAGGATACATCGTGCCTCTCCGTAAGCCTCCGTATTGCCAAGGCGGCAGCCAGCATGTTGTAATACGCCTGGGGAAGCACAACACGTCGTGAGCCTACCCCCCCCACCCCGGGTGTCGTTGTCATGCTTGGTGACCTGATTCCATTCGATCTCCTCCCTTGATCTCTCAAGCATGGCAACATCGGCAACGAGGTTATCCTATCAGGCCGTGAGAGGCTGGAGGCGCCTAGCCTTCTCCTTGAGGAAGGTGACATGACTGACCATGCTTAAGAGACTGTTTGATTAAGCTATGGTTTTGAAAAAAAAAGCAAGCTGCTGTGAGCGCACTAGTACACAAATGTTTTTACAGGCGGTTCCAGACGCCTTGCCACTGGCGTTTTGGACCGCCGCCTGTGCAAGAGGCCAGTGAAAATGTTGCATTTTCACTGGCGTTTACTTGAAAACCGCCTGTGGAAATGCATTTTCACAGGCGGTTCACATAAGCAACCGCCAGTGAAAATGGCATTTCCACCGGGCGGTTCACATAAGGAACCGCCCGGTGAAAATAGAGTTTCCACAAAGGTTTGGTTAGGTGAACCGTCGGTGGAAATGTTTTCGCCTGCCAAAATTCATTTGAATTTTTATTTTTTGAATTGGCGCCCTCTCCTCTGTCTCTATCCCTCCTCTCTGTCCCCCCCCTCTCTCCCTCCTCTCACCCCTCATCTTCCTCCCTTCTCCCCCCCTCTCTTTCTCTCTTACTATGATCAATACAAAGGCTATTTAATTATAAGAAATACATCGAGCAAAAATAATTATACTATACAATACTTATATACATATATACATCATTATCAATTTAATTACATCATACATTGTATACATCAAAATTATTTTCTAAGCCACCATATGATAATACAATACAGTGTAGAGGAATCTAATAATCATTTTGACTTAATTTCAGAGGCTAATGTCCCTTAGCGCTCTGAACTCTGGCCTCGCTAAGGATCTTTCTGGGTGGTGGTATTTTCCCTCTGTAGGGAATAATTTCTCTCAAGATAAATGAGCAGAGATCCTCAATTATTCCGTCATGAGTTAGGTCGTCGAAGGTTTCAGACTCCGCTTCTTGATACAGCTGAAAAGGAAGTTTGTAAACATTATATATATTTCCATGTGTCTATGTAAATTTGCATTGTTAACGATATAAAATACAAATATTACTATTAGTGGTACCTTATTAGGGTTCTGATGTACCGTCCGGCCATTCTCATGAACTTCGCACGTATAGAATCCACAAAGTCAAAGCGAACCGATTGGTTGCTTGTGGCACTACATAAATTGCATAGAGTTATTTACTTACATCTTATATATGTAACATGCATGATATTGATTCATAAATTTACGTCATCGGCCACCTGTGAAAAAAAAAATCTTATTTCCTGCCCGCCATGGACTCGTCAAACACTCCACCTCTTAGTTTATAGAATCTCCAACATCTATGATCTCAAAAAGAATCAGTTAACAGTAATCTTAAACTCTCATCGATTAAATAATGCATGCTACATTTTGTCAGCTTACCGTTCTACGATGCTTTGAAATTTTGCATATCTTTCACGTGGGTAGTCGGCGGAGTCAAAGACCAGCACCCTTCCGTCCCCTAGGATAAATGAAGAAGCATATCCAGTGGTCATTTGCGCCGCGATCGAAACCGAAGTTGTTATGCATTTATATAAACCGATACTTAAGGCGATGTATGTATATGAACCCATACTTACCTAAAGTTATAAGGGGCAACTACGCATTCCCTGTGTTTGTACTGGAGCAATGCATTGCCTATGTAGGTGGCGTATCTAGTCTCATGATCCTTCTCCAAATCTTTTATTCTCCTTTCTTTGTCTTTCTTTGATAACCCCTTCAATTTATCGTTGTCGTCACCGATTCGGAAGGTGTGCTCATTCTCGCATATTTTTTTCGGGCTTAGGTACCCAGTCCGTTTGAATTCATTCTTGTTTGGTCCAGGACCGTACACGAACTCGTCTTGATCATATTGCATTCTACAAGGCACAAGATAGAAGTCAATAATAATAAATAAAAGTTCATGTTAGTACGAGAGGTACACTTACAATGCAAATAACGTGACGAGCTGAACGTCGAGCCGCTTAAGGTTCATCATCAACCATATGTCTTCAAAAGTAACGAAAGCCGTGTCTCGTTCACTTATAAAAGCAGCTGGTGGTATGTTTACATGGATTGCGTCGATCCCGACTCGAGCCGCTCGCATGTACTAGTCATGAAGTCTTTTTATACTAGGCGGGAGCTTTTGGAGTCGTTCCCAACTCAGTAGAGGCCTGTCGGGTACATATTTATCAGGGACATTTTGATAGTCATCCCATGTTGGCCTCACTATCTTTAGTGCTCGGATCTTTGCTTCTTCTACTGCCTTCTCTTGCTCAGCTAAGTCCACGGTACTTGACTTGCGAGAAAGCGCAATCCCTTCCAAAAATTTGGCAGTGCCAGCTGTTTTCTTCTTCGGCTCGAATGGGGAAACCAATTTAGGAACAGAAAATTTCCTCTTCTTGGTGGGTTTTTCTTGGGTCTTCTTTGGTGGCGGCGGTGGTGTCCAAGGCGATGCTTCCATGTCTTGAGGTGGTGGGGACGGCGGGCTCACGGACTGGGTGTACTTGTTTGTGGCGGAGATCCCGCTGGTTTTCGATGTTGACGGTGGGGTTCTTGAAGGATCGACAGCAGGGGGTGATGGTGGGTTTGGATCCTGTTGACGGTCGAGATTAGGTGCTGACTCCTGAGTTTCTGGTAGGGCTTCTATGGAAGGTGGTGGCTGGGTCAACTGGACATCTCTTCGAGGCCACAGGATGAAATTATTAATGGTCTGTCCAAGTGTCTCAATACCCTCGGGACCAGAAATTTCTAGCATGTCATCCTCGTAGCCTGCTGCGACCGTCAGCACTTCTACGCTGCAGTACTCTTCTGGCATAGGATCACCGTGGTAGTCAAGTCCGGGGATCGCAAAGCCTGTGGCTACCTCCCTTGTACGTTGATGCTTCATACCATATCGTATGAGCATTTTGCAAGGTGTCGGCCCATTAATGTCATCCACAGGGTAGCGGTGTGTGTTTCCCGTAGACCCCACACTACTTGGAAAGGGAGCAGATTGAGCGGGCATGCCATGAATCATCTCCTGAGCTCCAGGCAAGGGTTGTGCTGGAACGAGCTGCATCTGTGGGCCTTGTGTGCTCATCTGGCTGAGCAGAATCGCACTAGCTAACTTCACTACCGGTGTAGATCGATTTGTTAGAAAGTCGACATCATGTTTTACGAATTGTTCCTAAAAAAAATACTGCATGTCTTCCTTATATTAATCGCGTTTCTTATACATGCCCACCCACTCCTCACCAAATCCTTCTTTCCATCCCATCTTCGAGGAGATGCCTCGTACACGGCCAGGATGCTCAGGGTTGCCCAGTCCAATACTCAGGATGTCTCTCTCCCTTTGTGGCTTGAGTTTCCCTTGTTTGACCTACACTGCTAGCTCCAACATCTTATCAGCTGGGGCTGTGATGTCTAAGGGACAGTTCACACTGGTAGCAGTTTGTTTTGTTCCTCTACCTCTGAGCCAATTTGCCGTCCGCTCGCCAACTTCCTCTGATAGCATAGAAACCCCTTGTTTCTTTAGCTCCTCCTCCTCTGCCCGCTATTTCGGAATTTGTTTCTTGTAACCACCGGTGCCAAGGTGATGGTGGTATTTGTTCTTCCTTGCTAGTGCTGAAGCAGCTTCACTTTTGGCTTTGGCAGCTGGGTCGTTCTTCTGCACTTTGAATATCTCCTACTGCGCTGCTGTGATCTTATACTTGCTCGTTGGGTCGTACCCATGCTTGAGAAACTTGGTATTCATCTCTGATCTATAGTTATGGAATGATGTTGCAATCTGTTTAAAAAAATACTGTTTAGCCAGTTTCTCCGTCCCCGTAGGGTACACAAACCTTTCTATAAACTTCTTCCATATATCTTTCCTTTTATCTTCATCCACATCCTTCCACCTAGTGATTGTGATGTCCAATTTATCCCTCACCAGAAAACCAATTGCATTCCATATCTTGGCAGCCACCTCATCAGACACTAGAGGCTCTCCTTTTGGGCCGATGCTAGGAACTATATATGTCTTCTCTGGCCACTTGTTTGTTTCTCGGTCACCACTTTTCCGGTCACTTTGTTTCCTTTTTCTTGATTTGGAGGTGGTTGTCTCAGTCGTTTCTGGTGCTTCGTTGTGAGGCACGTCTTCTTCTTCCGCAAGAAGTTCCCGCATTTGAGATAAAACCTCCTGGCCGAAGGAATTCAAGAGTGTAAGGATCATTATGAGTATAATACTATGAAGGAAAATATTGGTTTTTATGTACTAAGTGTACCTCATCATACGGATCATAATCTGGGTCAACACTTTTATCGCATTGTCTATCTATGCTAGGGCATGGATCACTTCGGTTGCCGTCATCTTCCTCTTCTTCCAACATGTCACCATGGAAATCTTCTTCTTGTCCTTCTTCCGCTAGGGGTGACTCTCGCACTTTTGCTCTTCTTGTTCCGGAGGATTTACTGAGTTCTATGCATGGCAATAACTATGTTAGTTACTTTGATAGGGTTCGACGTTATAAAAAGAGCAAGGCTTCTTAATGCCGTGAGACTCACCGTGCCTCCGGGGGTGTGTGAGTCTTAGTGGGTGACTCTGCACGCTGCTTCTTCTTGTTCCGAGAGGATTTACTGTTCTATGCATGGCAATAACTATGTTAGTTACTTTGATAGGGTTCGACGTTATAAAAAGGGCAAGGCTTCTTAATGCCGTGAGACTCACCGTGCCTCCGGGGGTATGTGAGTCTTAGTGGGTGACTCGCCGCTTATTTGCTCTTAATGTCGATGGTCTTTAGATTTTGGAGACGTCATCTTCTCGATAACTTCAAATATAACAAGACAATAATACTAAGTCATTAGCAATAAGTCATTAACACTAAGTCATTAGGAAAAAAACACTAAGTCATTAAGTAAATACCACTAAGTCAATAAGTCACTAACAATAAGTCATTAAGTCACTAACACTAAGTCATTTGGAAATAACACTTAGGAAATAACACTAAGTCATTAAGTCAATACCACTAAGTCATTAAGCCTCATACACTAAGTCACTAACACTAAGTCAATAACACTAAGTCATTAGGAAAAAACACTAAGTCATTAAGTAATTACCACTAAGTCATTAAGTCACTAACACTAAGTCATTAGGAAAAAACACTAAGTCATTAAGTCAATACCACTAAGTCATTAAGTCACTAACAGTAAGTCATTAGAAAATAACACTAAATCATTAAGTCAATACCACAAAGTCATTAAGTCAATAACACTAAGTCATTAAGAAATAACACTAAGTCATTGAGTCAATACCACTAAGTCATTAAGTCACTAACAGATAAGTCATTAGGAAATAACACTAATTCATTAAAACTAGATCATTAACATGCTAAGTCAAATATAATAAGTCAATAACACTAAGTCATTAAAAAAATATGTACCTGTGACAAGGCGTGGAGGAGAGATCAATCGAGGGCGGCAAAGCAAGATGAGAAGATGGTGGCACAATGATTCGCGCCGGGCTATCGCTCCTGGCGTTGATCAGAATAACACTAGATCACTACTAAAAAGGTACTTGGTAATATATAGCAATATTTCATAATATTACACAAAGGAATAATATAGGGCAATTTTTCTTAATATATAGCAATATTTCATAATATTACACAAAGAAATAATACACATTTACAAAGTAATATTACACAAAGTCATTAGGATATAATATTACACAAAAGAATAATACACATCTACAAAGTAATATTACACAAAGTCATTAGGATATAATATTACACAAAGGAATAATACACATCTGCAAAGTAATATTTCATAATTTGAACTAAGTCATTAGGATATAATATTTTATAATATCTCAAAATAATATTACACAAAGGAATAATACACATTTACAAAGTAAAATACACATTTACAATAATATTTGGATTAATTAATATTTCATAATATATATCAATTTTTATAAACACATTTGTTTATTAATATTTCATAATGTATAGTATTTTAGTTTTGGATTATTAATAAATGTTTAGGCCTTTTGTGTACAAAAAATAAAACAAGGGCACTATTGGGCCTTTGGGCCCAACAGTGCCACTTGATTGGGCCCAACGGCAATGCGGCCGGCCTAGCCAGAGCGCAAGGGCACGCAACCTAACCCTAGCACCGGGCGGGTACACCGGCGGCGGCGGCGGCGGCGGCGGAGCGACCCACGACCCACGGGCACCGGCGGGCGGCGTCGAGCCAAACCCGGGGGGCGCCGGTTGGCGAGGCTTAAGGGGCTCCGCGCCCTTACATGCTCCATGGCGGCGCTCGGTGGCGACTTCGCCGTCAACGGCGCGTGGCGGTGGAGGTTGTTGGCGGCGCGGCGGGCGGAGATGCAGAGGAGGATGAGACTCTCCGGTGAAGGGGGGCAGGCGGATGGAGAGGAGGAGACGCCTCGCGCGTTGGCGGTTGGCGGCGCTTCCGGTGAAGGGGGCGGACGGCGGCGGCGGCGGCGGGCGGCGATTTTGGCAGCGGCGTCCTAGTGAAGAATTCGCACCCACCGACTTAGAAAATTTTGGACCCAGCGGCGTTGGGTTTATATAGAAGGGGAATCTCTTACAAACCGCTGTAGAAATGGTTTCTCAAAGCGTTTTTGTAATATCACCCGCCATGAGATACATTTCCACTGGCGGTGGATATTACCAACCGCCAGTAGAGATATGTTTCCACAGGCGGTACTTTAGGTGCACCACCTGTACAAATATTTTTAGTTTTTTGTTCTTTCTTTCACTGATTCAGTGAACATGGTTTTCTTTGTTTGTTTTTCCTGATTGTTTTTCTTTTACATTATTTCTTTAGGTTATTTCTTGTAGTATATTTCTTTTACAATATTTTTTTAGGTTACTTTTTGTAGGTTAATTCTTTTAGGTTAATTTTGTTAGGTTATTTCTTTTTATCTTATGTTTTGTAGGTTAATTCTTTTAGGTTAATTTTTTTAGGTTATTTATATTAAGTTATTCTTAGTAGGTTATTTTTTTTAGGTTAATTCTTTTTTAGTATATTTCTTGTAGGTTTTTTCTAAAAGTATAAATAGAAAGAAAAGGACTTAAACAAATAGAAAGCAAAAGGAAATAAATAAGTTGAAGAGCAATACCAAGATAGACCAATTAATGAGTATAAATTACAACTGCTAAATTGTTACACATGACATTGACTAATATTTAACTACTATAAAATCTAGCTTGCCAGCTACTGTTCTGCCTTCTCTATCGGGGCGCACCCATGGCAATGAATTTTTGGGGATGGTACGCTCAACATTCTTTATCTTCAAAGGATGATCTTCAAAGAGAGACATGTGCCCGAAATGGCGAAATGGTTGAAGTCATCTAGATCAATTACACTATCAACTCCTAAACCTTGTTGCTTTCTAGGAAGAACTATATGCTTGGTCTTGTCGCTACTTTTCTTCTCTTCCTTAGAAAGGATCTATTCGGTATAAAAAGACCTATGCAGCACGGATAGCAAGGATCCAGAGATCATCCTTGTAGCCTACTTTACTTGGATCAAGAACTCTCAGGCCATAGCTGTCCACTGTTTTACGCCATGCTCTTTTTGTCCCTAGAAGTGGTACAAAACGTGAAGCCACTAATGTCATAAGTCTGTCATGATGTGACCTGCCGAGATGGTCCAGCTGCCAACCTCTTGATTGTTTGTTGCTTAATTGTTTCTCCATTTAGAATGTTCTGCTCCATTAGCCATGAAGTGAATCGACGCTTGTGTTCCTTTGATAGCCAATCCTCTGTTTGCCCAGGGTTTTGATCGCTTAGCTCTTCTATGTGTTATGTGATCAGAAGCTCCATTATCGAGAGCTGATGCATGATGCTATGATGCGCCTCGAGGATTATATTATAGTCTAATGGGATGAATGATTTTTGGCCCATCCTCCCACACCCTTGTAGTCTGCCCTCATGTCGGGACGGAGGCAAACCTATTGCAATCTGGTCTTTTTGGAAATTATTGCAGAATGAACCTCCGGAATCAATGACCTCTTCGGTAGTGTATCCCTCTATCATGGAGGCCTCAGGACGAGCACGAGTGGATATGTACCCATTCAGTATTGACATGAAACGTTCATACATCCACATCTCATGCAAGTACATGGGGCCCAAAGCCTGTATTTGTGGCACCAAATACACGACAAGGTGTACCATTAAATCAAAAAAAGATGGTGGAAAACACATCTCAAGCTGTGACACTGTCTCAACCGCGAATTCCTGAAGAGACTCCAATGGCTCTCGGTCAATTACCTTCTGTGATATCTTGTTAAAAAAGTAGCATAACCGTGTGATTGCCATCTTTAAGAACACCGGGCTTATTGCCCTGATGGCAATAGGGAGAAAGGTTGTCAACATCATATGGCAATCATGTGAGTTGTAGTTGGTGAGTGTAAGATCCTTCATTGACACAATGCTCTTAATGTTAGAGCAAAATCCAGCTGGAACTTTCAATTTCTTCAACCAAACACACATCGCATGTTTCTCATCCGTAGTCAGGTTGTAGCTTGCTGCCGGGAGGTGGTACTTTCCATTATCCAGCAACACGGGATGAAGTTCTAGTTTTATCTTCAAATTGACTAGGTCCTGATGTGAACTCAATCCTTCCTTTGTCTTACCCTTTATGTCTAGCAAGGTACTAATTATGCTTTCAAACACATTCTTCTGAATGTGCATACCATCGAGCGCGTGCCGTATGTCAAACTCTTTCCAATATGGCAAATACTTGAAGAAAATTGACATCTTCTTAAATGTAGCCCCAGGAGTTTGCTTCACATCCTTTCTTGCCTTTCCATCTTTTGTCTTCTTGCCAAATACAAACTTAATGTTCTTAACTATCTCGTACACTCTTTGACCTTTACTATTACTTGATGGAGCAGTGGACCTTGTTTCGTCATGATTGTCAAAGTATCTATCCGTCTTTCGCAAGCGGTACCTGTGTCCTCTCGATAAGAAACGCCTGTGTCTCATGTATACTATCTTGTTGGAGGCACTGAGGGACATGTAAAAAGATTCATCCAAGCATACTACACAACCGACCTTACCCTTGAACTGTCCTGACAATACAAAGAGAGCTGGGTAATCGTTGATCGTAACAAAAATAATTGCTCTTTGTGTGAATGACTCTTTCCGGTATTCGTCCAACATGGCGACACCTGTATCCCACAATATTCTCATTTCCTCCATTAATGGCTCCAAGAATACATCCATATCAATACCAGGTTGTGTAGGTCCAGAAATAAGAATGGTCAGCAAAAGGTATTTGCGCTTCTGCAACAAGTGTGGAGGGAGGTTGTAGATAGTGAGGAGCACCGGCCATGTGCTATGCGTGTTGCTCCTTTCGGCGAAGGGATTCATTCCGTCAGTACATAGTGCGAACCAAACATTTCTTGTCTCCTTAGCAAATTCTGGGTGGTCAGCATTGAATTTTTGCCATTGCTTTCCATCGGCAGGATGTCGAAGCTTTCCATCTACTTTGTGCTTGTCAGAAGCATGCCAGGTCATAATCTCTGCATCCTCAGGGTTTGCAAACAAACACCGCAGACGATCAACTACCGGAAGATACCACATCACCAAAGCTAGAACCCTACTCTGGGCATAATAGTCTTCTTCTTCATTTTCTCTGTTGCAGAGTTTTGAACTCTGTTGGGTCTTCTTTCTCTTCTTCCCTTTGGAAACAGAAGTTGTATTCTCCTCTTGTAGATAGTCTTTTTTCATCTTGTACCAACTTGCACTACAATTTGGACAGTTGTCCAAGTCTTTGTAATCACCTCGATATAAGATACATTGGTTTCTGCACGCGTGGATCTTCTGGACACCCATAGTAAGCGGACTGATTAGCTTCTTTGCATAGTAAGTGTTAGCAGGCACTTTGTTCTCCTTTGGAAGCATATCTCTGAGAGTACTCAATAATACATCGAAGCTGGCATCGGACCATCCATACCTAGCCTTCAACATCAACAACTTAAACACAGACCGTAATGTCGTGAACTCTTTGGTGCAACCCTTACTCTCATCGTATAAGGGCTCTGCTGCTGCCTGCTCTAAGGCCTTCATCCCTTTCATGAAAAACATTGATGGATCCGTATGACGATGCAATAGTGCAGCCATCAATTCTGCGTCTTCATCCTCCACCTGAGTTCTGTTGGCGTCGGTTCCTCCAATATTTGCGTCATCATCATCATGAACATCGGGCACAACATGTTCACTCTCTTGGGGACAATAGTGTTCTGTCTCATGTCCGAACTGGTATACATCGTCAACAAGCATATCTGGGCCATTGCCACCGAGATTCACAGGGTCTTCAGCTGCATACGTTGCAGAGCTTCCCTCTCCATGCTTTGTCCAAATCAAGTAATCATTCATAAATCCTCGGCAGACCACATGAGCCATGATTAGACTTGTGTCTTTAAAAACAATAAGATTTCTGCAGTCTGCGCAAGGACAATATATGTGCTTCGTCTGTGTTCTCAAAGCATGATTTTTAGCAGTATCGATAAACCTACGGACCTCAAGTACGTAGGATGGATCTACTCTATCTAAGTTATACATCCAGAATGCTCTGTCCATTATTACCTGTTATAGAGTTTAATAGATTTAAATAATGTAATCACTAAAAAGGAGACATTAATGTTCTGTGATAATTACTAACAAACCTTAAGATGATCAACAAACTCCTTCAATGGATTATAGATGCTTGTATATTTCTCAAATAACACACGTCTGGGCTAAATCACATATAGTTAAAACAACTAGTTAAATAAATACGCCTCTCAAAAATATATAAAGCAATAGTAAATAATAAAACCCCTAATTAAAGAATCACCGGTACTTAATTAAACAAAACAAAACTAAATAATTAAAGCATCATTTTATTAGATGAAATCCTAAAAACTAAAGGAAGACTAACCACTTTGCTTAATTTAACATGACAAAACTTAATAATTAAAGAGAAAATAATTTTTAATCATCAATATGGCAAATAAACTAGTAATTAAATAAGACTAAACACAATTAAATGAACTAAACATAGTAAATTAAAGTATTATTTTATTATATGAAATCCTAAAAAAATTAAGGAGGACTACTTAATGAAACCCAAATTAAAGCCTAACCACTGATTAATTTAATAAAACAAAACTTAACAATTAAAGAGAAACTAATTTTCAAGCATCAATATGGCAAATAAACTAGTAATTAAATAAAACTAAACATAACTAAATGAACTAAACATAGTAAATTAAAACATCATTTTATTATATGAAATCCTAAAAGATTAAGGAGGACTACTTAATGAAACCTAAATTAAAGCCTAACCACTGCTTAATTTAACAAAATATAACTACATAATTAAATAAACACTTATTTCAAGCATCAATATAACATATAAACTAATAATTAAATAAGAGTAAATATAACTAAATAAACTAAACATAATAATTTAAAGAATCAATTTATTAGATGGAACCCTACAAACTAAAGGAAGACTAAGTAATGAAACCCTAATCAAAGCCTCACCACTACTTGATTTAAAAAACATAACTACATATTATATTAAACAAAACATAACTACATAATTAAACAAACACTAATTTCAAGCATCAATATAACACATTAACTAATAATTAAATAAGAGTAACTAAAATTTAATGAAACCATAATTAAAGAATCACCACTAAAAACATCACTAATAGCTAATTAAACTAAATATAACTAAATATTAAAATAAAGGAAACCCTAGAAAAATAGTGACTAGAATTATTGAGAAAAAATAAAAACCTAGCTACTCTTCTCTCTCTCACATGAGGTAAAACCCTAGATCTCAAAAAGTGGGTGGGATTGAGCAAGAATGGGGGAAATGAGGCAAGAAACACATAAACTAACCTTTTTTTAGTCACCTCCTCTGAAGAAATCTAGAGCAAAACCTCCCCATTGTATTTAGTGAAATCTAGACCTCCAAAGCTCCTCCATGGAAGAACTATTTCGAGCTACAGTTCTGTTGGACTGTGGTGGGGAGGAAGAAGGGGGGTATATATAGAAGAAGATCACCACAGCCGGTTGACTTAAGGAAACCGCCTGTGAAAATGGTGTTCATTTTCACTAGCGGTTGACATAAGGAAACCGCCAGTGCAAATGTTCATTAGCACTGCAGTGTAAATGGCACCATTTACACTGGCGGTTCTCTTAAGGAACCGCCCGAGTGCTAATTCTTTTCCACCGGCGGTTCTAAAGCTAAGGCCCGCTTGTCGATTTTCAGTGGCGTCTCTAAGCTAAAACCGCCAGTGGAAATAAATCCCTACCGTCAAGACAAATGCTTTGTGTACTAGTGGCGTGGTTGTAGGAAAAACAGCTGTTGAAAAAGCAGAAGCCCGTTTGGTTAGAACCACTGTGGAACTACTGGTGCGTAAGAAATACGTGTATGTCCCTGGTAGCCTGGAAATTGTTTATATGCAAATTGCTCATAACGTCAGGTTCAAAGACAAGGGCAAAGCCCGCCGCCAGGTCGTGGCCGCCTCAACTCGTTGGAGAAGAGGGCGCGCCCACCGGTGTGGAGGGCAAATCTGCTAGAGTGGAGGCCGAAGCTGCGGACGCTCGCGCGAGACAAGGAAGAAGACGTATTGCTCCGTGGAGGAAAAGAAAATAATGAACTGATATCTTGTGTAACTAATGGCAAGTGGATAATTTCTAGGCTCAAAAGCCACTAAAAGCGGGGTTGTACTATAATAAAAAATACTTTTGGCCAAAAGCACTGACTGCTTTTAAACCTTTTAGTTTAGCTTTTGGCTTTTGAGGTAAAAGTCATAGCTAAAACCCTGACCAAATGGACCTTTAGGACCAGTGGCATGAGCTTTGAGGCCTCATCGTAGGCCAGTTCCCTATCGATGTAGAAGCACTCGTGCGTTGGGGAGCCACTATAAGAGATAAGACCTTCTATGACTATTTGAAATTTATCTTTGTTATAGAAGGCTAGTCATAAAAAGCCTTTGTGATTATTTTTGTGATAACTTTTGATATGGGATAATTTTTATGATAGTTACAATTGTCACGGATAAAAAATAGTCATAAAAAATGATTCTAGATAAAAAATTATCACAGAAATAGTCACAGAAGGTTTTTTATGACTAACTTTCTATAACTAGAGATAAATATGACCCCATCTCTTCGCCGACATCACTAAAATCGTACTCCGGTTCAAGCCCCAAAAGTATTTCAAGGAAGACATGCTCGCCACGCTCGAGGTTGATGCTTTTATGGCGCCTTTCGCCTCACAAGACGTTCTGGCTGGAGATAGAACAACATCGCAGCATTCTCGAACCCATAGGAGAGGTCCAAGAGGACGTACGAAGCGGTGAATGTTCGCCAAAGATGTAGAAGCTCTGGCGATGCTCGATATGGTGGTGTTCAGGCGAAAGATGGGCATTCCAAAAGTTGGTGAAATGATTATTCGAGGGACAAAAACTACACTACGGGATAGCTATAGTTGTAGGTGATTATTCGAGACAGAGAAAACTACACTACGGGATAACTATAATTGTAGCCAGTTTCATGAATGCGAATTGTATCTTTTTTTCATTAGTTCATAATTATAAATGGAATACCTCCTTTAACTAATTATGATGTATGCTTTTAGAGTTATGTACTCTTCCATACTAAAAAAAAGAGTCGTTTTGAAACAATGATAAGGTCTCTAAAGTAAATTTTGACTTATTTCTATAAAAATATTTATCGAGAAGTTATATATGTATATTTTTTATAAGAATGTTTTTTTAAACAAATCTATTTATATGGCTTTTATATTTCTAAACTCAACCGACCATCTTGCCCAAGATGAGTAAGTGTAGTGCCTCGCTAGCCTTAGAGCGTGCTCTCTGTGTCCGCTAGCCTAGTGGGGGTTGCAAGCCAACCTAGACAATTCTAGCAAACCTAATACACTAGGCACACTAAGAATAGGGTCCTTAGCAACACAACTAGGCTACACAACCTAATACACTACTTTGCACAAATGTAATCGCAAGGAAGGAAACCGAGCGTGCAAACCGTGCCTTCGGGAAGATGACCAATCACCGTCTTGTCTATACAATGAAACCCGAAGAGATGATCCAATAGAGAAATCCAAGTTGATCTCGAAGGATCAAGCCACACAAGAATACCGAGGGACACAAGATTTTTATCCCGAGGTTCACGTGCTTGCCGGCACGCGCTACTCCCCGTTGTGTCGACCACACACTCGGTAGTTCGGTGGCTAATTGGCATCACAAGCCAAGCCCTCACCGGCACCACAAGAACTCACACAAAGTGAGGGTAACTCAATGACACGAGATTCCACTAAGGATTCCTTTCGCGATCTCCCGCGGGGTGGGATCAACACCCCTCACAAATCACCTCCGGAGTGGCCAAGAACAATCTTCAACCTTGCTCAACTCCGGCTTGCTGCTCCAACCGTCTAGGTGACGGCAATCACCAAGAGTAATAAGCTCAATCGCAGCAAGAATGCTCACTAGTGCCACTAGATGCTCAATCACAAGGCAAATGCACTAGAAGCTCTCCCAATCACTCTCTAGATCAATCAAGATGAGTGCAAAGTGAGGGAGGAGGTTTGCTTAGCTCTAGGGGATGTCAAGTATGTCAAAGTGCCAAGAGAGACTCCCTAGAGCCGGCCAATTCACTTATATAGGCGCCCACCAAAGCACCCAACCGTTACACTCAAGCTGGTCTGTCTGCGCACTGACCGGACGCCCGAGACGGCCTGACCGGACGCGTCCGGTCCAGCGTCCGGTCGCACATAAACGCCCACGTGTACTAGCCGTTTGAATTTTACCGTTCGCGCCCTACGTCACTGATCAACTCGCGCGCAGTCAGCATCGACCGGACGCGTCCTGTGCCAGCACCGGACGCCAGCACAGTGGAGTCCGGTCGTTACCCAGAGAGCTCCAAAACGTGAAAATCTTGACCGGACGCGTCCGGTCCATGGTGACCGGACGCGCCGACCGTCCGTTCGCCTGAACCCCTTCTCCAGAAGCTGACGTCAGCGTACGTCAGCGCTGACCGGACTCGGCACCGGAGCGTCCGGTCGCGCGGCGTCCGGTCACACCTGAAAAACAGCGGACGCCGGCAACTGACCGGACGCGTCCGGTCCCTACCTGGACAGCGTCCGGTCACCTCTGAGTGACTGCACTTCGTCCGAAAACCTCCGAGTCCCGCCTCGCGAGCTCGGCGGGAGGGTTCCACACCCAAACACCATCACCTCTTGCCCTCATGTGCCAACACAAAAGTGTCTCTCCACTTGTGCACGTGTGTTAGCATTTTCAAATAGATTTTGCAAGAGTTAGCAAGCACACTAGGTCCCTAATGCATATGCAAAGTCATTGCTCACCTAGTGGCACTTAGATAACCGATATTGCGCGACATCGCCCCTCTTAATAGTACGGTTATCAATCCTAAACCCGGCCATCAACTTCTCTACACGCCTATGGCCGGCAAAATGAAAATGCCCTAACATATACCTTTGCCTCTAGCATTCCATCTTGTTTATCATCTTCCTTCATCTTCAAGTGTGGTACTTGATCACTTGTGGTCTTCATCGACACCTTGATCACCACTCCACCACTTGGCTTGGACCTTCCCTTTCTCTAATGCTACACACTTAGCAATAGGGTTAGTCCTAGGTTTCATCAATTAGCCAAAACCAAACTAGGGCTTTCAATCTCCCCCTTTTTGGTAATTGATGACAACCTCTATAAAGATAGGAATTAAATACAATTTTGGCTTTACACCACTTGTCCAAGCAATTTGAGCTTGTGAAAAGAAAATTGGACAAGTCATGTAAAACACATTTGGTAGCTATGGCTCCCCCTACATGTGTGCTAAGAGTTTGGATTTAGAAGCTTTGCACACATGATGGATAAATAGGTTTTGGGAGAGTCATTTTTACCAAATTGATGCTAAGGTGTATAGAATGGACCTTTGAAGCGTGATACCATCGGAGTGCACATTATGAACCATCCTTAGCATCAAATCTAGCTAGAAGCATCAAAAAGCTAGAAACCACGTGAGATCAACATTAAAAACATGGTTTCTAGATACCACTTGAACACATACCGTTCTAATTCTAGCTAGAGCCTATGCATGATAGTAATCAATACATCGATCAAGTTTTATACTAGCAAGCATCACACAAGCAAGAGAGATACTACTTAAAACATGATTACACCGATCTAAGTGCAATGCAAGCAATCATATGAATATGCACAATCAAATGCAAACACATCATGTTCATGAGCTTGCTCCCCCTACTTGTGTGCTTCAAAATTTTTATCCCTTTCCATTCTTCAATCTCCATTCTTCAATCTTCATCTTCTCTTGATATCTTGGTAATCTCTCCCCCTTTGTCATCAATGACCATAAGGGTATATGATTATGCTTGGTGTAGACTTGAAATCATGGAGGGAGCTCAAAGTAGAAAGATGATCACTTAAGGTTGAGGATCACTTGTTTCCATAAACTTCCTTCTTTTGTGGTTCAAACTAGTAAACTTGCATAAGTAATCTAGTTCGGTTTGAACCAATGACAAGCTTCTTCACACATTTTTCAATGGTTATCTTGTCAATGTTGAACTAAATCCTTTCTTGCTCATTTAACTAGATTAAACACTAGGTTCACATTCTCATGAACAAGTCATATTTAGCCACTAGATCATACATGACATAGAAGCAATAGTGGCATAATATGTACTTTAAAATCACTTTGTTTTCACGAATGAGCCTAATTGAACAAGAGATATTATGTCTATATGTTCTAAGCAAGTCCTTAGCAAGAATGAATGCATCATGCCAAACAATTTCACCTTTGCTTTAGTCGAAGGAGAGGCATGTCATATAGTTGGGGGTGCATTCATTTCATGTTGGAGAAGTCAAGAATGTTCAATTCATTTCTCAAGGTGCAAAATCTCTTTTCATCAAGTGGCTTGGTAAAGATATCGGCAAGTTGATCATCGGTGCCAACACTCTCAATAGAAATGTCTCCCTTTGCTTGGTGATCTCTAATGAAGTGATGCCTTATGTCAATGTGCTTTGTCCTTGAATGTTGAACCGGATTAGTGGTGATCTTCACGGACACTTTCATTGTCACATAGCAATGGCACTTGTCCAAATTTGATTCCAAAATCCTTCAATGTGGCCTTCATCCATAGCAATTGAGCACAACAACTCCCCGCACTAATGTATTCGGCTTCGGCGGTAGAGAGTGCAACACTATTTTGTTTCTTGGATGACCATGAGACAAGTGACCTTCCTAGTAATTGGCATGTTCCACTAGTGCTCTTTCTATCCACCTTGCATCCCGCATAGTCGAGTCCGAATACCCAATCAACTCAAAGTTTGACCCCTTGGGATACCACAATCCAACATTTGGTGTGTGCTTGAGATATCTTAATATCCTCTTGGTTGCCTTCAAATGACTTTCTCTTGGTGAAGCTTGAAATCTTGCACACATGCACACACTAAACATGACATCCGGCCTAGAAGCGGTCACATAGAGTAGGCTTCCAATCATTGACCGATACAACTTTTGATCTACCATATTGCCACTTGTATCCAAGTCAAGATGACCATTTGTTCCCATTGGAGTTCCAATTGACTTGGCTTCTTCCATTCCAAACTTCTTCAACATATCCTTGATATACTTGCTTTGACTCACAAATGTGCCTTTCTTCAATTGCTTGATTTGTAGACCAAGGAAATAGCTAAGCTCCCCAATCATAGACATCTCAAACTCTTTTGCCATCATTTGTCCAAACTCTTCACAAAAGTCTTGGTTGGTTGATCCAAATATGATATCATCCACATAGATTTGCAACACAAACAAGTCATTTCCAATCTTTTTTGGTGAAGAGAGTTTATCAACCTTCCCCATCTTGAACCCTTTAGAGAGCAAGAAATCTCTCAATCTTTCATACCATGCCCTTGGAGCTTGCTTCAAACCATAGAGAGCCTTCTTCAACTTGTAGACATGGTTGGGCTTCTTGATATCTTCAAATCCCGGGGTTGCTCAACATACACTAGTTCATTGATGAATCCATTCAAGAAAGCACTTTTCACATCCATTTGATATAACTTGATGTTGTGTGCACAAGCATAGGCTAATAGGATTCTAATTGCCTCTAATCTTGCAACCGGTGCATAGGTTTCTCCAAAGTCAAGACCTTCAACTTGAGTGTATCCTTGTGCTACCAATCTTGCTTTGTTTCTCACAACTATGCCATCTTGATCTTGCTTGTTCGAATACCCACTTGGTGCCAATGACATTGTAGTTCTTTGGACGCTCAACTAGTTCCCAAACTTGATTTCTTTCAAAGTTGTTGAGCTCTTCGTGCATTGCATTGACCCAATCACAATCCATCAAAGCTTCATCTATCTTCTTTGGTTCAATGGATGAGACAAATGAATAGTGTTCACAAAATGATGCCAATCTTGATCTTGTTTGTACACCACTTCTAATGTCACCAACCACTTGATCTAGAGGATGATCCCTTGCAATATGAGTTGGTTGGAGAACATGAGGTTGGGCACTTGAATTCGGTTGATCACTTGGTTGAGATGATGTACTAGTCACTTGATCTTGCAATTGAGAACCACTAGCTTGAGATATATCTTGAGACCCACTAGCTTGCACATTTTGAGGTATAATTACTTGATCTTTGTCATCTTCAACATCCACCACTTGAGTTGGCCTAATATCCCCAACATCCATTTCCTTCATGGCTTGTATTAATTGAGTTCCTCTCACATCATCAAGATTCTCCTCTTCATCTTGTGAGCCTTTGGTTTCATCAAATTCCACATCATGCACTTCCTCAATTATGCCATGAGTGAGATTCCAAACTCTATATGCTTTGCTTGTGGTGGAGTAACCGAGTAGAAATCCTTCATCACACTTCTTCTCAAACTTGCTCAATCGAGTGCCCTTCTTGAGAATGTAGCATTTGCATCCAAACACTCTAAAGTATGCAATGTTGGGCTTTCTTCCATTCAACAACTCATATGGTGTCTTCTCTAGTAGCCTATGACAATAAAGCCTATTTGAACAATAGTTGGCGGTATTGATTGCTTCGGCCCAAAAAGAATGATCCACATTGTATTCACTCAACATTGATCTTGCCATGTCAATCAAGGTTCTATTCTTTCTTTCAACTAGTCCATTGGATTGAGGAGTGTACTTGGCTGAGAATTGATGCTTGATTCCAAAGTCATCACATAGCTCTTCAATTCTTGTGTTCTTGAACTCACTACCATTGTCACTTCTCACTTTCTTGATTGAGGTTTCAAATTCATTTTGACTTCTCTTTACAAATGTCTTGAATGTGTCAAATACTTCACTTTTGTCGGCAAGAAAAAAAATACCCAAGTGTATCTTGTGAAGTCATCCACTATCACAAATCCATATTTGTTTCCTCCAATACTTTCATACTTGGTAGGGCCAAATAGATCCATATGCAACAACTCAAATGCCTTGCTTGTGCTCATCATGCTCTTATTGGGATGAGTGTTGCCAACTTGTTTGCCCATTTG
Organism: Chrysopogon serrulatus; assembly: GCA_015844335.1. NCBI lineage: Eukaryota > Viridiplantae > Streptophyta > Magnoliopsida > Poales > Poaceae > Chrysopogon > Chrysopogon serrulatus. The sequence goes on along the minus strand of JADLZL010004415.1, from coordinate 53,512 downwards.
ACATGAACTACATAGCTTGTCTTTCTCAAATACAACATCCTTCAACCCTCTAACTAGATCATGCTTGATTAGCCGGTTGAGTTGCTTCATGCCAACATGTCCTAGCCTTCTATGCCATAGCCAACCCATGCTTGATTTGGTGATCAAACATGTTGTCAATTGAGCTTCACTAGCATTGAAATCCACAAGATAGAGATTCTCATATCTAAAGCCCTTGAATATCAAGTTGCTTCCATCAACACTCACTATCTCAACATCATCAACACCAAATATACATTTGAATCCAAGATCACACAATTGAGCCACGGACAAGAGATTGAAGTTGAGAGATTCCACTAGCAACACATTGGAGATAGACATATCATTTGTAATTGCAATCTTTCCCAAGCCTTTGACCTTGCCTTTGCCATTGTCACCAAAAGTAATACTATCTACACCATTGCCACTTGATGAGATTGATTTGAACATTCTAGAATCCCCGGTCATATGTTGAGTGCACCCACTATCAAGCACCCAATGCCTTCCTCCGGCTTTATAATTGACCTACAAAAGCAAATCAATTCTTCTTAGGTACCCAAACTTGCTTGGGTCCTCCAAGGTTAGTCACTAAGCTTTTGGGCACCCAAATTGCCTTCTTCTTTGGGCCAACAATGGGAGCACCAATGAACTTAGCCTTCACACCATTAGTACCCTTGGTGAGCAAATAACAAGAATCATAGCAAATAGAGGATATGTTAGCATTCTTCTTGTTCTTGCAATATTGCTCTACATGCCCCACTTGCTTGCAACTAGAGCAAAATCGACCATTGCCCTTCACAAAACTAGTCTTGTGAGGAACAAAGGCCGCCTTGCCATTCTTGGGGGTATAGCCCAATCCCTCTTTGTTAAGGGAGAATCTTTGGCTACCCAAGCACTTTAGCAAGCGGGCATCTCCACCGTAGGCCTTGCCTAGGGCATGAGTGAGCTCATTCACCTCTCTCTTGAGAGTCTCATTCTCCACCATGAGCGAGGCATCACAAGTGAAACCATCACTAATAGTAGATGTGGCATTGCTTGAGCTACAAGAGGGGTTAGTGGGACCAACAACAATAGGAGTATAGAATGCTTCATCAAGAATATCACAAGTTACTCCTACGTTGCAAGTGTCTACGACATCCTCAATCTTAGCTTGATCAAGGAGGGAGGAGTGAGCCTTTTCAAGCTTGGTGTGAGCTTTCTCAAGCTTCTCATGGGCTTCCATTAGCCTCTCATGAGTAGCATTTAGTTCATCAAAGGATTGCTCAAGAGCTTTCTTGCTCTTGCGCAACTCTTTGCACTCCTTCCTCTTTTCCTCAATATAAGAGTGAGCATCTCGTAGCATGCTAATGAGGTCCTCCTTTGAGTACTCCTCATCATCACTCTCACTATCGCTCTCATCATCGGATTGTACCTTGGATGGCTTAGCCATTAAGCATGTCGATGGAGCATCAAAGAGTGAAGGCTTGTTGGAGATGGCAAGACTAGCAAGTGCCTTCCTCCTTGACTTCTTGTCATCTTCACTCTCATCATCACTATCACTTGAAGCATCACTATCCCATGTTACACAATAAGATTGCCCCTTCTTCTTCTTCTTGAGCTCAAGCTTCTTCTCCTTCTTTTCCTTCTTGTCCTTCTTGTCCTTCTTGTTTTTTTCTTCTTCTTGGCATCTTCATCACTATCATCATCACTTGAGAGAGGACAATCGGCAATGAAGTGATCTTTGCTCTTGCACCGAAAGCATCTCTTGGTCTTGATTGCATCTCTTCTCTTTCTAGCTCCATAGCCCTTCTTCTTCATGAATTTGCCGAACTTGCGCACAAGAAGAGCCATTGCTTCATCATCTACTTCACTTGAGCTTGTGCTAGCTTCATCACTTGATTCTTGCTTCTTCTTGCCTTTTGATGAAGTAGCCTTGAATGCAACCACTTCCTTGTCTTTCTTCTTTTCTTTGTCTTTCTTTTCATCCTTTTGAGAGCCCCCTTCCCGTTCCACACGGTAAGTGTCATGTGTGACCACCTCACCTAGTACTTGGTTAGGGGTCTTAGTGTCCAATCCTTCTCTCACCAACATTGTGACCAAGAATTCAAATCTTGATGGCAAGCTTCTAAGGAACTTGTGAGAGAAATCCGCATTCTACACCTTCTCACCCAAACTCTTCAAGTCATTTACAATAACTTGCAAGCGGTGATACATCTCCGGCACACTTTCATCATCTTGCATCTTGAAACTTGAGAGAAACTTGAGAGCTTGTCTTTGAGGATGTAAAGCTTGGCACTCTTCACGGCTTGTGTGCCCTCATAGGTCTCCTCCAACCTAGTCCACACATCATGAGCCCTCTCCAAATCCTTGATTTGCTCAAACACTTTTGACTCCAAGGCTTCATAGAATGTGTTGATTGCAATGTCATTGAATTGGAGCTTCTCTTCTTCTCTTGGAGTTGGGTCGGTTGGATCAATCACGGCAAAGTCTTTGTCCACAACCTCCCAAACCTTTCTATTCAATGATTTCAAGTAGGCACACATCTTCCGCTTCCAATGATCATAACCGGTACCATCAAAGTGCGGTGGCTTCCCCACATGGTTGATATAGTTGACTTGAGCCATTTTAACACCGAAGGATGTTAAGCCTTAATCAACGGTGACCTCTGCTTTGATACCACTTGAAAGGTGTATCACTTGAAAGGTCCTAAATGGCTAGAGGGGAGGTGAATAGCCTATAAAAATTCTTGCAAAGCACTAAACAAACCGGTTAGTATAACAAAAGACGAAGCAAGTGTTGCGCTAGCCTAGTGGGGGTTGCAAGCCAACCTAGACAATTCTAGCAAACCTAATACACTAGGCACACTAAAAATAGGGTCCTTAGCAACACAACTAGGCTACACAACCTAATACACTACTTTGCACAAATGTAATCGCACGGAAGGAAACCGAGCGTGCAAACCGTGCCTTCGGGAAGACGACCAATCACCGTCTTGTCTATACAATGAAACCCGAAGAGATGATCCAATAGAGAAATCCAAGTTGATCTCGAAGGATCAAGCCACACAAGAATACTGAGGGACACAAGATTTTTATCCCGAGGTTCACGTGCTTGCCGGCACGCTACTCCCCGTTGTGTCGACCACACACTCGGTAGTTCGGTGGCTAATTGGCATCACAAGCCAAGCCCTCACCGGGCACCACAAGAACTCACACAAAGTGAGGGTAACTCAATGACACGAGATTCCACTAAGGATTCCCTTTCGCGATCTCCCGCGGGGTGGGATCAACACCCCTCACAAATCACCTCCGGAGTGGCCAAGAACAATCTTCAACCTTGCTCAACTCCGGCTTGCTGCTCCAACCATCTAGGTGACGGCAATCACCAAGAGTAATAAGCTCAAGCGCAGCAAGAACGCTCACTAGTGCCACTAGATGCTCAATCACAAGCCAAATGCACTAGAAGCTCTCCCAATCACTCTCTAGATCAATCAAGATGAGTGCAAAGTGAGGGAGGAGGTTTGCTTAGCTCTAGGGTATGTCAAGTATGTCAAAGTTCCAAGAGAGACTCCCTAGAGCCGGCCAATTCACTTATATAGGCGCCCACCAAAGCACCCAACCGTTACACTCAAACGGGTGCATGTCTGCAAGACCGACCGGGGCCCCGAGACGGCCTGACCGGGACAGCGTCCGGTCCAGCGTCGATCGCACATAAACGCCCACGTGTACTAGCCGTTTGAATTTTACCGTTCGCGCCCTACGTCACTGATCAACTCGCGCGCAGTCAGCATCGACCGGATGCGTCCTGTGCCAGCACCGGACGCCAGCATAGTGGAGTCCGGTCGTTACCCGGAAGCTCCAAAACGTGAAAATCTTGACCGGACCCGTCCGGTCCATGGTCCGGACACGCCGACCGTCGGTTCGCTGAACCCCTTCTCCAGAAGCCGACGTCATCGTGCGTCGGCGCTGACCGGACTTCGACGGCACCGGAAAGGTCCGGCCGCGCGGCGTTCGGTCACACCCTGAAAAACAGCGGACGCCCGGCAACCGGCCGGACCCGTCCGGTCCCTACCTGACAGCGTCCGGTCACCTCTGAGTGACTGCACTTCGTCCGAAAACCTCCGAGTCCCACCTCACGAGCTCGGCGGGAGGGTTCCACACCCAAACACCATCACCTCTTGCCCTCATGTGCCAACACAAAAGTGTCTCTCCACTTGTGCACGTGTGTTAGCATTTTCAAATAGATTTTGCAAGAGTTAGCAAGCACACTAGGTCCCTAATGCATATGCAAAGTCATTGCTCACCTAGTGGCACTTAGATAACCAATATTGCGCGACATCGCCCCTCTTAATAGTACGGTTATCAATCCTAAACCCGGCCATCAACTTCTCTACACGCCTATGGCCGGCAAAATGAAAATGCCCTAACATATACCTTTGCCTCTAGCATTCCATCTTGTTTATCATCTTCCTTCATCTTCAAGTGTGGTACTTGATCACTTGTGGTCTTCATCGACACCTTGATCACCACTCCACCACTTGGCTTGGACCTTCCCTTTCTCTAATGCTACACACTTAGCAATAGGGTTAGTCCTAGGTTTCATCAATTAGCCAAAACCAAACTAGGGCTTTCAATAGTGCTACACGATCGTCGAGTAGACGACAAATGGTAATAGCTATTGACACCTATTAACATATAATATTCATTAGCAATTATCCCTCCATCCTATATAAATATTTACTAGAACAAGGTTATTATATTAACAATGTCCACGAGTTTTGGTGAATTATGTATTTTTCAGAAAATTATCCAGAAAAGCCTAAAAGAGGGATTCAAGTGTATATTTACACACGAAGCTTATCCGCCACGGAAATATCACAAACGGGACGTGGGAAGGTTCTAGAAGACACCTGAAGCAACCGGGGACCGGGACCCTGCAAGGTAGGGCCGGCCAGCCCCACCATGGTGCCGGGCGGCCCCCTAGGGTTAGGGTTGGCCGCCTCCTTCCAGAACCTTCCTCCACCGCCTCCGAGGAGCCATCTCAGCCGCTTGTTAGATCAGTTTGATCCAACGGCGTGTATCCATCCCACCGGGCTATAAATAAAGGGCCAGACCCCCCTTGGAGGAGGCCAGATCAAGAGCTGAAGAGCCAGCGCATTAGATAGAGATCCACTAGATCTAGGCTAGCAATCAAGATAGAGATTAAAGAGATAGAGTAGAAGAGTAGAGATTCGGAGGAGCCCTGGCCTATCGGAGCATCCTCAGGAGCTGTATTCGTCAGGATTCGGCTCCCTCGCCCGGACCTGTGTTCTGAGGTACTTTTGTATTTACCATTCTGATTCAAGTAAGTAACTTATTTTTATTCGTTCTTTGGTTTGTAACTCATATTATATTGAGTACTTCGATTTAGATAGCTCCTAGGTCAGAGTAGTGATTCGTAGCATAGATGTGGTGTCTGGGCTATGGTTGCTTGTAGATGTCCCCTGATCAGCCGGATAGTGGTAGCTCGCGAAGGTGACTTTATAGCTTCGTTGAATCCTCTGTAGTCCACTTCCTGTTGATAGGACTGATAGGCTTATAGGTGCCTCGTAGAAGATTACTCTGTTTCTTCTCCTATTCGGGTTACTTGTCCGATAAGACGATATTATACAAAGTTTACCGGTAGTTGGAACTAGAGTACATTAGCTATTTCCTCATTCTCAATAGTTTTCTAGATTGTTTGTACCCCCTTAGATTAAGAGTTATAGACTTAGTCATAAATCACCTGCTGTTCCTTTGGGTTCAATATTAAAACCGGCTTGATCTTGGTGAAGTGCTGATCAGTATATATCTGTGCGCTTGCGGATAATCTGATTATAATTATTATATAGGGTGCAGTTAAATTATACCAACAAGTATTTCTGGCGCACCGTTACCAGGGAACGGTTTGCTGATTTTGACTTTAGTCTATCTTAGTCTATATTTATCTTTTTATCTTAAAATAAAAATAAAAATATTATAGAAAATAAATCTCAACTTTTATATCAATATGGAGCACTATCGGGATAGTATCGCTATTTAAGGTAAATGGACACCGACTTAAACTTTTTCTAGAACCATTTGATTCGGGGAGTAGTTGATGAATTGGATTTTATCCTATTACCAATTTATTAAGCTCTATTCGCTCCCCATGCGAAATTTTATCCGAAAACACAACTAATAGAAAATAGGAGGAGTCCGAAGGCACCATGCGATGGGGGCACCCGAGGTGAGCCCCTGTGGGGCGGGCCGGCGCCCCCTACGCCCTCTCGTCCCGACTCTCGTTCCCCTATCCTTCTACACCCTTCCTACGTATATTCACGTATTATCCAATCGCGATCGGATATTCTTTCGTACGGATCCCGTAGAGCCTAGGTTTCGTCCTCATCCTATCTCCTGAAACCCATATACCCATATAAATACGTACCTAGACCCCCCTCAATTGTATTCCATAACCAGCCACCTCTCCCCTCCGAAGGAGCTCTCCAATCTTGATCTATTAGCAATGGCGGACAAGGCGATCGTCTCCTACGGCGCGGACTTCGACAACATCCCCAGTGATGATTCGAAGGCTCTCGTCCTCGCGCAGCCGAAGCCTCTCGGCGTCGTGCCGCCGAAGCATGTTGCTACGGTACCCCAGCGCCACAAGCAAGTCTACTACGTGCAAGATCCATCTGCTCTTCCTCCACCACCTGTAAGACTGCTGCTTGAAGGAGGTGCTAAGGGGAAGCAAATTGCTATTCCAAGGGGTACTCCGCTTCTTCCACCTAGAGACAATGAACGACTCTTAGCAGTTCAAACCGATAAGAAAGGCAATCTGGTATGTGCCAAGTATACCAATACTCGTCCTTCGTCCAAGGAGTTCGTGCAAACCCTAATGAGGTCTGTTACACTGAGCACATCACACCTAAACCCAAGCCCAAGAGGAAGAGAGCTGCATCAGCACTAGCACTGGAGAAGGTTCCTAAGCAGCCAGCACCTACGCTACACACTCTCAGCGAGAAGCTTGAAGGCCTCTCCAATATTGTTAAGGGTATGGAGACATCCAACAAGCTAAGGGACAAGATCATAGATGACATGGATAAGTAGTTAGAGATCAGTCTCAAGTTAATCCGCAGCCTCGAGCGCGACAAAGACAAGCTTAAAGCAGAGGTTGCAACCCTCTAAGAAGTAATTCAAGGCCTCAACCATGAAGGGCAGCATTAGTTGCCTAGTTACCTAATAAGGCACAATTCCACTAGGTTCGGTTAGTTAATCGAGTCAGTCGAGTCATAAATTTTTCTTAGGACAAAGCCTAATGAGCTAGGGCAATCGTTAGCTCAGTCGTTAAAGCGTCTGTCGAGTTATATTATATCACCACCACAAATGAATAAAGTGTCTTATCTTTTATATTAATGTTTTGTTATCTACTCTACTCTCTATTTTTGGTATGTGTTTGTCTCCACATATTGCGCAGAAAAGAATACAGGAAAACAAGTGTGGGGGAGGCACATCGCAAACACGGAACGAAAATTCGATCAGAAAAAAATAGCATAATTCGGAACACAATCAAACCAAGACCGCGCACAACAAGGCGGGCCCCCCCCAGCCCCACAAGTGGGGCCGGCCGGCCACATAGCCACCCCCTGGCGGCGCCCACCCCTCGCCACTCGCCTCTTCGTTTCGGCCACGGTCGGGTTTGAGTTAATTGCAATATAATCGCATATATTTCACTCTAAATTGTCATCCGAATTATAAATCTTCATATTAAATGTCTTTAAATAAATAATTAAAGTCGTTTAATCTGTGACTTGAGAAAATAAATTATATGACACTTTTCTAGAATCATGATTATTATGAAATTTATAGTACTTCATAATTGCTCAAGTTATTGTGGAAAAAGAAATAGCAAAATAATGGGTACTCAATTCCCGATAATTTGTCTTTGGCGGTTTTATTTTAAAATTCGAAAACAATTATCTTCACTTTTCATTTTTTTTGTAGTGAAACCTAATAATAATTATATCATTCTAATTCAATGGCTTAGTTTGAGAGGTTTATCATATTCCCAGTATCATAAAATAAAATTAAATAAAAATATAATACACTCTCTTGAGCAAAGATTATGAAGGAGGCATGAGTTATTCACAAAGAATTCGAGAAAATAAAAAGAGACAAGTGTCCAAAACCTCAAAAAAGATAGATCACAAGGAAATAAAAAGGGACAAGTGTCTGAAACCTCGATTTAATGAGAAAATAAATATGAGCATGTGCTCAATAAGTAGAAAAAAGAGAGCTCATGGTCCCTACAACATAATATGCCAAAGAGTGGGTGATTTTTCTGATCTAGGAATATGATATTTTTCTCCCTGGCTATAAAACATCAAATTTATATCACTACCATTGGTGCCACTATAAATAAGAGAAGGTCGAAGCTATATTTTATCTTGCGAAATCTATTTACTCTCCAATAGACATAATTAAAGGAGAAGAGTAACCTGTTCCAAGCTATCCTACTCCGCAATCACTTAAAGGTTCATGATAAACACTTTAAATTCCACAATGCATGGTGACTAGACTAGTTTTATATAATTTAATTCTCAAGTTATGCATTAAATATTTATTCTTTATGCTAAAACTAACTTTTTTCTCGGGAGTAAAAGCCTAAGTGTGGGGGTAATTGTTGACACCATTTAACATATAATATTCATTAGCAATTATCCCTCCATCGTATATAAATATTTACTAGAACAAGGTTATTATTAACAATTTCCACGAGTTTTGGTGAATTGCGTATTTTTTTTAGAAAATTATCCAGAAAAAGCCTAAAAGAGGGATTCAAGTGCATATTTACACACGAAACTTATTCGCCACAGAAATATCACAAACGGGACGTGGGAAGGTTCCAGAAGACACCTGAAGCAACCGGGGACCGGGACTCCGCCAGGTGGGGCCGGGCGGCCCCACCATGGCGCCGGGCGGCCCCCTAGGGTTAGGGTTGGCCGCCCCCTTCTAGAAGCTTCCTCCACCACCTCCGAGGCGCCATCTCAGCCGCTTCTTACGTCGGTTTGATCCAACGGCGCTATCCATCCCACCTGCTATAAATAAAGGGCCGACCCCCTCCGAGGAGGCCGGATCAAGAGTCAAGAAGAGCCAACGCATTAGATAGAGATCCACTAGATCTAGGCTAGCAATCAAGATAGAGATTAGAAAGATAGAGTAGCAGAGTAGAGATTCGGAGGAGCCCCGGCCTGTCGGAGCATCCTCAGGAGCTGTATTTATCCGGATTCGGCTCCTTCGTCCGGAGCTGCGTTCTGAGGTACTTTTGTATATACCATTCTGATTCAAGTAAGCAACTTATTTTTTATTCGTTTTGTTTGCAACTCATATTATATTGAGTACTTCGATTTGGGTAGCTCCTAGGTCGGAGTAGTGATTCGTAGCATAGACGTGGTGTCTGGGCTATGGTTGCTTGTAGATATCCCCTAATCAGCCGGACAAGGGTAGCTCGCGAAGGTGACTTTATAGCTTCGTTGAATCCTTTGTAGTCCACTTCCCGTTGATAGGACTGATAGGCTTATAGGTGCCTGGTAGGAGATTTCTCTGTTTCTTCTCCTATTCGGGTTACTTGTCCGATAAGACGATATTATATAAAGTTTACCGGTAGTTGGAACTAGAGTACATTAACTATTTTCTCATTCTCAATATTTTTCTAGATTGTTTGTACCTCCTTAGATTAAGAGTTATAGACTTAGTCATAAATCACCTACTGTTCCTTTGGGTTCGATATTAAAACCGAGTTGATCTTGGTGAAGTGCTAATCAGTATATATCTGTACGCTTGCGGATAATCTGATTATATTTATTATATAGCGTGCAGTTAATTTATACCAACAGTAGCTTTGACCCGGAGGAAGAAGTGCTCTCATGAGCGATGAGGGGGCCTTGGATCAATCATGTGCAGTTACATAGCAGACATGAACATTCAGTGTTCAAGACTTGTTTGAGACTAACTTTTGCTCCATTGAATTTTCTCTGCATAGCTCCAACTTTTATTGTGTCATTTCAAGCTTCCTTTTCAATACAATATTAGGCAGGTCTCCTCCCAATTCTTTCCACAAAAACTTTTAAACGACCATGGACCATTAGTAATACTCATAGATGATATAAGTTGTAATTCCTATGCAATGTCTAAACTTATTTGAATTTTTTTGGGAGTTGGGATCTGAAGAACTTTCTAGCTCCTAGGTGGAGGGGCGCCTTCTTGCGGCAGCAGTGCATGCGCCTATAACCTGGGTGGAGTGCATTGTAGATCTAGGGCCATCTAGGGCGTGGATGTGGAGCTGCGGCGATATAGCCCGTCCGAGTGATGATGATACTGGGCACTGTGGCACCATCGTGACCAAGATGTGCAGATCGAGTAGAGTGTGATGGCGGCCTCACTACTACAGAAACTATTTGTAGCAACGCCTCTTTTTTTTATAGGGGCGGCTCTATATTAAACCGCCCCTACAAATGGTGGCCAAACGAACCGTCCTTTACAAAATCCATTTGTAGGGGCGGTTGGAGTTATGAGCCGCCTCTACAAATGTCTAGATTTGTAAGGGCGGTTCTATATCCAACAGCCCCTACAAATTGGATTTGTAGGGGCGGTTCTATATTGAGGCGCCCCTACAAATGAATGCCGAATATAAAAAATAAAGCACTAAAATTTAATTTTTTTAAAATGATCTCGGATGGAAAAATGACTAAAATAAAAGTTGTAGATCTCAAAAAGTTACGTAACTTTGCTATTTATAACTTTTTTATTCAAAATCATTTTGTACTCCAAAATTTACACTTTGAAAATATTGTTTGAAGTAGTTAAATTTTGAAATTCAAATTTTGAGTTAATAAAACAAACTCGCATGAAAAGATGACCAAAATAAAAGTTGTAGATCTAAAAAAATTAAGCAACTTTGTAGTTAACAATATTTTCATTTGAATTTTTTCACATGGTAAATTATGTATGAATGTCTTAGGTTTGAACTTTGAATTTTTGAAATGAACTTTTTTTAAATAACCTCAGATAGAGAAACAACCAAAATAAAAGTAGTAGATCTCGAAAAGTTATGAAATTTTGTAGTTGACAACTTTTTGATTTGAACTCATCTTGTTAAACAAAATTACATTGACTTTCTCAAATGTAAAATTTGACTTTTTTTCAAATGACCTCGGATGGAGAATGATCAACATAAAAGTTGTAGGTCTCGAAAAGTTATGAAACTTTGTAGTTGACAACTTTTGATTTGAAATCATCTTATTAAACAAAATTATATTGACTTTCTCAAATGTAAAATTTGACTTTTTTTCAAATGACCTCGAATGGAAAAATGATCAACATGAAAGTTGTAGGTCTTAAAAAGTTATGAAACTTTGTAGTTGAAAATTTTTTGATTTGGATCTGTTTAGGGCCTCAAACAATCAATTTAATTTCAGTTTAGGATAATATGTAGGGAAAGAAAATACAATATGGACACATGTGACAAGTAAGGTGTAGTGGTAGAGGAGAGAGCGCGAGGGTGAGGTTGTGAGTTCGAATCACGGCCAACGCAAAGTCTCTAAAAATCACGGAAAAAAGGCTGGAGTGAGCCACGGGTGGGGGGCTGTCTAGTGGGGATTTTCTCGGATTAAAAAAAGTTTTTTACTATTTTTTTGATAATTTTTCGTAATATCTGGAAATTGATTTGTAGGGGCGGTTGGATATAGAACCGCCCCTACAAATCGCCAACCGTCTCTACAAATCGATTTGTAGGGGCGGTTATCTGGAAATTGATTTGTAGGGGCGGTTGGATATAGAACCGCCCCTACAAATCGCCAACCGTCTCTACAAATCGATTTGTAGGGGCGGTTGGCCAACCGCCTTAAAAATCGGGCATTTGTAGCCACGGTTGCGTAGGGGCGGTTGGCAAAACCGCGGCTACAAATGCTCATGAACCGCCCCTACAAATCATTATTGTGGTAGTGCCTGCCCATGTATGTAGATGCAGGATACGCAGAGCTCCGGTTGTAGCCCGTCCAAACAGTAGCAATTTGTGGAATGGTTGTGTGTCGACAGAGCAATCATGCAACAACGACATGGTGGTAAACTGGTAATTCGAGCAGGCATAGCGGTGTAGCTGCGGCACAAGGGGACTCAGTGGCTTCAGTGTCTGGCTCCATTTGATGGGACTAGTTTTTTGTTGTTTATTCTTGATTAGCCTGCCTCTGTTGTTTATGATTGAAAGTCACAAAGTGATAGAGGTGGCAGTATTGCTCGCCGCTGTTAAACATTTTTGCCCATTTCTGAAGTTTGTTTTTGATAGTAGTTGCAGTTGTAATGGGTTCGTTAGCACGACAGGTTGTTCGACGTGTGTCGATACATCTGCCTTCGGTGGCCTTGAGCACTCAAACACAAATGACTTATTCTGGTTCGGGTCTCTGACCCCTACATCCACCAGTGGATCTTCTTCATGTTAGGTATGATTAATCGTGAGCTCTTATAATGGAGGAAATCGAGAGAGTGAAAGAGAGGGGGGGTGGCTTTGGGGGAAGTGCTATGCTAAACATGTGCGCTATGCTTAAACATGTGTTGTACGGTCTTATCTTGTCACCCTTCTACGGGAGTCCATGCCTTCCGAAGGACACGATGGCAGTACAAAGCAAATGGTTTCTCCTAGGGGTTCTCACCCTAGGTTTGAGTCTTCTTTTTTTTATCTTAGCATCACCGGGCCCTTGTTTGTCTTATAGCTAGGGTCCCACAAAATTACAACAACTCCCAGACACCATGCTCCAACGGTGTCTGCCCTAGGTGAGCCTAGCTTCTTCGAAATGTCATGCTCCCCCTACTACCTGAAGCCTCTTTTAATGGGCTTGGTAGAGTTACTTGTCCTAACACTCGTACCCTAGACTTGATCTTGCCGAGAGAGTGGCCGAACAACGTCTTACAGTTGCAGAGCTAGACAAAAGTGTGGTGCTTCTACACCTGCCAGGATCTTAGTGCATGAGACTGGCTTCTAACTTTGCTGGTGGTGAACATTCACCCCGAGCCAAGGGTGGGGATGAATGCGGGGGACTTGGCTCTGCTGGGGTTCTCCTAGGTCAAGAATCCCTGCACCTTGGTTTGAGTCTCCAAGCAATAGACAACCTAGACAGGGAGAGACATTTTGGCCTTGTCCTCTCTTGTCCACCGAGACCTTCTCAGGAGCTGGCCCTTAGAGGCCCACCAAGCCATCTGAAGATGGTCTCAAGTGTAGTGCGAGCCCCAACTAGTTAATTTGGGGAGGAGGTCGGGATGTTAAGAACCGGATTGTCAAGTTTATAACCGGGACTTGAAATACCCCTGTGTTAAACTATACCACTATACCATCTCCGACCTTTGTATCAGGATACTCACTCATGTTGTACTACTCGGCTCAGAGATGGAGTTATTAGAGGTTTTACATTTGTTAATTAGAAAACTACCAATAATACTTAAGTTTTAACAGGATCTATACCACATTAAAGATCCAAATATATGCTTGAGCTTTTTGATGGTTTATTGGAAAGATTTATATACATAAACTTTTTCAAAGCTAGCTCTGAACATAGATACATCATCGCGCCATAAAGGCTTAGATTCAATACACAAAAAGCTTGGTTTTAAGTCACCTCGGTAGAAAGGGACATATACTTCTAGTGCTTGATATTGTTAACCTGCAGATCCACTCCAAAGGGTAGACCTAAGAACATACTTTAATTTTTCCTTTACATTTTAGAATAGTTCATTCTATATGGAATGCCTTATAAATCTTGCTATATATGAACTGCATGCTGAACGAAGTGAGCCGAAATTTGACGTTCCTTGGGCTTTGGCAGGACCACTCACACTGGTTGTTAATTGTTATTAGCATGGTTCACCCTATTTGCGTGGTGTTCTGGATTTGTTTCTCTCCAAAAGTAGTGCGCGCTCTAGACATGTTAGCACAAGAACTCCCTCCAAATCATCCTGCCTGTAGTAATGCAGTATTTGTACTAGAACTACAAGAGTGTGGCTATTTATTTATTTAACAACAAATTTGGAAACATACATTATATATACTTTAATTAAGGATTTTATTACGACGAGTTTAACACCACAGATGGACGCTTCTACATATATAGTAAAAATTACATGTTGTAAAATGCATCTTTTATAATAGAACATTTTTTGATTGGATTTTACAAATATATTTTCCAATCGATAAAAATATGGACAAAAAGCTATTTGAAAGACCATGTCGTTGGCGTCCCAGCCATCAAGTTTGTGGAGGTAGGGAGGAAGTAGCTCAGAAGGAGGCAGAGGCACGCGGCGGCGTGGAGAAAGAGGACCGAGACGAGTCCGGCCAGAACTGGGCGCTCTTGACCTTGGAGATGCTGTTGAGGACGCCTAGCGGCGTCACGTCTCCCACCACTGTCACCTTCTTCGTCGCGATGTCGATGTCGAAAGAAGTAACTCCTGGATTATTGGGTAGTCCATGATTGTACGTGTTAGTTAACTAACGAAACTGGACTGGAGGTTGAAGGGGTTATTAGGATGAGTGAAAAGTTCACCTTCCATCTTGGAGATGTGCTTCTTCACCTTGCCAGCGCACCCCTTGCAGTGCAGAGAGACCCTCAAAACCACCACCTGTATAGTAGTAGTATGTTGCCTCTATCGGATTAGTTTTTCTTCTTTTCATGGCCATTGCTAAGCGAATTATAAGTTGGCAACAAGTTCATGAATCGATTAATTATTGACGAAGCTGCAGGACACAACAATCTTACTCACCTGATGCTGGCCTGTTCTCGTGGAACATGATCTCACCATGACACTGTTGTCACCGGCAACGACATGGTCTCCTCTTATGTCTGACGACGACGACGAGGAGGACGACCCCGCAGCTGATGCAGACGGCTCAGCGAATAAATCCACTGGCGGCGGCGGCGGCGGCGGCGTCAGGAGCTCAGGCCTGTATGGAACAGCCGGCAACACGGCATCGCCGTGGCTGGGGAACATGTCTATGTCGTCGTCGGCGTCGTCAATGAAGGATGGCCGCGGGGACGGGAGCGGCGGCGGCAAGGAGTCGATTACGGTGATTTCGTCGTCGGACTGCATCATGAGCCTGGAGGAGTTGAGCAGGAACCTGGAGGACCTCGCGGGGCTCACCTGCTGCAGCTGCACCGCCTTCTTCTTGTTTTTCCTATGCTCTGACGACGACGTCGACGACCTACCACCACTAGCAGCGGCTTCCGTGCTCTTCTTCTTCCTTTTATCTTTGCCATCGACGTCGTAGTGGTAAAGCTGCTGCTGCTGCTTCAGGTAGGAGGAGGAATCATTTGTTGGAGTACTCCTGAAAGGGGAGGAGGAGCTTGGTCTGGGTGGCTTGGGCACGGATGGCGGGAGACGCCTGTGAGGGTCCTGGAGGCGCGGAGAGTGGCGGTCGATGGCGCGGCCAGTGGAGGCGACGACGGCGGCGGAGGCCGCCGACGAGCAGGAGAGGCCTGAAAGGCTCTGCAGCCTCTCCTTCACGTACTTGTCCTTCCAACGCAACAAGGAAGCCGCCATGCACCAACCAGCAAGATCGATCAGAGACCAAGATTTGAATGCAGAGGTATCTTGTGCTAGGACGAGCAGCGAGGAGGGAAACTGAAGAGCATGCAACTCGCTGACTTGAGTAGTTCTTGGCTGTCCTATGCTTGCTCTCTTTGTGTTTTCGGGTTGGTGGCTTGGTGCCCTTGTGGTGGGTGGTGGTGCGCAGTGCAGTGCGCGCATCTGATTCTTCTCACTCATTTGTGCCTCATCTTATACTGCAAGTACTGAACACAGACAGCAGCGGAGGGAGCTGGAGGCTCGTGTGCTATTGGAGGATCCACATCCACATCACGGCGGGCAGATCTTTGCATCATTTTTGTAATTTTGCTATATATAAATAATCTACGGATAAGTTCAATCAAGCACTCTGTACGTACGTGATTCATATTATTTAATTTTGCTGTATGTATAATATAGCTAACAGATTCGACAGTACATGCGTACGTACATGAATCATGACAAAATTTGCCGATCGGTCAGATCTGATGCTATGCATCTTCTTATTTTTCTGGTCCCATCCAGTTCATCCTTGGACACACAATCAAGATGACAGGGGATTATAATAGTTGCAGATTGCAAAAATGAAACATATCCACTTAAAAAAAAAAGAAATGAAACATATCTATGGTGACCAACCAAGCCAAGTGCCCAAGTCAATTGTACCAGTAAGCAAGCAAGCAATTTGTTCTGCAGCTAGTCCTGAGCTACGAGATGTCAAACAAGACAAATGCTGATCAACGTGAGCTACTCGCTCTCAACTTGCCCACTGTCACTGGAGAAGTATGATTGGACTCTCTCCTTAAGTCGCCATCGGAGATGGAGAGAAGAACAAAATGGAAAGACAGGCATCTGGACGAAACCAGCGCCACCCATCCCATCCTTTCTTCTTCCTTTCTCAATCGAATCGAATCAAATTGTGTCTGCTTTTTCCCCACTTCGTTCCTCCATTTCAAAGAATAGGTCTGCAGCCAGCTGCGGAGAGTTTATACTAATAACAAAGTGACAAAGTGCAATTAGGTGAGCACTTTGTTGACACTGGTTCATCCACGCATGTGAACCAGCACTCACAACCCTCCCTTACCGCCGTTGGATTCATTCCCACTGACAACTAATACTCATGTCTCTCTCGTCGTTACATATATACTACACATATTATTAGTCATCAGGTCGTGCTTTCACATGTTTTAGACGATCTTTATTTTTTCTGGAAACTGCAGTGATCATCATTGAACTGAAAATACATGAAACTAGACAAAATTTTGGCAATATTACAACAGTAGATTTGATGAGAGGATTTGGCAAGTCCCATACACTACTATTATTTGGGTTTTCCTTGTTTCGGTTTCAAGAAGAACATTATTTGCGCAAAAGTAACATGGGGACTTCAAATGCCATAATATATATTCTACTCCTAATTGGAGGACCATCTTTGTTGTCACCCTTTTAGCACTTTATTAGTTTCTATGTCTGCTTCCAATGTGCAAAACAATGATTTAAGTCTTTGTAACTTGGGTCCACCAGGTGAATGGTTAGCCGGTTATTCCTTGGTCATTTGTAGATAGATTAATTAACAGCGTGCTAGCTCATGGTGGCTAAAGATAGATGCGTATGTGATCTGGATGCTAGCTCTGGATCATTTCTTTATTACGATTATCCTGGATTCTAAGTGCACCCGTGATGATTAAGGCATATGATGATCACTGCCACGCTTGCCTTGGATTGGTGCTCTGTTCTTGTCATCATAGCATACCTGTGACTGAACTGTGAGCATACGGTGTGGGTGACAGGCTTCCGGTTCCTTCAATTTGCGTCCTAACACTAGCTAAAGCTGCTGGTCAATTCGTATCGTCAAAAAACAAACTCCATTGCACGGCAGAGTTAGTTGTAGTAAGAAATAGGAGACTACTGGCTAACCGTTTGACACAGTAAAAAAAGATTAATCACAATCCTTTAATTTTTCTTAGCTGGCAGGATAGTCAGTGCGGTAACAAGACAGAGAGCACATCAAAACAAGGGGATGTGTGTGTTAGTATACTATACTAATGCTTTATTGTAATCTAGCAGACTACTAATAGAGTGGGGTATATTGCTTAGGAACCTAGTACTAGCAGAAAACATGGCAAATTGCTAGGACCGTGTCTGTCACCATCTTCCTTAAACTTAGATGAATACGCTATCACCAAGCACTAAAAAGGCTACAGGATTGCTGGAGCTGATTGAGGCGAGCAGCGGCGGAAGACGGCACGATCGAATTGAATACCACACTAACAGTTCAGTAATTCAGTGGAAAGGGTGGCCGTAGTTGTCTTGTCTGCCGCCCCCAAAGGCTAGCAGCGCTTCTCGATGTAGTAGCTCGACATGTCTATGCATTATTTTCCTTTTATTACAAACATTCTTTTATTTTTATGGTGAGACCAGAACAGTGGCAGATTACAGAGGCTCTGGCCGGTTGTGAGCATCACTCATGTGCGGAGGCAATGGAACAACTAAGAAGATACTACAAACAAAACTAGTAAATCTGCAATAATAAGAGCAGGTGGAGATTTAATCTAGACATTAGCCATGTCTGTGCTTGTCGAAAAGCCTGAGAAACTAAAAAACCTTTTAGTAGCCTTTGCATCGAAGAATTATTAATGGGCAACTTTTTTGCTGTGTGTTGCGTTGCACACAGTTGTCGGTCCATCCGTGCATCAGGTAAAGCTTCAGATAATAAAATCCGGTCAACTTTAGAAACTTTAGCCACCATTAATTAACTTCTAAATATATCTAAGTGTTTGTTTGAGAAAACTAATTTTTATTCTGATCTCTGCCTAGGTTATGCATTCAGTCAAACTAAATTAAAGTTCAATATAAACAATTATTTGCCGCGAACTGAACGATAGCTCAGCTGGTTGGGTTTCTTGTGGTCCACCTGCCCATCCGGGTTCAAGTCCCAGACTTGACACGGGTGCTCGCATTTTTCTGGATTTATCCAGGATTTAACGGCGCTATGCATTCAGTGGTAGGCGACGCGTGCCCGTCGACAGCGAGGCGCCTGTGGTGACTTCGTCAATCTCGAGATTTGCCGGTCCATCTCAGTTCTTCGAAGGTGCTCATAGGGGTAGGGTGTGCGTGCGTGCATTCATAGGGAGTGAGTGTGCGCTCGTGTATATGAGTGTCTGAGTCTGTAACTGGGTCTTCTAAAAAAAAACAATTATTTGCCATAAAAACAAACCCCAAAAAGCTAGCAAGAATGTGAACGCATGGAAGGCACATACATATATTTTTTTTTTCGAGAATTGCATTATGTTCTTGTGGATTATTGTATTTAATAAATACAATCTAGCAAAACTATGGTTAAAGACATGTTTGAATTTTGCTAGATCGACTAATCTGAGGGCCTAGGTTCAATTCACGGCTCAATTATGTAGTCTATATTATGCATAAAATTATTGTAATTAAGATTATGCATTATAATAATCAGTGTTTTGGTCAATAGAATATGGTGATTGATAATGGTAGGTTAATAAGTGAAAAAAATTCCTTGCAGCTTCACTTTGATAGATTGACTGCCATACTAATTGAACTTGTGCTACTTGGAGTACCAGTTACATAGTATATATGACCGACAAGTGTGTGGCAATAAAAGAAACCAAAATATTTAATATATAATCTCCTAAAGCTAACTCTTTCTTCGCCATGATTTCATTGCGTTGCTTTTTGGTTTGATTCTCGTGATCGCTTCCCCGGAGTGGAGATGGATCGGAACGTCTCTCTTCTCTTCTTTTATTTTCTTTTATTTTCTTCTCTTTTCGAGGAGTTAGCTGATTGATCGACAACATGACATTTCATATGGCAATTTTTGAAACGCATCTTCATGATTTTCCGTTTTGTTTGACAAGTATAGGCATGTCGGCACTCGGCAGCAAAACTAGCAATGGCCGCCCCCTGCTCTCCTCCGGCTGATCACCGATGATTAGCGCATCGAATCCGATGCTCTCTTGGTCTAGACGAGTGGACCTCTAGACCGCGCGCGTGCATGCTGCTTTGTTTGAGATTGTAGTGGTGGTCCCCTACCATATGCTAATATGTTACGAAAATTGATAGCCGCTGCTGGTGCTTTAATTTGCTCCTTGGACAAAAAAAAATTGAAAGCCAGGCGACTGGATTTGCTCTTGTTAGAGCAACTCCAATAGTTTGTTAAAATTTACTTGGCAAATCTATAGTTTTGTCAAGTCTCAAAACAAATGCCGTGAAAAAAAGAGGACTTCTCTAACAGTTTGCTATTTGGGCTTGACAAAAGAACTTAGCATCCTAGAACTTTTGCCAAAATTATAAAATTAAGCCTCCAACAAGTTGACAAAACTAGTTGGTAAATTGGGATACACGTGATGCCAAGCGATGGAGGACTTGGCATATTT
This sequence comes from Chrysopogon serrulatus, assembly GCA_015844335.1. Taxonomy (NCBI): domain Eukaryota; kingdom Viridiplantae; phylum Streptophyta; class Magnoliopsida; order Poales; family Poaceae; genus Chrysopogon; species Chrysopogon serrulatus. Next base: position 33,510 of record JADLZL010004415.1, on the reverse strand, counting down.
GGCAAGTGAAGGGGAAATTTTGCCAAGCTCACAAAAATGTCAAGTAGTTTTACCAACTTATTGGAGGCTGTTTTTTGTGGTTTTGACAAAAATTCTAAGATGTCAAGTGCTTTTAGCAAACTGTTGGAGTTGCTTTGAGATATATTTCTACAGGTGTATGTTCATTTTCCTCTTGTGAGTCAAAATCAAGGAACAAACCGTGCCGCTACATCCATAGAGACTAAATCGTGGCGCACGTATGAGTTTTGTGAACAATGTATATATTACCATTTTCTTAAAATGATTGTATATTTTTTTATGTCACAAAAACATGTTGTCATGCAAAATTGTAGAATTTTCTGACAAATGAAGGATGAAGTATACCTAGCAAACAAATATTTTCTCATAACGACTATGGGATATTGGATAGAGTGAAATGTAGGACTATAAGTATATTTTTTTTATAAATTTTAATGGAAGTTATTAGAAGTAGAAATAGTTCAATTTAGAATTACTTTCGGTAAGTACATAGAATTTCATTTGAATGATAGAAAATATCAAATAAGTTTCAACAATTTGAAACTCCTCCAAAACAACACATATGTAGCTAGTTGCTTGTTTAAAATAAGGTTTTAGTGTATGGAAGACCTTTTCCTAAGGTGGCTTCACCAATAAACAACAATAAAAAAATCAGTAAGAAGACCATGAATTGATAGAGCATGATTTTAGAAACGTTTAGAGAAAAACTGTCACCACATTTAAAAGATAGTACGAGGAGAAAAACTAGTTACTAGTTTTAATTGGGGGTTAAAGAGAGAAACCACACTTGTTCAATATTTCTAAATTTTGAATTTCTATTATACAAGAACTTTAGACTTAAGTTTAGGAACATATATGACTTCAAACGACATAACATGAATTTAGAAACTTTTAGAAAAAAGAACCATCACATTCAAAGTTGGTAGGAGGGGGAAAGACTAGTTACAAGTTTTAATGAGAGATTGAAAAGAGAAACCATACTTGTTCAACAATTTAATTTTTTGAATTTTTGTTATATAAGAACTTCAAACTTAGATTTAGGAACATAAATGACTTCAAATAATAGAGCATGAATTCAGAAACTTTTAGAAAAAAAGAACCATCACATTCGATTTACAATTTTTTTGTGAGAGATTGAAAAAAAAAACTGCACTAGTTCAAAAGATTAATTATAAGATTTGTGAGAAATTTTAATATATATGAACTTCGAATAGAATTTTTGGTATAGTAAATGATTTCAGATGAAAATGTTGTCAACAACACGGTTTTTGCTCATTTTTTCATCCGAGTTCATTTTAGCAATTCAAAATTTAAATTTGAAAACTTGATAACTTCAAACTGAATTGTGATAGTAAATGATTTTAAATGGATACATCACTACCAGAAAAGTTGTAAAACTCATTTAGATCTATAAATTTTCATCCGTCTTTGTTTGAATAAATTGAAATTTAAATTTCAAAATTTGAGTACTTCCAACATCATTTACTCGTTATTTGAAAACTGTTTCAACTTTTATTTTGGTGCCAACCGAATTAGTGGCTCTGTGGTTTGCCCTGCTCAGCAGGAGAGAGATAGGTCCCTATGTTGAATCCTGCCTCCACCATATTTTTTACGTTGATTATTGTTTTTTTTCTTATTTTTTATGTTACATCGATTCCTGTAAGGGTGGTTGGTGACACCCCCCACAACCTCACCCCCCCCGCACACTCCCTCCTCTACCACTACACCTCACCGTCACATATGTCCATTTTGCATTTTCTTACATCAATTCCTGTAAGGGTGGTTGGTGACACCCTCACAACCTCACCCTCGCACACTCCCTCCTCTACCACTACACCTCACCGTCACATATGTCCATTTTGCATTTTTCTTTCCCCACATATTATGTTAAATTGAGATTAAATTGATTGTTTGAGGTCCTAAATGGATCCAAATCATAAAGTTATCAACTACAAAGTTTCATAACTTTTCAAGTCCTACAACTTTTATGTTGGTCATTTCTCCATCTGAGATCATTTGAAAAAAGTCAAATTTCAAATTTGAGAAAGTCAACGTAATTTTCCTTTGCAAGATAATTTCAAATAAAAAAGTTGTCAACTACAAAGTTTCATAACTTTTGAGATCTACAACTTTTATGTTGGTTGTTTCTCCATCTGAGGTCATTTTAAAAAGGTAATTTTAAAAAATTTAAATTTCAAACTTGAGACATTCAAACATAATTTACCATGTGAAAAAAATTTAAATAATAATATTGTCAACTACAAAGTTGCTTAACTTTTTTGAGATCTGCAACTTTATTTTGGTTGTTTCTCCATCAAAGATCATTTTTTAAAAAATCAAATTTTAGTGCTTTATTTTTTTATATTTGGCACCTATTTGTCGAGGCGATTCAATATAGAACCGTCTCTATAAATCAAGATATTTATAGGAGCGGCTTATAACACCAACCGTCTTTACAAATGGATTTGTAGGGACAGTCTATTTGGCCATCATTTGTAGAATCAGTTCAATATAGAGCCATCTTTGAAAAAAGAAAAGCATTGCTACAAATCGTTTTTATAGTAGTAACTCTCGTGTGTATCTATACGAATAAAAGAAAGAACGAATTCTACTTTAATACAACTCAATGCTAGCTGCGGGGTATGTCTGCCTTTTTGTAACCCGTAGCTGCAGGGTTCAAATTCTTTGTGCTGTAGCTCCTTTTTTTGTTCTCGACCATTAATTTCTGCTTCCGCATCATATATATGCAGCATATTTTTGTTCTCGACCATTATTTTCCGCTTCCGCATCATATATATGCACTTCCGCTTCCGCACCATATCTTCTATACCTAATACTTAAAAGACAAAGGTTTCTTCCCCCATTTTTTGGTCCGGCCCTCCTCTAACTAACTCTTCTTTCAAGAAGAATGAAATAATAAAATCACCACTTATTTAGTTTGGAATTGCACCACTTACTTAGTTTGGAATTGCAAAACCTTATTTGTAACTAGCATTCTATCTTTTGTATGTTTATTCACATAATAAATAGACAATAGCCACCTAATAAACCGAGTCAATCTCTCCTCCTCGATTTTCCATATGGTACTATTCCTATACTGTAGATAGTATTTTTTATGGGTTTTAGTATTTAATTTTTTATGGGTCTTAGTATTTAATTGAAACATAGTTGAGATAAGTCCAGGTATTATGGCCCACGATGGGACAAAGTCCAATTTAAATCTCTCTACCTATTTTTGGTCCGGCCCTCCCCTAACTCTATAGACGTGCAGTCTGACTCTAACTAATGCTCCTAACTAACTCCGTAGATGTGCAGTCCAACTCTAACTAATACCCCGTGTTCTACACCAGACAACGGCGACGAGTCCTTAACCATTAAGGAGATACTCAGCTCACGTATGAGATTTTTGTCTTGGATTGCTGATTCCTTTCCACATGCGTACATACAGCCATACATCATGCATAGGTCTTCCATTGCCCATTGGCATATTTCCTATTTCCGTTCATTTTTACAACATGAAATTTTTTGCATCTAGAGAATCTGCTTTCGAATCTGAATCCGGATCCAAATCTGAACCAAGCGAAAATCGAACGCAGAACATTGAGAAAGAAAAGAAACTCGATGATGTCGTATCCGAACTTGACTTGCTCACATATTTTTGCCTAGCTATAAAATACTACATCGAAGCCTATAAAATATCTAGATCGATTTCCTCTCTCTTCTAGCTTCCAATAGATAGTATCTATATATATACGGCAACTCGCGATGACGCGGTGCTAGGACGCGCGGCACAGCAGCTCGCGATCGTCGGTCGGTGCGGGGCTAGCAGCAACCTAATGCATCCAGTGGCGAGCGTGTGTGGCGAGATCGTAGCAGCCGGCGGTGGCAAGCCAGAACCAGGTGGCACGAAGGAGTGCCGAAGCTGTTCGAGCAGAGGAAGGACCTGGAGACGTTGCTACTTGCTAGACATCCACGAGAAGCGGCTGGAGGAGGCCAACTTCACCATCGCTTGCATGTAGTGGATGGCCACCTCCGCCTCGGAAGTTGGCCTAGATGGTGGCCATGGCCACGTCCTCCGAGGAGACCGCCCGCTGGTGGAGCAAATTAAAGAAGCGCGGACTCGTCGTTGGAGCACGTCTACTCAGCACCCGCCGCGCCGCTGCTGTCTCCGCCTCCACGAACGCGCGTGTCGTAGACCTCGACGACCACTTTTGTTGTTGCTAGCATGGGGCGGTGTCATGGCCAGCGCCCCTAAAGTGCGGTGTCGTTTGCGTCCTGCCTGGCATGGCAAGCAGTGCGAAACAAGCAGCATCGCCTACCTGTCAGGATCCGGAAGAATCCTGACGATAACTAGATAGATTTGGGGATTTGGAGTGAATCAGATGAAGAACAGCAAGAGAAATGTCGGGGAAGACGAGTTTTGTATTTCAGTTGGGAATATTCGATTACAAGCCTTACACCAAGAAGCTACTGCTACTAGCCAAACTGAAAATGAAAAGTCTATACACCTATATTGCTTACCTATGCGGCAATCTCGAGCTGAACCTCTGTTGACGATCAACTAATATTGGCTGCTGCTAGGACGCTGAGTTGCAGTAAGGACCTTATGAATGCAAAGCACATTTTGCTACACAAATCTATAGCTCTATAATTGTTAGGAAGAACACAATTTAATGTAAAAATCTAACCTAGAAATAGTCCAGGGAAAACCGCCCAGCATCATAGCAGCATATCTGAACCTCTTTGAATGCAATCCATCAAGGTATGGCAAGGTTTATATCACAAACACTAAAGTTTCATATTATAAACCACGGAATGTAAGGTCCATTACTACTGTCAATTTATTTATGTACTAGCATAAACAGTTGGGTTTGCCTTTTCATTTCAGTAGCTGCAGATAGTTAAAAATTATAGAGAAACAAAGTTTAAGTTACACAAGAGAGAAGACTAAAAAGCAACAGGGGTACAGACTAAGGGTGCTTGCTAAACCCATGATGAGAAACAAAAGACCAATTTGCTTGCTATCAATTTATTTTTACTGAACCATCGCCGTTGGTTTACAAAAAGCAATCTCTTGAAAGATTCATAATTAATATGTACTATTTTGGCATATTCATTCAAGGTCACAAAAAAACTTGTAAGCCCAACATCAGTACCAGGTTTCAGTCGCTTGCTCAGATAAGAAAATGCAAAATGCTAGATTTACAAAGACAACTGCAACTGCTACCCATAGGCCATAGATGCCCAAACGAACAAATATTCTAGGCACTTGAATGATAGATGCTACGCCTCACTACTTTCTACACCAATCAAAATAAACTGATAAGCAGCCAAGCAGCAAACAAACAACTATCCTATATCAAGCAACAAATATTCCAGTCAGATGTCTAACTGTTTTGCACGCTATAGCTTCCAACGCTGGCACACCCATGGCAGCCCGGGTGGTGCCTTTGGTAACTGTCATGCCTGGAATTATCGAAATTCAGCACTAAGCCCACTCCATTTCATTTTTTGGGCCTCTTGCGGATCGATCACTTTTCCTAATGCAGCAGTTTGGCAGCTGGTTGGTGCTAGATGGGATTGGTTGCTGCTAAATGCCTAAATCACAAATTCATTCACATATTCACATGCTAAATGCCTATAGGATACCAGAAACTCTTCTGCGTGGCATTCATACGCTAAATTCTAAATCACGGAATTCGTTCACATATCCACAATCACCAATTACTCACCAGATGCAGAGCAGCAGTCGGCACGCTTAGCAGAGCAAAAGCAGCAGGAGCAGATGCAGGGCACTAGAGTAGCGACGCGCGGCCATCGGGCACTAGATACTTGGGCAGGGGCACGGGCGCTGGCAGCCCGGCCACGCCGAAGCTGTGCTGGAGGATAGGGACTGCCCGTCCAGTGGCCTAGCGGAGGCTCAGATCTGAGCCGATAGCAAAATAGCTTACGTTATACCCTATATATATACGGCAGCTCGCGATGACGCGGTGCTAGGACGCGCAGCACAGCAGCTCGCGACCGTCGGTCGGTGCGGGGCTAGCAGCAACCTAATGCATCCAGTGGCGAGCGTGTGTGGCGAGATCGTAGCAGCCGGCGGTGGCAAGCCAGAACCAGGTGGCACGAAGGAGTGCCGAAGCTGTTCGAGCAGAGGAAGGACCTGGAGACGTTGTTGGACATCCACGAGAAGCGGCTGGAGGAGGCCAACTTCACCATCGCTTGCATGCAGTGGATGGCCACCTCCGCCTCGGAAGTTGGCCTAGATGGTGGCCATGGCCACGTCCTCCGAGGAGACCGCCCGCTGGTGGAGCAAATTAAAGAAGCGCGGACTCGTCGTTGGAGCACGTCTACTCAGCAACCGCCGCGCCGCTGCTGTCTCCGCCTCCACGAACGCGCGTGTCGTAGACCTCGACGACCACTTTTGTTGTTGCTAGCATGGGGCGGTGTCATGGCCAGCGCCCCTAAAGTGCGGTGTCGTTTGCGTCCTGCCTGGCATGGCAAGCAGTGCGAAACAAGCAGCATCGCCTACCTGTCAGGATCCGGAAGAATCCTGACGATAACTAGATAGATTTGGGGATTTGGAGTGAATCAGATGAAGAACAGCAAGAGAAATATCGGGGAAGACGAGTTTTGTATTTCAGTTGGGAATATTCGATTGCAAGCTCCCGACTCCTTTCGGGTTCTAACCTTTATACTCGGCCAACGCGATGCCAACACTTACAAGGCCCATGCGGCCCAACTCACTCTACTACGAGTACTCTTGACGGCCCATCAGCTAACAGATGATCCCGCCCTGTATGTTGCCCGATCAGGTACAGGACTATGTATCCTGACATTCGCCTCCCCTTGAAACGCAGCTTGTCCTCAAGCTGCTTGTTCTGAATAGCGCCGAAAAAATCTAAAGCTTCTTCCCATGTCAACATTGACTTCGAGGCATGCCCACCACTTTGCACTTGAACTTGAAACAGTGTGGGAAGCACCTTTCTGAACATAGCGTGTGTTGAGAACTTGCCTTTGGACCGGCAAAATCGGTTGGATCAACGAGGAAATTTTCCCAAATCTTGCTCCACCACTTGATTTGCAGCCACATGTTGTTTCAATTGTGACACATGAACCACAGGATGTATTCTAGCATCATCTGGTAACAACAAACGATAAGCCACAGCACCAACTCATTCCAGAATCTTGTAAGGCCCAAAATACCTGAAACTAAGTTTATGATTGCCTCTGGCTGCCACAGATGACTGAATAAATGGCTGCAACTTAAGATAGACCAGATCACCCACAGCAAACTCTCTCTCTGACCTTCTCTTATCAGCTTGGTACTTCATTCTCTGTTGGGCTCTATGCAAATGATGGTAGAGCACATCATTCAATAGATTCCTTTCCAGCAACCATTGCTCTAACTCAGGTGCATGGCAATGAGTGGCACTAGTTACACCCAGAGTCTTTGGAGTGTATCCATACAAAGCTTCAAAAGGAGATCTGCCCAAAGCTGTATGAAAACTTGTGTTATACCAGAATTCTGCCATGGATAACCATTTACTCCACTGTTTGGGGCAAGCATGCACACTACACCTGAGAAATGTCTCCAAGCATTGGTTCAATCTCTCAGTCTGACCATCAGTTTGTGGATGATACGAGGAACTCATCAATAACTGAGTATCAGACAGCCTGAACAACTCCTTCCATAAAGCACTAGTGAATATCCTATCTCTATCTGAGATAATGCTATCAGGTAAGCCATGCAACTTGTAAATGTAATCCATATAAGCTTGAGCCACTTGCATTGCAAAAAATGGATGTGCTAGGGGAACAAAGTGACCATACTTTGTGAACTTATCCACTACCACCAGAATTGTATCATACCTATTGGATTTAGGGAGTCCCTCAATGAAGTCCAAGCAGACCACCTTCCATGCCTGATCAGGAATAGGCAAGGGCTGCAACAGTCCAGGTGGTTTACAGTGATCCACTTTAGCCTGCTGACACCGCGAGCATGATCTTATGAACTCCCCGGATATCCTTCTTCATATGTGGCCGGTAAACAATTGCTTGATTACGTGATAAGTAGGCAAGAATCCGTGAGTGACCACCAATTCCACTCTGATGAATAGCCTGCGACACATGAGTTTTAGCCAATTCATTGTTTCCTAGCCAAACCTTCCCATTTAACCTGATCAAACCTTGACTGAGACTGAATCCAGAACCAGAAATGTCCCCTTCTACCAATTCAGCCAACAATTGAGTAGCCTCAGGATCATCCACATATCCCAGTTTAATTTTGTCCATCCAATCACTGTAAAGAGTGGATACTGCACACACTGAAGGCTCATGCTGGCATCTAGAGAGAGCATCAGCTGCTCCATTTGCCACTCCCTGCTTGAAGACAATCTTGTATTGCAAATCCATAAGCTTAAGCACAGCTTTCTGTTGCATCTTAGTTGCCACTCTTTGATCAGCAATATGCAATAAACTCCTATGATCAGTCTTAATTATGAACTGCTGATGCTGTAAGTACATTCTCCATTTATCTACAGCCAAAAGAATGGCCAAGCATTCCTTCTCATAGGTGGATAAAGCTTTATTCTTACCAGATATAGCCTTACTCAAGAATGCTACAGGATGATTTTCTTGCATCAGCACTGCCCCAAAACCCACATCACTAGCATCAGTTTCCAACACAAATGTTTTTAAGAAATCTGGCAAAGCCAATACAGGAGCTGAGATTAATGCATCCTTCAACTGATTAAAAGCTGTATCAGTCACTGAGGTCCAGATAAATAGAACACCCTTCTTCAACATATCAGACAATGGTCTGCTGATAAGACTATAGTTCTTTACAAACCTCCTGTAGTAACCAGTGAGGCCCAGAAACCCTCTCAGCTCTTTCAAATTTTTTGGAACTGGCCATAATTTGACTGCTTGCACTTTAGCCTGCTCAGTAGCCACTCCTTGAGCAGAAATAATATGGCCCAAATATTCTACTTCTTGCTGGGCAAAGATACACTTGGATGGCTTCACATAAAACTGATGCTTCCTGAGAATGCCAAACACTTCCTTGAGCAGCACAAGATGGTCCTCTAATGATGCTGAGTAGACCAATATATCATCCATGAACACAAGGACTCCCTTCCTCAGCAAATGAGCAAAGATGATATTCATAATTCCCTGGAATGTGGTTGGGGCATTAGTAAGCCCAAAGGGCATAACCAAAAACTCATAAAGCCCTTCATGAGTTTTGAAAGATGTTTTGTAAGTGTCAGCTGCATCCCCACAAATTTGATGGTAACCAGCCTTGAAATCTAGCTTAGTAAACCATTGAGCACTAGACAACTCATCCAATAACTCCACCACAGGCATAGGATGCTTGTTCTTGACTGTTTGAGCATTCAAATGTCTGTAGTCAACACATAGTCTCCATGTGCCATCTTTCTTCTTGACCAATAACACTAGAGAGGCATAAGGACTGGTACTGTGTTTGATAATTCTACTTTGTAACACTTCCCTGACTTGCCTCTCAATCTCATCCTTCTGCTGAGGAGAGTGTCTATAGGGCCTGATACTAACTGGCTGAGCTCCAGGTATCAGATGAATATGATGATCAAAGGTTCTTGGTGGTGGTAGAGTTGTAAGTTCACTGAAAAGATCCTCAAAGTCAATCAACAGTTTCTGAACCTCTTGAGGGATAGACCCAATTTGCAATACAGCAGCATCTGGTTGTTGACATGTATCTGGCAGTGGATTCAACTGCAGACACTGAGCTATAGCCTTCCTGTTCAACAGCCCTTTAAGCTTGCTATCACCAATCACCGGACAATGCAATTCATCATTTCTCGGTCCTTGTAAGGTGATTCTCTTGCCTTGATGAGTGAATTTCATCTTCTTATCAGTCCAATGAACCCACATTGGACTAGCTGCTTCCAGCCAATCCTGCCCAACTATCATATCATAGCACTTAAGAGGGAGGACCTTAACATCAGAGATGAATGTATGCCCTTGACATAACCAGGGTAGCTTCTTCACCATCTTGCTAGAAGTCATAGGAGTACCATCTACAGTAATAAACTGAGAAGCTTCACAATCAGTCAGAATATGCTGCAACTGCTGAGCTAACCCTTCACTGATAAATGTGCCAATACTGCCAGAATCAACAAGAATAAGGATCTGTCTTTTGCCAATATGGCCACACAACCTCATTGTTCTTCGTTTTATGGCAGAAACTTCCAACTGTTGACCCACAGCCATGACCATATCCCCAACTTCAGATTCTGTTGCAGCACTTATTTCCCCATCCACTGTTTCCAGAGCATCAAGCAGTTCCTCAATCACATGCAAAGGCACTTGGTCAGGACATTTGTGACCCGGACCCCACTTAGTACCACACTTAAAGCACAACCCCTTCCTTTTCTGATGCTCTCTTAGCTCTACCAGCTTATTCTCTGACCCTTCCTTCTAATCCTTGCCCTTCTCAGTCTCAGTGTCAGTAAACTTCTGCTTATCATATGAGTTTCTGAAACTGTACTTCTGAGACTTGTGTTTAGAGCGATCTATCTCTTCCTCCCCCCAACAAAGCTAAGGCACTAGGCTGTGTCCACATCTTTTAATTCGGTGAAGTGCAATAACACGATGAATCTCCTCTTTTTAGACCAGCCACAAAATGTGTAACAAAGTAAGTCTCATCATAATTGCCATTATACAAGAGCAACCCATGTGCCAACCTCTCAAACTCCTCCTGATACTCCACTACTGAACCCGATTGCTTCAATGTATCAAACTGAGTCAGCAACAAATGATACTGATCCTTATCAAACTTCTCCACTACCAACTCACACATCGTGTTCCAATCCTTCACACTACCCTTCCTCCGAGCACCAGAACCAAGCCGCGGCCGTACCCCAAAAGTTCGGAGCGAAGAACCGAGTCCACAAAGATGAATCAACAAAGATAGACCTCAAAAAAACAGCTCACAATTCTCACGCCAAAGCCTTAGGTTCGTTCCATCAAACTTCAAAACTCCAATTTAGGGAAACCTGGGTGATCGAAAACTAGATGTACGGTCCTCATCTGCGAAAAACTTGGTACACAAGGTCCGAATTCATACCAAACGGATGCGCGAGGATGCGGCGGGTGGGGCCAAGCAGACCATCCCCACCCGACTCCATGGCTAGGTGGCCTCGCCCCCCCCCCGCCAGGTGAGTGCAACGGGGACAAGGCTGGTGTCACGTTGAGGTCGACTCACCGCGGGCGCCATCTGCGAGGGGGCGGCGGCGTCACCGCCCGGTCGGGCCGGGAACTCCCACCACCGCCCGTTGGCGCGAGGCGGTAGTGGCGCGCCCTCCGGCGCCCGGCCGCTCGGATGTCTGATCCACCCGGTTCCCACCTCCTCCGTCTTACGGAGCAAGGCGTCGGCGATTCATCGGCGAAGCTCTCCATTCCTCCAACCCCGTGATTTTGTCGAGCGTCTCCCTCATCATCGCCTTGGAATCCAGCCGGGATTGCTTGGTCATGAGCTCGAACCGTCGATAGATCATCCACCGACCGTCATCTTTCTTTGGAACTTGGTAAGCTTCCCCTTGGGCGCCAGGCCCGGCGGGGTTAGCGCTTTCGATTGCCGACTTCGCTCAAGCGCACGGAATTACTGAGAATCGCCAAGTCCCCAAGGAGAATCAGCAATCCTAACCGGCTGGAATTACGAACGCGATCCAGGCAATGATTCGCACAAAATCCTCACATACCAACTACAAACGATCACCGACCCACTCCACCGCTCGGAATCACGGGATCACCGAATTTCAAAAAAAAAAATCAGCGACCCCTAGGCTAGAATTACGAGCGATCAAGGTGTCGGTCGTGGCGACTCGATACCAATTGTCGGGATCCGGAAGAATCCTGACGATAACTAGATAGATTTGGGGATTTGGGGTGAATCAGATGAAGAACAGCAAGAGAAATGTCGGGGGAAAGATGAGTTTTGTATTTCAGTTGGGAATATTCGATTACAAGCTTCCGACTCCTTTCTCGGTTCTGACCTTTATACTCGACGCCAACGCGACGCCAACACTTACAAGGCCCATGCTGCCCAACTCACTCTACTACGAGTACTCTTGACGGCCCATCAGCTAACAGATGATCCCGCCCTGTATGTTGCCCGATCAGGTACAGGACTCTATATCCTGACACTACCTAGCTTGACACATGAGCTGTGTGGCGGCGGTTCGTGGCATCCTCGGGATTCACGACAATGGGCCCCGTGTTGCCGACACGGCGGTGGCGGCGGTCACTCCCGCTTCCTTTGAGTCGTCGGTGGGACAGAGCCCTTCCTCGATGACCTCGAGCAACACATGCTTATCCGTTTGGTTGACGACGACACTGTGCCGGTGGCAGATAGAGTTGACACGTGGACCTAGACCTTCTTCGAATAGATGTAAGATCTAAACCGAGTTTAAGGATCAAAACGACATATTTTTTGAGTTTGAGGACTAAAATAACACACACTTACAAATTTAAGGACCGGTCATAAATTTTACTTCTATTTAATTTGCAGCTCCGTTGATGGCATTGTTTAGATTTATCTTCGTAATCCTTATGATTTATTCTGAAATATGTTTATTTAAACTTCTACAATGAATTTATTTTGGTCAACTATGCAAATTATTCTTTGAAATTTTTTCGATGATTTACATTATCTCATCAAGAAAGGTGCAATACCATTATGTGAGGTCACAGGTAATGAAATCGAAAGACATATAAACACCAGCACATACCAAACCTATAAGATGACATTGCTAGAAGGTATATCTATGATTTTGATTTGCGGTCTTTTTTGAGTGATTCTCTGCATAATTATCATAATGCTTGGGGTTGGTTTGCGTGTTATTATATTTTCTTTTGGATATTGACAACTAGCAGGGTGTCAAATTTTTTGTAATTGTTCTATATTTTTATTACAAATATTAGGTAAGATAGATTGTTGGTGAATGTTGTGGATTTGTAGTTTTTTTCTAAGAATTCCATGAACAAGTTTAAGAGTGATAGTGGTCAGTTTTGAATGAATGATGTTTTAAGTTGCTGAAATCCATAGTACTTATTAGTGGAAACAAGATGTGGCTTGATATATTTTTATAATACATGGTCACCCGTAGCAACGCACGGGTATTTTTCCTAGTATATGCTGAATATTTTAAGTTTTATTTACACTACATGCACCATATAAATGCCATAAAGTAATAAAATTATTTAGTTTGCTTTTGTGTTTGATTCTTTTTTGCAATAACATATTTTAATTTTTCACAAAATATGTTTTAGTTTTTCACTAAATATGAGATAACAGGCCTATTGTTTTGGGCTAACTAGAATATCACGAATTTAAATACATTGTGACCGTCTGGATAAAACTGTCACAAGTTAGCGTGCCAGAAATATCTGTTGGTGCACATCCATGATGTAAAAACAATAATCATCACGGATTGTGCTCAAAATCCATCACCAAGAATCTGTGATGGATTAGTTTCTTGTAGAGCTATTTAAATAAATTATTTGTTGTATTCGATACTAAAAACCGTCCTTTGTGTGTACGCACATAAACCTTTGTTTTGAATAATGCATTTTACATTAAAAATGTGGAAATTACATTATTGTGGAAAAATCATGATAAATCCACTGATACTATATATGACCGAGTAATTGTTCCTTTGTAATTGATATTCCCTCCATATCTACTAACTTTATTTCAAGATTGACATAAATCAAATTATTCTAAGTTTTGAAAAAGCATTGATATTTATGATATCAAACAATTAGCATTGAGTCAATTTTAAAATATATTTTTATATTTGATTTTTAGAATTCCCTCCGTCCCAAATTATAGTTTGTTTGACTTTTTACCTAAATTTGACTACTTATTTTATTAAAAAAATTATTGCAAATATTATCAAATTTAATTTATTTTTGAAGAACTTTTATTCGTAAAAAGCAAGCCATATTTTGCATAATTTTTTGAATAAGATAAGTGGTCAAACTTAGGATTTAAAAAAAAATCAAACGAACTATAATTTGTGATGGAGTTAGTAGATACTAACATATTTTTCTCTATAATTTTGATGAAATTTAAGAGTTTGGACAAACTCAGAAGCCCTATATATGTTTTGGGAGGGATGAAGTAGACTTAGTTGTTGTTTTGTTCTACAAGAGCAATATAAAAGCATAGAAATGTTTCCCCCGTGGCAACAAAAGGGAATTACTGATTACTTGGTGTAGGTGTGGTAATCGAAAGCCTCGTTGTCCTAATGCTAAGTCCGTACCCGTTCCCGTGCCTTCGGATTACATCATCCGCCAAAAAATAACTAATGCAATTAGCTGTCAGTGTAATCAGATCAGATCATGAAATGAGTAAACCAAACGTCTTATATGTGAAAGGGGATTGGAGAGACTGACACTGTACGTGCGTGTGTCAACCAAAAAAGCTAGTTGATTCATACCATGTAAGATGTGACATGCAAGCTTGGATTTCTTTTCTTCCTTCTTGATCTGAATTGTTCTGATCATAGTTCTTACAACAACGCTAGTCACTGACTATATATAATAAGGAACAAACATCTCCAGACCGAGAAGCATGGAGGACCTACATTATTCTTATTTCTCGCACGTAAATCAGTTGGACCCAGCGCCAGTCACTGTTGCAGTTGCGGCTATACCTCCCTTCGAATTGATCTCATGCGTCGCCGGCGGGCGGTGGCCAGGTGGTGGCATTGGTTCCGTCGGAATAACAGGAGGACGAGGACCAGGATGAGGGCCAAAGCGTTCGATGCTGATCTTCCGCGTAGGCGTAGCATCTGCGCCAACACTGAGCACGACGAGCAGCACAATCATCGTGACCGCCGCACAGGTGAGCGCAAGGGGACGAGGGCGGCAGGTGGTCACCATCATCAGTTGTATTATCTGTGTTACTCTACACAAGACGCACCCACTTCATACATACTAGTATAATGCCCGTGCTAACGCTACGGTATGATTTTAGGGATGCACATTCATATAAAAGGTTCCGTCGTTGATATTCTTTTCATCTCTACTATAATGGAATACTTAAATTAATTCTAAGCCATCTGGAATCCCAACTACTGAAACAAAAAACACCTATGGGACATAGATACATCTCATATTTTATTTATATAATAGCCTTTTATGAGTTCTCATGATTTACACTACATATTCCCTCACCCACCCACTCTGCATAGAAGACACTGTCTGTGTACATTGCAAATAAAATTGTAAAAGATCAATATATATGTACATCAACACAATGAACGAACAACACAATTTTAACGATGATACGAAACCACACAAATACAAAAGGTTCCGCCAGTAGCGGCCAAGGCTCGGATATCATACTACAATAATGATCATATTCATATTCTATTGTCCCATATTTCCATGAAGTCGCTCCTTTGCAGCATGAACATTTCCGGCGGTAGTGACAAGGCTAGGATGTTCTCCTGTTAGTGGAACTGCAGGATTAATTTTTCCATTCACCTATGTACTAACCATTAGGAGCATTTGGAACACCTAGGCCACCACCGGCACTAAGGCCGCTGAACGTGTCCATCAAAGGTGTTAATATTGACATTGCCTAGGATTCAAGCATTCCAAAAGTTGATAAATAAGCAAGGGTATATGTAAATCCACTTAGAAAGGCAGTCAACCGTCTAAACAAGTTCCATTAAATCAACTTCTGTCTAAGTCCTGGGACCCCAACAGAGTTGAATTAGCTCAAAAAATCAGGGAAACACAGGCTTGCTCGTAGTCATTTCTCATTTGGTCAAAGAATATTACTATTATCATGTGGAAATTTTCACTCAGATAAAAATATTTAAATGGCCTTTGGAAACAATGCTCAAAGTGATCCATAGAGAAGGTAAAAGAAACAAACAACAATAATAAGTCCTAGTGTAAATAAGTTCTGGGTAAGTCTATTCGAAACTGCAGATAGTAAATTCAGGAGATTTCTGCACTATAGCCTGATTAAATGAAATCATGTGTTTCCTTAGACCAAAGCCACAATCTAATCAAGCTCACCATTTTTACAGCACCACTTGTATAAAAAAGGCATACGTGCCCATCAAGACCGACATGACACTTCTTAGGTACTGAAAAATAGCAATCGTCGGGTTTTTGCACAAGTTTGCTTCATAATAGGGTGGATCAGAACTCAGATTTATGTTAAACTCCAATTAGAACAAGGCAACAACCTTTATCAAAAAATGTATATTCCTTCCATTTATCAAAAAATGTATATTCCTTCCATTTATAAAAAATATATATTCCTTCCATATGAGTGCATACGTCTTTGAATGTCAAATAGGCTATCCTTCTTGGTGCCAAGCTGTCACTGCAACCAGCAACCACAGAAAAAAAAAAATCGCAATTCAACTTACATGTTGAAAGGAGAATTAATCAAAATAACCTGGCAATGAAATCAAGGGGTCCTCACAGTTGAATGGTTCAGTTTCACTGGCAAAGGAGGACAGCCCTTGCACCTCCTACATTGCCAGAACTGAGATGTTCTGCACCCGCTCCTATAAGTAAAAAGCAGCTGCCAAAATAACCATCAAAATACTTCACCGACAAAACTAATTAGTAGTGTGCAAGTTATAAGCAGTTACCAGTCTAATGTTGTTGGGACCCACGCTGGCCAATATACAACAACATATATAAACATTGTCATTCTATTTAGGCCTTGTATCCACATCAATCATATGGACAGAAAGGAAAAATCATAAGAATGAGTAAGTTTACCTTGGTTTTGAAATCTGCATGCATGATGGGATTCCTCCATGAATCCTTCTGCAGCCACCAAACTACTGCAGCAAACAAGATGAGTGATAAGTGAGTAAAAAATTTCACAACTTCCTTTTGTGTACAAGCAAAAGCATGTCTAGTTACTGCTATACTTAGCATCTATAAGACACAAAAGATTAAAAAAAACATTCAGAATCTTCGACCCATGCAATATGCTCTCTCACTACCTCTTCTAAGTGAATATGATCTGGAATAAATGAAGGAATAATATTAAAATTTATATAGTTTTTTATGCACATAATTATATAGTTTCAGTAATGAACTTGCTACTTCAATATGCCATAGTCAAGCCTTCCTGGACAACATGATTTCAAATTAAACCAATCAGCAAATACTGTCATAGGCCCAAGAAAATTTAATTCGAGGTCATACAGAAACCTCGATGCATACCTCTTATGCAGGCGTTCCTTGTACAATAATCTAAAAAAGGTTCAAGATTCCATGAAAAAGTATGGAAACATACTCTTCTCTCAAAAGTATCTAAATATACTCTTCTATATCTAGTATGAAAACATACTCTTCTCTCAAAAAAGTATTCAACGATACTCTTAACTTAAACCATATGCAGGGATGCTATATATTTTGCAAAGGAAAATTAAATGCAGTATCTATGAGACATATACCTGAATATTAAAAAACAGAACACATCAATATTCACTGATTATGTCTCCATCCTTGTGCGATTACCACCCACGAATTCATGCTTGATGCCAATAGAGTGGAGAAGCAGCTGGCAGATACACAAAACATCAAGAGATCCTTTTCCTGTGAAATACTACGGATCAGCAATAAATTTCAAGAACTCAAAGCTACAGGAAGAAGATAAATCTGGGATTTAAGATATGAATCCCATTTCAATAAACAAATGTTCTGGACACATATAAATTCCCTATGACAGGTGTGCGATGAAGTGGGGAAACTTCAAAATCTATTAGAATTATAACAATTTCAGGTGTAGAGTGGGATCAGAGATCTTTGTACCTAGTGATCCATCGAGAGATGAACATTCAATCGATGCCTCCGCCATCCGTCGCACGTGGATCTGCCCGCCGGCCACCGGTGGGGAAGAAGCCGCCAGCTGGTGGGGAAGGGACCCGTGATTACCACCATGGATCTTGGGAGGATGCAGTTCCATTGCTGGTGGTGCCGCCGCCGTCTGTGATGCCGCCGTCGCCGATGTAGATCGATGTCGCAGGCCGGGAGGCGCCGGCGCCATTGCTGGGAGGGGTGCGGGAGGCATGCCATCGGTGGGATGTGAGAGTAGTACTGTGCACCGGTGGGAAGGGAAGAGGCCAGAAAGAGCATGGTCGCCGCCACCGCCGCCATCTGCGTCCCAACAGTGGAAGGGAAAAATTGAAATACATATTAGGTCGTGGCGGCGGCCCCGCACGGAAGGAGCGGCGTTTTTTTTGTTTTTTTTATGACCGTGAGAAGTCGGGCGTGGAAACGGGGCGTCGAAGCCGCGGCGTCGTCAGGCTTCAGCGCGCCGAAGCCTGGAATCGATCCTGGCCATCCGATTTGTTTGAAGGTTCGGTGGGATGTTTCGCAGCTTTGATTTTAATAGAGACTAATTCCTGGGTACATTTTGTGGGGTGTGCAATGGTTAGAGGCCCTCAGCGGGGGACGTATTCTTGAGTGGATGGAGTATAATTTAAGTATTCCATTATAGTAGAGATCATCACTGCTATATATATAGATAGACAAAAGGCAGAGTGCAGTAGTCAATACTTGCCAGCTGCATAGCCCCGGTTAATAATTCGACGGTGAAAACAGGCAAGAATTGATTGTATGTAAATAGTGCCGGCTATTATGTGCAGCAGATAAATGGATAATCCTAACTTGCCGTTAATTACTGCATGATATAGATCGGCGCATTTGGCTAGCAAAGTTTTTGCTAATTTTCAACCAAGACTATAGAATAATTTATGGAATAATATATACCAATAATATCTACAACACCTGATCTCTATCTCTATCTTTGCTCTACTCTATATCTATATCTATATTTATCTATATCTATCTATCTATATATCAATATGTAATATTAATGTAGAGAAATTCCATCCTACTCCTAGGGAGTAGTTACTCCCATGTTAATATCTCTAGATTTAAGGTGTATATGACCAAATGAAGTGTATGTGCATGAAGTATATAATCACACTAGATAATCTATGGTAGTATATATGTCAACTATGCATGCATACATAGAGTATGTGGTTATACTTATTTTATATACTACAGTTAGTGGCATTTTCGTAATATATTAAAAAGTATGAATTCTTTTAAATTTTTTTCACATAGGAAGATTTAAAATATCTTAGTATGAGTATATAAACATACTCAAAGTGATAAACAAGTATAAACACATACGCAATATATTGTTTTGAAGATGGGAGTAATTACTCCCAGGAGTAGGAAAACCTCTTCCTATCAATGTATCTATATATCTATCTGTATTTATTTTCTCTATAGTTAACCTTATCTTATAATAATAATAATAATAATAAAATATCTCAAATGGACCTGTCTATACTACAATAAATCTGGACTCATTTGAGCACACGCTTTTCTCATTAACTAGGATCAGCCCAATTGGCCCACATATGTTATGCAAATCCTTTTTTGGCCCAATTATAAATTAGCCCACTAAAACAATCACAAATAATTGATAATAATTACCAATTAAATAATAATGATCATACATAATAGCCCTTATGATGTACCGAAGAGTAATAGGCAAAAGATATATCGATAAAATAACAGCCCAACTGTCACATAATTCAACATTCCACAATACATAATAATTCATCACTACATATAATTCCAGTTTACACATGCACATAACCACTTAGCTAGGCAACAACCACGTAATGACATACTAGGTAGCGTGCCCGTGCGTTGCTACGGACAATAAAATTTTTATAATAAAAATATACGGATCGCACAATACATACATACCAATATTATGAAATTAAATATTAATGTTAAAATGACATCCAATTTAAAAGGCAAAGTTCATAAAGTTATGACTTTGCTAGGTGGTGTTTCCTTGAACAATAAATTACCTGTCAGCAATATTCTTTTGCTATTCCTTTTTTTTTTTTCCAAATGCAATTATACTTTTGCATCTTCTTTCTCTCTTCAAAGACTAACCTGTGTGAGCAAAAAAAAATATAAATAATTAGGATGCAAGCAAGATATTACATAAATATTTCAATCTGCACTCCATACATATGCAATTGTTTTTTTTTTGGGACAACATACATATGCAATTGTTGAATCTCCCTGCTCCCAATCAGGACCTCTCTCATATAAGAGAAACAAATTTCCAAAATGGAAATAAAAGGTTGACCTTGGGTACTCAGGTATTTATCTCAATTTCTATAAACAAAAACTGTTTCTATCCATATAACTAATTGATTGGGTGTTAATGCTATATATGCTGTCTGACACAAGATATAGATATAGAAACCGTGTGTTCTTAGTTGTTCCCATCTCACTAAGCATCTCTCAGACTCGATTCATTTCATGAACATGAAAATCTGTACGTACTGAACTAAAACAGTTTGAACCAAAGAACAGATGTCCTTCAAAACAAATCATTATAGAGAGCAAATAAACCTATCGCGAACTAAAAACCCAAAACCAGATTTATATATCAACAGTAAGTTAGTAATGCCTACGACAAACATGCCATACAAATTATTTCTTACAACTACTAAAAGTGCCAAACTGATAACAACACACTGTGAGAATTGAAGAACCTCCCCATGTGAACCCACCATGCAGTACTGCTTGCCGGCTTGCCGCATGAGGTTTCGTCTTAAACTTGCAATTCCTTCAGCTTCCTATTCCTTTACAAAATGAGAACAGCTTTTCAGTCCACTTTTAAACTTTGCAGTCCCCCGGCCAAGCAGCAAGGATTCGACTCTTAACAACTATCTGCAGTGAGAACAAATTTTGAGTATGAGACTAAAATGCAAATAATAAATGTGCATAAGTTTATCATCGGTATGAGTAAGATACATGTTACTTTGCTATATCTAATTAGCACAAGCCATCACACAGGTGTAGTTTAGAGAGATTACAATGGTAAGATTGGCCCAACTAAACAGTAGTAATAACAAAAATTAAAGTTGCAAAAATTATAAGGTAAAATTATTAGTGCCACAAAACATAGAATAGTTTACACAGTATAAAAAAGCAAGGCAGAACATACATCATGGGCATGCTATTAAATGGTTTTATATAGGTATGATTGCTCATGAATTCAAAATTAATTTTCCTTTTTTTAGTTACGAGTCTTTCTACAGATAGTTGTACAGCCAAAAAAAGGTGAAGAAGCGAGTTACTTGCTATGCAATATAACTGATTAGTACACAAGAAATCCAATGCAAGTAGCATGTTTTTAGGAGTCCTTCTCACGATAAAGATAATGGATGAAAATAAACACATGATACATAATATAGCTTCTTGACAATGAATGAATATAAGTTTCACAGTAGTCTTTTGTTTCACCGCCATATGAATGGTTATTTCTTGCTTTCAAGGAGTGAAAAGAGTATCTCAAGGAGAGAGGATTTTCCCTTCAATAAAGAAGCGCATTGTTTTCCTGATGCTTGGAAATTTCAGAAATGAGCATACAAAAGCAACTTACCTCGTCTAGACACCGCCCTTGAGCACCTATTAGGCCTTCAATGAGTTCCATTACATATGTAAGTCGGCAATCGGTTGCATGAAGACTCAAGTCGGTAGTCGGTTGCATGAAGACTCAATCGTAGTGTTAGGCCTGCAGTAAAAGAACGATACATCATGTTGTCTACTTTGGATTAAGAACAAACAAATGAAGACTTGCTTTGACCCCACGGAGACATCCCAATGCCGAACGTGATTATGTAGGACTCCATTCTGCACCGACTAGGGCCTGCGGGAGCGGGACGAACAGCGCCGACGCTGGCGCCGTCAAAAGCACCACCCGTGGTAAGAGTACTGCAGGCGCCCCTTGCCGTCCATCCGGCCCTGCTAGAGCGGCACGAGGCGGTGCGGGCAGGCGTCCTCGAACATGCGCCAATCGCCGACGTCGCGGTCGTACCAAGCCACGAAGCTGAGCCCCAGTCTTTGACGTGCGGCGCACGCAGGTCGATCGAGGTCGCAGACGGGGCGCGATCGGGTACCGCTAGTCCAGTCAGTCGAATGCCTCTGCCTTGGACCCGACACCACTTCCTCAGTTCGCGGCTTCTAGGCCGCCGCTGCAGACGCCGATAGCCGGCAATGCAGCGCGGGCGTGGGTCCGCGGCCTCTTGGTAGATCCGCTTGATGCAGCAGCAAGGGAAAGCGAAGGGCGCTCGGCTCGCGGGTGCAATATGTGAAGGCACAGGAGCCGTGTAGACGACGGAGTCGCGCGCCGATGACGTTCTCGAGGAAGATGAGAACCCTGCAAGTCTCCTCGTAGATCCGCTTGACGCAACCTTTCCTTGCCAACCTCTGGATCGCCAGCAAGCACGTTCCAGGCACAAACTTTTGCTAAGGCTTTGGCTGCCGCAGCCGTGTGGGGCAAAAACTGAAGGGCGAGCATGAGGCCCTGATCACCGTGATATAGCAGGTTGCCGTGATTTTGAGTAGAAGAAACGGGAAATAAATCGGTGGGGGCTTGAGGACCGCACCGAGATGAGGAGAGGCAGGCAGAACGAAGTGCATACGTGTTTACCGCACGATAAAAAATCTCCTACTTTTACTCTTTTTATGAAGAGTTTTGGAATGAGAACAGGAGACGGACAAGTATATTGGACGGCCGGACTGTTTGCTATTAGTTTCTCCTCTTCTCAAGTCCGATATGGAAACGAAAAACTAAACGATAACCGTGTCGATCTCTTAGTTGGACGAAAGATTTTATCGCAAGAAATTTTGTCTTTTAAGTATTAGGTATAGATATAGATATAGATATAGATATAGATTTATAATGTCGAGAATCACATGCATAGTGTTAACGCTTAGAATTGCTCTAGGCAACACATTAGTAAGGGCTAGCACGCTCAAGAGGTTTTGCAATCCAACTTAGAACGCGAGAAGAATTCAGCGGAATCGATCGAACCAATCTAGAGACCGGTAAGACCGATTTAGAGCACGTTCTTCTCCGACGTAACTCCGAAACACCCCTCGAGAAGACCCGTCGGAAGGATACACGCGAAGGATCTTCTAGAATCAACAAGGCTGCCTAGAACGCCCGTCGAATCTCACCGGAGACGTGATGAACAGCAAAGAGGGGTTGGAAGAGAGGGTAAGGTTTGTAGTAGATGTGTTTTTGATCGATTGGATAGATGAGAACTCAATCGGCTATGATCCTCTCATATATAAAGAGGGGGTGGGTCTTATCCCAAAGAGGGAAACCATTCCAATACTTATTTTCCAAGTTTCCCACGAGTTTGGAAGAGTTCGGTCACAACCACAAAGGCCCGATCCAAACCGATGAGGTCTACACCGAAACTTCCTGGTCGAGGACCAGAACTTGCGATCCTGGACCGGAACTTCCGTTCGAGGACCGGAAGTTCTAGTCGCGGATTTGGAAGTTCCGGGTCAAGATCACAACATTTTTCCAAGACCATAACTTCTTCATCCGATCTCCAAATTGGGCATTCCATATATGATTTTTGACCTTCTCGACGAGAGGAACACAATGGTGAGATCAAATCAATATTTTGACAACTTTATAAAATAAAAAATTTTGGTTGTCAACACATAGCATCTTAGTACAAGTTCAATCTTTTCTAGTTCATGTGCTCTCCACAGCAATATAAAATATTCCAAACTACTAGGTGCAAAAGAGAGATAACAAATGTTGCAGGTTAAAACATAATAGTTTCGTTTATTTGCATGTAAAACAAAGGAAAGCACCAGGATAACAATTACAAAAATGTGCTAAAATTACTATCACAAAATAAAATATGGATACATAGACAACATTCGAAACATTTAAAACAGTACACTGTACTGCTGCTAGCACGTTACCAAAATCAATAGCAGAAATTGTGTGTTTTGCCGTTCAGATGCCGTTCAGAACAATGTCATCATTACACTCTACTGCAAATCGGCAGCAGCAAGTTTATGGGGCATCAAGCAGTAGCAATTTTGGGGAGCAAGCACAGCAAATATTTTTGTTTATTTACTTGGTACAAGAGATCTACTAAGATAATGTTTCTCATTTTTAATTGACTTCACTCAATAGACTAGAAAATTCAACTCACTAATAATGTTCAGTTACAGTTCACGTGGTATATATAGACTGAACACTGTCAAGATATTGATCAAGGAAGCATAAATAACATATCTGTAAGCTAATGTAAGGACTGGTGCTAATCTTCTCATAGCTAAGAAGATGAACGCTAACTAATTAACGAGCTAATGAAAGCTATAAATAACATGTGAAAAAATTAACCCAAGAGCTAGTGAGAAGAAATATGCATAGCTATAATTAAATAATCTAAACACACTGCCAACCAACCAGATCAGGAATAACCTTCAAAACAAGCTGCAAAGAAAAAGAGCTAGAAAAGCAGCAAGCTACATGAAGCACTAACAATCATAGAAAATAAATTGACATAAGGAGCCCCTTGACATAAAGATTAAAAATTATAATAATAGTTCTATTTTTTATGATGATCAGTTATTGCCATCGATCACAAAGCCTATATAAAGTATACTATGATGATATTTATGATAGAGATATAGCTTGGTCACAAACAGTTGTTATCCTATGAACGGTCATTATAAACATCACCTATTTGTGAAAGATAGGTCCTCCGTTACCTCTTTCACCTAGCAGTCATCGTAGAAACCCAGAGTTCTTGTAAGATACCACCAAAACCTCTCTAGCCTAAGGGCATCTTCTGCATATTACTTATACTACGTCCCTTAAAAAATTATTTAGCCTTTTTTTTTTTTCTTCTCCCCTAACATATATACTACCAATACCTTTCAAGTAGACGGGGAGGGGAGGGGGCGAGGGAGAGTATCATGTCGGATAGTGATGAGGTGGCGTATCATTGATAACAATATCATTGATAACTACATACATCTAGCATTCAAAAATTATCCTCAAATAGAAGGAATCCTAAGGGGCAAAGCATTAAATAATTATATAAATTTGGTAGGTATTATATTGCTACTTACCATTTATCAACCAATCACTGTTAATCAAGTTTATGATAGCGTTTGTGTAAATAAAAAGATAGAACTATATATTTTTTTTAAGATTCGATCTCAAGACTTCAATGTTCACGTTGCCTTAAGTGCAAATACGAGTTGAGCTACCTGATGCACTATTCTTTTAACAACATATTTTCAATTCTTTTTATTGCATATTTGACACTCAAATCACTCCCAAATGAAAAGGTCAGTTCTCGGATCCTCTGTACCAATTCCAACTCCATTTGGCCTTCGCCTGCAAGAGGCTGACATCCGCTGCGAGCGTAAGCAATGACGACAATACAGATGGCACCTGCACCTGAGTTTGCCGCCACCATCAAGGTTGTTACGGAGGTAGTAACAATAATAAAATAATTAAAAAAGCACGTGATTTGAAAATGCAGAGCTCTTTCCTCTTGTATAACAAACTCATGAGAGCAAGCCGCCACCAATCTACTAACCCACCATTGCAATAGTATACAGCGCCAGAGAAAAAGTAGTCCGGACTCCGGACCAGGGAGCTGTATAAATCCATATGCATATGCAGGCAACACAAAGTCACAAATCATCTCAAAGCTCAGATCACAGCAATGGCGCCAATGAAGGTATACGGGTGGGCCGTGTCTCCGTGGATGGCGCGCGCCCTGGTGTGCCTCGAGGAGGCCGGCGTGGACTACGAGATCGTCCCCATGAGCAGGTGCGGCGGCGACCACCGCCGCCCAGAGCACCTCGCCAGAAACGTATGCATCCATTTGAATTTTCTTGAATTTGGGAATCAAATGAGTAGTAGGAGGACAATTTTGCTTGGTTAGCTGGTACTAGGTAGTAAACTGTTTGGTGTTCTGCAGCCCTTCGGTGAAATCCCTGTTCTGGAGGATGGTGATCTGACGCTCTACCGTAATAAAGCTATCTTGACCTCTAATTTTCTCTTCTACATATCGCATTTTTAATCACTGATCAGAACTATTTTATTGTACATATATAATTTATTCCAGAATCACGCGCCATTGCAAGGTACGTTCTTCGCAAGTACAAGCCGGAGCTGGTGAAGGAAGGCGACCTGGAGGGGTCAGCAATGGTGGACGTCTGGATGGAGGTGGAAGCCCACAACATCGAGCCCACCCTGTGGCCCATCATCCGGCACAGCATCATCGGCCAGTACGTCGGGCGCCCCCGCGACCAGGCCGTCATCGACGAGAACCTCGAGAAGCTGAGGAAGGTGCTGCCGGTGTACGAGGCGAGGCTGTCAGTCTGCAAGTACCTAGCGGGGGGACGACATCACCGCCGCCGACCTCTGCCACTTCGGCTTCATGCGCTACTTCATGGCCACGGAGTACGCCGGCGTGGTGGACGAGTTCCCGCACGTCAAGGCGTGGTGGGAGGCGCTGCTGGCGAGGCCGTCGGTGCAGAAGGTGATGGCCGGCATGCCGCCGGATTTTGGGTATGCCAGCGGCAACATTCCGTAGTGTTCGTGTGGGCGTACGTACGTGACTCTGTTGTATGTGGTGTGACTGTGAGTCTGGTCTGGTGACCCAAGTGTCTTATTTCCGTGCACAAATAAAATACAAATCCCCATGTTCCACTGTTTTTTACAAATAAAAGTTCAATCGCATGTTTAAATGTTTCCAAGTAGAACCCGTTTATTTGAACAATCAGCAATGTCTTCTTCAACATGTTGTACAAGCCCAGAGAAAAGAAATGAGAATTAAGGGCACGTTGTTCCACCTTCGTCTTTTGGTTTCTGGGCTGCGTCCATCTATCTTGGGTTAGCGTTAGCTATTCTGTGGTCTTCATCTCACTACTACAGAATAGGCCTTTGGTGAATGCACAAATTCGGCTTTAGTCTCGATATTTTTTTGCGTCCGGAACTAAAGATCTTTAGTCCCGGTTGGTAATAACAACCGCGGCTAAAGGTCGATCTTTAGTCCCGGTTGGTGTTACCAACGCGGACTAAAGGTCCTCAACTTTTAGTCCCGGTTGGTAATACCAACCGGGACTAAAAGTCGACTTTTTAGTCCCGGTTGGTGTTACCAACCGGGACTAAAGGTACTTTTAGTCCCGGTTGGTGTTACCAACCGGGACTAAAGGTCCTCCACGGATCAATTTAAAAGGAGACTACACACCGCGTGTCACATGTGGTGTACAGTTGAGTTGGTAAGGCCTTTATCGCGAGAGGTGAGAGGTATTGGGTTCGAATCCCACAAACCGCAGTTTATTTTTTTCTCCGGAGGAACCTTTAGTCCCGGTTGGAAGAACCGGGACTAAAGGCCCTTTCCAACCGGGACTAAAGGCTTGTTGTGTACTAGTGTCTTGTAAGCTGGAATCCCTAGCAGAACTTACCTTTAAACTCCGACCACCGGCCCCATGTGTCTCACCGCCCTGCATGCTTGCCCGCGCGAGGACGCGTGCCCATCCTCCAGGCTCTAGTAGTTTTTTCCCTGCTGTCGCGTGGGATTAGGTGCCTTCAAAGTATAAAGAAACGACGGAGTTGTACCAAACACTAATTTGGTGAATCCTAGATCCACAATAATGCCGCTCCACAATGGATCAAAGCTCTAGATTCACTTTTTTGGAGCCGTAGAGCTCTATCGCAAGCCCAAAATCTCACACAAATTAGGTGGGTAGCGTATAAGAATGAGTTTTCCATTTACGCTAGGAGGTGAGAGCTAAAAAAAACTGCTCCCCGCTACTCCCTATTTAAAACCAACTAGAACCACTCTAGATTCAATTCTTATCTGCACCATCCTGATGCCTCATCAAAATCAAGTAGAAAATCACTTAACTACATGGAACTCTGCTAAACAGGCCCGATGTGCGACTGGATCCACCCAGGAGCAAAGGGCCACGCATTATTCCCATGTAGTTTTTCGTTGACGCTTTCTACTGTAAAGCATTTGTTAGCTCACGTCCAAATGCATGCGCATTAGATAAGAATTTTCGTAATGTGTGACCTGTCCCCTTGCTAATTGAGAAGAGCAGCGCAAAACTTGCAAATTCTATTTCATCATTTCGTATGAATCAGAGATTTACAAGGACAACAATCTCCATGACTGCACGGCAACAAGATTCTAAAACGCCAACGCATCGTTGAACCCGGCATCATAGGCGGCGTCGGCCTCATAGTCACTGACCGCCTCTCCGAGCATCATCCCACCGACGGCACCGCCTAGGAGCCCCAGGCCGAGCCCCATCCCCATCCCCATACCTCCGCCGTGCCTCACGGTCAAGGGTCCAGCCACCGGCCGCGCTGCGTAGCCGTACATCGCCGGTCGTGGGGCAGCAGCATTGTAATTGTACCCGTACGGTGGTGGAGCACCGTACGCGTAAGGCTGTGGCGGGTACGCCGGGTACGGCGAGCCATATTGCGCCGGCAGGTACGCGGACGATGACATGACCTGCGGCGGTTGGTACACGGTGGGCGGCACCATCATTTTGTCCGTCGCGTTCTCGGAGTCCCGCACGTACATGGCGTACTGGCCTTGTTTGGCTTCCGGCTCCGGGACGGGGACGTCGGTGAACCTATAGCAGAAGTAGAGCACGCCGTGGGCGCGGCCAGAGTGCGGCCTGCGCACCTGGTAGCTCACAGGCCTCGGATCGCCACCCTTGTCGGCGCCGGCCAGGAGGTCGTCGATGGGCACGAAGACCTCGCCGATGTCGCGATCGCCCAGGTATACACGTTGGGCGCGGAGCCTCACGTGGAGCGCGAGGCCGCGGGTGTCAGCAGCAGCCGGGATGGGGAAGTGTGCCATGGCATTCCAGGCCGGGTTGCAGCCGTTGCTCTGGTCTGCCAGGGTGCTGTGCCTGGGCATGCGGAGGTCGAACCCAGAAATGGAAGCGACGGCGTAGATGCGCGGCCGGAAGAAGAGCGACAGTTTCTTGAGGTCGTTTGCCGACACCAGGGTGACCTCCAGGACGCGGTACGCCATTGCCAAGCGCGCCGACGAGGTGTTTTGCCGTGGGAAGAAAAGGTAGACAGGTGGAGGAGGGAGAAAGGTTGTAGGACGACGTGCGAATTCCCTCAACAACGAAGAGATCGCCAGGGGGCAAATTAAAGAAGCCAAGCGGTTGTGTTTGGTTGGTGATGGAGTTTGCCACCAAAAATAGATTGAGATGGTGTTGGTGTGTACTCTGATTTTGCAGAATTTTATTGTGCCGTCCACAATGTTTCTCGGAGTATTTTTTTTATGAAACGCGGATATGCCCTGATTGATTGCGCGCTTGGGGAGCAAGGCCGAGTACACGACCCACTTCTTCCACCTCCGATCATCTCCTTCCCTGTGTCTTCTACTCCCACCCGCGCGCCTCCTCTGCTACCTATATATGAGCATGCGGCCCGTGGGGTGGCACGGGCACGGCCCAAAGCACGATTTTTGGCACGGCCCGAGCACGGCACGGCCTGATACTATAAGGGCCAGGACCGAACGGCACGAAGCATAGGGCCGTGCTTGGGCCGTCACTCGAGCACGAGGGCCAGCATGGCACGACACGTAATTTGAGATAGCCCGTTGGCGGTCTGTTGACCACCTCGCCCGTTAAGAGCCCATCACCATAACTCTAACTTAGGCCACAGCAATTGGCTCCACACCAACTGCACAGCACTCACGACGGCTCAGCGGCATCCCGCGGCGAGGGGGCGGCGGCGGTGGCTCAAGGCCCGCGCAAACGCAAAGCGCCGCCCGGCCCAGCGTTCAGGCGCGCGGGCAGCAGCCTTGCGGCGGGGCGGCGGCAGCGGCATCCCACGCCACACCCCGCGGCGTCCCGCGCCCGTACCAACGTCTTGGCGGCGGCGGCGCCCACGCGACCGCTAAAACTTCCCTTGCGGCAACGGTGCCCGCACTCGGCGCCGATGACGCGGCGATGGCGTGGGCCACGGGCCGGGCGACCTGCTATATGGGCCGTGTTTTTGGGCCGGCCCGCACGAAAATCGCCCTCAAGACAAGGTGCAGGGGCCGGGCGGTAGGACACGGAGGCCTACTGCGGCCCGCACACGGGCCCCTAGGGCCCTATAAGGCCGTGCTGCATGGGCTAGGACCGGTTGGGCCGGGCCAGCCCGTTGCTCATATATACTGCTACCCCTTCATTGCCGTCGCCCACCAGCCCATCCTAGCTTCACTCATGTCCTCCCCCCTCCCCAACCGCCCTACCGTGGTACTGTTAATGTAGATGAGACACTACCGTGCCCGCAACGGCCTCCTTTAATTCTTTCCTTCCCCTCTCACTGTCGCCGTGGCCATCGTTGCCTTCACCCAACCTAGCCTGGCCGCCTCCTCTGCAAGCAAACACTAAACCTCCTGACAGTCTGCCTCCGCCAAACCCCCTTCTAAGTCTGTCGGAGTTGGGGAAGAAGAGAGTGGGAGAGCATGGGAACGGGAGATGCCAAAACCCTAACTGCCGAAGATGAGTAAGAAGAGAGGGAGAGTCGAAGCAGGGTCACAGTGGGAGCATGGGCACATGGGAGTGTGCGCGTTTTAGCGTGACGGTCTTGCGTTTAAGTTTTGTTTTTTTATTTACCGTTGCCAAGTTGAACTGTCCGTATTATATATTCAGTCGATTGTAAAACTACTCTTATGAAAACTATGTTTATCATCAGTTTTAATTATGTTTAAGCAAAAATATATTAAAATTAAGGACAACAACAGAATACAGACAACACATTGGGATAAATTTGCTAAAATTAATTTGATGTACTAGATGCTTATATATATTTTTATTAACAGTGTCTAAATTAGAGAAATTTAAGTTAAACAAAACCAAAACTAATGTCTAAATTTTTTAGGGCGTGAGAGCATGTTAGGACAATATAAATATAATCAATTTGCAGATCGATATATCTGTTAGGTCCCGTCATTTGTTCACTGGAATTGATGAATCTCATCAATGAAAATCTAGAAAAACTAATGCTTAAATTTTTAAGGGTGTGGGAGCATGTTAGGAAAATATAAATATGTAATCAATTTGTAGATCAATATATCAGCCCGTTTGTTTCACTGGAATTGATGAATCTCATTCTAGGAATGAAATTCTAGAAATTAGATTGAATAGGAATTGTTACAGTGAATTTGATTTATTTCAATTATCTTGTTTGACGTATGTGGAAACTTATTCTTAGAATTTTGTTCCAAATGTTGTTTGATGTTCGAACATTGAACGTAGAGTGTCCTACATTCCTATAAACAGGGAATACTGAGAATACGAGCAGCGTACTCTATCTCTCTCCAACATTACACATATCACAAAATAATATTGCAAAATCTATATGTAGGTTACACGTGCATATGGAGAGTTGGGCGAGTGTCGCGGACCATCTTAAAAACTACAAACATGAACAACTCTTTGTTTGAACATCTATATGTAGGTTATATGTGCATATCTATATCTAAATAATTTCACAAAACCATAAGGTCTTGTTTGGCTACAGTTAAATACACTTCAATCCACATGGTTTAGGATAAATTGAGGTGGAATTTGAACTAAAATACACTCTAATTCCTCGCAAACCACGTAGATTGAAGTGTATTTCACGGTTCTAGGATTCGGTATGAACGGACCGAATTTCATCGAAATTTATCCATTTTGGCCCGATCTGAGATAAAATCAAACCGGCCAAAATATTTCGATCCGATTTAATTTTGAAGCCTATTTTATGGGCCAACAAAAAGCCTGCATCTACTCAACCAATACAGCAGCAATATGACCTTAAAACCCTTCCGCTCAGTTGCTACTTCCTTTGGAGCCGCCGCTAGGGACGGCGTCTCGCTCTTCGCTGCTTGTGCAATGCTCCAGCAGCCACCGCGAGATTCATGCTCGCTTCCCCAACATCGGAGCTCACCCATGGATGCTCCTCAATGCCACCCATGAGCCATGGCTGCTCCTCGAAGCCAGCAGCCGCGCCGTCTCTGTCCCTAGCATGTTGTTGCTGTATCTACTCCTCTCACTGCACCGCCGTATCGGCGCCGCCTTCCTCATCGCCTATCCGTTCTGCGCTAGCCCTGCATGCTTCCTTTCCATGCCCACACCAATGGCCACTTCTGACAATTTGGGGAAATTTTGTTCAAATTTGATCAAATTTCATTCGAACCGGTCCAAATTTTTTGATTTTTTTGAAATTCATCCAATATGGTGTCCACCGAATTTTTTCCATTCCAAGATATTCCAAAACCTTGCGGTGCATTGTACACTACGAAATTTAGCTACAGCCTAACATGACCCTGATGTAAAGGATCCCAAGAATTTATATTTCAGAAGAAATTCGCGTTCGTAGATATGAAATATGGAGTAGTTGAAAATTTTTTATGTTAATTAGAACCGAGATACCTTGCGGTGCATTGTACACTACGAAATTAGTATACGCTGATTTCTGGTCGTTTTAGCTGTTGCCTTTCTGGACACTGAATTACTGTATCGTTTTGCCACATCGAGTCTGTCTAGGAAACGAGTCGGTCGGTCGATTGTTTGTTTTAAAGGAAACCAAGTCAATTTCAGAGGTAGAGAAAGGAAAGTAATCAAGCCGTGCGCGTCGCGAATCCTGTCCGGCCATGATCAGTCAGACCCCTCCCACGCCGCACCTTCTTTCCCGTATCGAACTCGAGCTCGTTCCTTCGCCGACCCAGCGAACTCCGATCCGTAGGTCACCCGGCCGCGCGCAGCCTACAGTAAAAAGAACCCCGCCGCGGCGGCGCTGCGGCACCCAACCAGCAACCGCATCCATAATACCCACACACGGACACCGCAGCCTTCCTTCTCTGCAAGAAAGACAAGAAGACCTGAGGAAGAGGGAGGGTGATCGACGACATCCGATGACGGTGCCGGACGAGGCGGCGGCGGCGGCGGCCGGCGAAGGCAGGCCGCCGGTGCCGGTGGCGATGAAGAAGGCGGCGTGGACCAAGGACGAGGACGCCGCGCTGCGGGAGCAGGTGCGGCTGCACGGCCCACAGAACTGGGCGGCCATCAGCGAGGCGCTGCCCGGGCGCAACCCCAAGTCGTGCCGCCTCCGGTGGTGCCAGCACCTGAGCCCCGCCGTCGACACCGCCAGGCCCTTCACCCCGCAGGAGGACGACAAGATCATCGCCAAGTACCGCCTGTTCCCCAACAAGTGGGCCACCATCGCGGGCTTCCTCCCGGGCCGCACCGACAACGCCATCAAGAACCGCTGGCACTCCGTTCTTAGCAAGGTGTACCACCAGCAACAGCAGCAGCAGCAGCAGGCGGCGGCACCCATCCATTACCGCCACCGTCTCCCCGACGGGGCGCTAGTTCTGTTCCCTTTGGCGCCGGGGCACCTCAAGGCGTTTGGCAGAGACATTACCGTCCCCGTCCTCCGCAACCCGCCGGCCGGGGTTGATCTGAGCGAACAGTGCCTGAAGCTGTTTCCGCTGGTGCCAGGGGATCTCGCCAGGGGCAACGATGCGAGCGAGGCGGCGGCGATGGATGTGGATGACAGCAACCACGAAGAGT